>JAJVHD010000051.1:0-600000 GCA_022207745.1 Brachionus rubens
TTTTTGGTAAAAGTTTAATGCATCTTTCTGAATTTATTATTCCTGAAAGCTGACCAAAAAGTGAACTAAAATGATTGATTCATTAATTAATATTCGAAAAACACTAATCAAACATTTTTTTTCTCCACTTTTTTTTGGTAAAAGTTATGCATTTTCTGATTTATTATTTTGAAAGCTGACCAAAAACTGAACTAAATTGATTGATTGATTAATCAAAATTCGAAAAACACTAATCAATCATTTTTTGGTCATAACTTTTTTTTGGTAAAAGTTATGCATTTTCTGATTAATTATTCTGAAAGCTGACCAAAAACTGAACTAAATTGATTGATTGATTAATCAAAATTCGAAAAACACTACTCAATCATTTTTTGGTCATAACTTTTTTTTGGTAAAAGTTATGCATTTTCTGATTAATTATTCTGAAAGCTGACCAAAAACTGAACTAAATTGATTGATTGATTAATCAAAATTCGAAAAACACTAATCAATCATTTTTTGGTCATAACTTTTTTTTGGTAAAAGTTATGCATTTTCTGATTAATTATTCTGAAAGCTGACCAAAAACTGAACTAAATTGATTGATTGATTAATCAAAATTCGAAAAACACTAATCAATCATTTTTTGGTCATAACTTTTTTTTTGGTAAAAGTTATGCATTTTCTGATTAATTATTCTGAAAGCTGACCAAAAACTGAACTAAATTGATTGACTGATTCATCAAAATTCGAAAAACACTAATCAATCATTTTTGGTCATAACTTTTTTTTGGTAAAAGTTATGCATTTTCTGATTAATTATTCTGAAAGCTGACCAAAAACTGAACTAAATTGATTGATTGATTAATCAAAATTCGAAAACACTAATCAATCATTTTTTTGTCATAACTTTTTTTTTGTAAAAGTTATGCATTTTCTGATTAATTATTCTGAAAGCTGACCAAAAACTGAACTAAATTGATTGATTGATTAATCAAAATTCGAAAAACACTAATCAATCATTTTTTGGTCATAACTTTTTTTTGGTAAAAGTAATGCATTTTCTGATTAAATATTCTGAAAGCTGACCAAAAACTGAACTAAATTGATTGATTGATTAATCAAAATTCGAAAAACACTAATCAATCATTTTGGTCATAACTTTTTTTTGGTAAAAGTTATGCATTTTCTGATTTATTATTCTGAAAGCTGACCAAAAACTGAACTAAATTGATTGATTGATTAATCAAAATTCGAAAACACTAATCAATCATTTTTTGGTCATAACTTTTTTTTGGTAAAAGTTATCCATTTTCTGATTAATTATTCTGAAAGCTGACCAAAAACTGAACTAAATTTATTGATTGATTAATCAAAATTCGAAAAACACTAATCAATCATTTTTTGGTCATAACTTTTTTTTGTAAAAGTTATGCATTTTCTGATTAATTATTCTGAAAGCTGACCAAAAACTGAACTAAATTGATTGATTGATTAATCAAAATTCGAAAAACACTAATCAATCATTTTTGGTCATAACTTTTTTTTGGTAAAAGTTATGCATTTTCTGATTAATTATTCTGAAAGCTGACCAAAAACTGAACTAAATTGATTGATTGATTAATCAAAATTCGAAAAACACTAATCAATCATTTTTTGGTCATAACTTTTTTTTGGTAAAAGTTATGCATTTTCTGATTAATTATTCTGAAAGCTGACCAAAAACTGAACTAAATTGATTGATTGATTAATCAAAATTCGAAAAACACTAATCAATCATTTTTTGGTAATAACTTTTTTTTGGTAAAAGTTATGCATTTTCTGATTAATTATTCAGAAAGCTGACCAAAAACTGAACTAAATTGATTGATTGATTAATCAAAATTCGAAAAACACTAATCAATCATTTTTTGGTCATAACTTTTTTTTGGTAAAAGTTATGCATTTTCTGATTAATTATTCTGAAAGCTGACCAAAAACTGAACTAAATTGATTGATTGATTAATCAAAATTCGAAAAACACTTATCAATCATTTTTTGGTCATAACTTTTTTTTGGTAAAAGTTATGCATTTTCTGATTAATTATTCTGAAAGCTGACCAAAAACTGAACTAAATTGATTGATTGATTAATCAAAATTCGAAAAACACTTATCAATCATTTTTTGGTCATAACTTTTTTTTGGTAAAAGTTATGCATTTTCTGATTAATTATTCTGAAAGCTGACCAAAAACTGAACTAAATTGATTGATTGATTAATCAAAATTCGAAAAACACTAATCAATCATTTTTTGGTAATAACTTTTTTTTGGTAAAAGTTATGCATTTTCTGATTAATTATTCTGAAAGCTGACCAAAAACTGAACTAAATTGATTGATTGATTAATCAAAATTCGAAAAACACTAATCAATCATTTTTTGGTCATAACTTTTTTTTGGTAAAAGTTATGCATTTTCTGATTTATTATTCTGAAAGCTGACCAAAAACTGAACTAAATTGATTGATTGATTAATCAAAATTCGAAAAACACTAATCAAACATTTTTTGGTCATAACTTTTTTTTGGTAAAAGTTATGCATTTTCTGATTTATTATTCTGAAAACTGACCAAAAACTGAACTAAATTGATTGATTGATTAATCAAAATTCGAAAAACACTAATCAATCATTTTTTGGTCATAACTTTTTTTTGGTAAAAGTTATGCATTTTCTGATTAATTATTCTGAAAGCTGACCAAAAACTGAAATAAATTGATTGATTGATTAATCAAAATTCGAAAAACACTAATCAATCATTTTTTGGTAATAACTTTTTTTTGGTAAAAGTTATGCATTTTCTGATTAATTATTCTGAAAGCTGACCAAAAACTGAACTAAATTGATTGATTGATTAATCAAAATTCGAAAAACACTAATCAATCATTTTTTGGTCATACTTTTTTTTGGTAAAAGTTATGCATTTTCTGATTAATTATTCTGAAAGCTGACCAAAAACTGAACTAAATTGATTGATTGATTAATCAAAATTCGAAAAACACTAATCAAACATTTTTTGGTCATAACTTTTTTTTGGT
Source organism: Brachionus rubens (assembly GCA_022207745.1). NCBI lineage: Eukaryota > Metazoa > Rotifera > Eurotatoria > Ploima > Brachionidae > Brachionus > Brachionus rubens. Next base: position 3,054 of record JAJVHD010000051.1, read on the forward strand.
AAAAGTTATGCATTTTCTGATTTATTATTCTGAAAGCTGACCAAAAACTGAACTAAATTGATTGATTTATTAATCAAAATTCGAAAAACACTAATCAATCATTTTTTGGTCATAACTTTTTTTTGGTAAAAGTTATGCATTTTCTGATTAATTATTTGAGCTGACCAAAAACTGAACTAAATTGATTGATTGATTAATCAAAATTCGAAAAACACTAATCAATCATTTTTTGGTCATAACTTTTTTTTGGTAAAAGTTATGCATTTTCTGATTAATTATTCTGAAAGCTGACCAAAAACTGAACTAAATTGATTGATTGATTAATCAAAATTCGAAAAACACTAATCAATCATTTTTTGGTCATAACTTTTTTTGGTAAAAGTTATGCATTTTCTGATTAATTATTCTGAAAGCTGACCAAAAACTGAACTAAATTGATTGATTGATTAATCAAAATTCGAAAAACACTAATCAATCATTTTTTGGTAATAACTTTTTTTTGGTAAAAGTTATGCATTTTCTGATTAATTATTCTGAAAGCTGACCAAAAACTGAACTAAATTGATTGATTGATTAATCAAAATTCGAAAAACACTAATCAATCATTTTTTGGTCATTACTTTTTTTTGGTAAAAGTTATGCATTTTCTGATTAATTATTCTGAAAGCTGACCAAAAACTGAACTAAATTGATTGATTGATTAATCAAAATTCGAAAAACACTAATCAAACATTTTTTGGTCATAACTTTTTTTTGGTAAAAGTTATGCATTTTCTGATTAATTATTCTGAAAGCTGACCAAAAACTGAACTAAATTGATTGATTGATTAATCAAAATTCGAAAAACACTAATCAAACATTTTTTGGTCATAACTTTTTTTTGGTAAAAGTTATGCATTTTCTGATTTATTATTCTGAAAGCTGACCAAAAACTGAACTAAATTGATTGATTTATTAATCAAAATTCGAAAAACACTAATCAATCATTTTTTGGTCATAACTTTTTTTTGGTAAAAGTTATGCATTTTCTGATTAATTATTCTGAAAGCTGACCAAAAACTGAACTAAATTGATTGATTGATTAATCAAAATTCGAAAAACACTAATCAATCATTTTTGGTCATAACTTTTTTTTGGTAAAAGTTATGCATTTTCTGATTAATTATTCTGAAAGCTGACCAAAAACTGAACTAAATTGATTGATTGATTAATCAAAATTCGAAAAACACTAATCAATCATTTTTTGGTCATAACTTTTTTTTGGTTAAAGTTATGCATTTTCTGATTAATTATTCTGAAAGCTGACCAAAATCTAAATTTAAAAAGTCAGAAAGTCGACTAGGTAGTTCTAAGAAAATTTTAAACTAATTAACAAAAAAAATTACATGAAAATGTCAAAAATTTTGGGGGGGGGGGGGTATATGACGAGAAAAAAATTGAAATCAAAAATTTTTTTTAACTTTCATAAATCATAGACCTACCCTTCAAGACCAAATGGGAAATTTTTTTTTTAAAAAAAAATAAAAGCGTTTAATGCCAGATTTTTTTTAACGAAGCGGCAATTCAACTTTTAAATCTTATTAAACAAAAAAATTATTAAAGACAAAATACGTTAGAATTTTGTCACAGATATTCTCTTACTGATACCCCCTGATGTGCAGTTTAATTATTCAGACTCTTCAATTTTTGCATTTTAATTGTTTAAATGATCAACCATGTTTTTTGTTTTTTAACAAACATGTTTTGTTTTTGTTTAAAGGATGTTTGTTTTTTGTTCAAACAGTGTTTGTTTTTTGTCTATACAATGTTTGTTTTCTGTTTAGACAATGTTCTGTTTTTGTTCTGTTTATCGTTAACTTATTTCAGTTTTGTACTGTATTCAGTTTCAAATGTTTAACTTTCAAGTCGAATTAAAAAAAAATGAAACTTAAAAGTTCCAATCATATGAAAAAAAGTTTCATCAGTAAGACCAATATCAGTTTATTTTATCGGGGTTAACTCTGCTGTTTAGTTGTATTTTTCTCATTATCATCCCCGATAACCTTGGTCTTAAATTAAAAAAATAATTAAATTTAAAAATCTAGAAGATAGTAGACCACTATCTCACGATTTCTTTTAATGGATGAACCTCGTTTTGATAAACACTTGATCGAAATGTATACAACGACAATCAATACCAGAGGTCTTGTTTTACAAACATTACCATTCAACCACTCTATTGCTATTCAAAAAAAAAGTTAATTTTAGATTCCAAAATAGAATAACGTTTTATGAAAAATAAAAAAGGTGTCTTAATGTACTTTTTAAACAAAAATGAGCCTATTTAGCTGCAGCTAGACATGGGGCGAGTAATTCGCAGCAAAAAAGTTAATGACATTGTGCTCTCAAGTATTCAATCTATCAGTTCATTATGATCCTTCAGCTGATAAACCAGCTTACACCCTTCGAGTTTTCTTTTTTAAATTTTTTTTTTCTTTTTCTTTGAAATAGAAAAATTAAAAAAAAAATGTTCTTGTTTGTCCAGTACTGTACGCTTCGGTACGGAGGTTCCTTGCTACGCTTCAGGAAGGATACGCTTACCACGAAAAGTTCGGTAAAAGTGCTGTATTAGTGTTAAATTTTGGCTATCAGAATTTGTTTTTCAAAATTTAAACTTTTTCTGAAATATTTGATAGAAAAAAGTTTCAAAAACGATTGAAACTTTTCGCTAGCCATGCATGCTTCTAACGCTCATATAAAATGATTATCCTCGAAAATTAAAAAATCTTCAAAAATTTAAGAAAATTCTTAAAAAAATTTGACAGCAGTGGGATTTGAACCCACGCCAGTATACACTGACCAGAACACACATTGTTAAGTTATGTTACAAACTTGAGTCTGGCGCCTTGGACCACTCGGCCATACTGTCTTATACAATTTCATTAGCTTACAGTATCTTAAACGTGTTAACTTTTTTAACTTGAAGAAAAATAAAGAAAAGTTTAGCTTTTAAATGTTAAAGTAAACAGCACAAGTTAAATAAATGAAAAACGATCAAAAACTCGATTTTAAATATTTTTATTAAAACTCAACTGGTTTATTTTTTGGGCTTAAAATATTTTGTTTGAATCCAAACACGATACATCTTTAATTGTTTACCACGATTTATTTGAAGTCTTTTATCGGCTATGTTTTGTTCTTTAACCAATCCACATTCAGTAAATAACTTATCCAAATCGTCTAAAAACATCAATAATTTACCTTATGAGTTTCTGTTTTATTTAAAATAAAGTTACCTTGAGTGAAAAATTTTACGAATGTACCGTCACCTCGTACATAAAAGTTCTTCTCTAAACATTGACCTGGTTTAAATCTAAGCTGTGCAAGATCATATAAACCGTAGTCTCTGAACAAAATTTTTCCACCTGGTTTCAAATATTTAACCAAATTTTGAATTGTTTCCAATTGTCTAATAAAAACACATTTTTGAATTTGACCAAGTAACGAAGTATTTTTAAGGGGTTTACTTTTCTGGTTTGACTGCACTTAGAACAAAAATCATTACAATAATGTCAAGTGAGTTTTCTTTGATTGGAAATTCATTTTTATGCAAATCAGTTATGTCACACACGAATGCTTTACATTTTTTTTCATCATAATCGGGACTGTTTTTAAAAATTTCAATGGCTGAAGACGAAAAATCGCATCCATAGACATATAAATTTGGGTTCCTGAAACAACTTAAAGCCTAGAAGATAAGAGTTGAAGAGTATTTGAAATTACTTGTTTGATCTAATTATTGGAAATATTGTATTACCAACACCGCAACCAACTTCGAATATTGTAAAATTTTCATTAGTATCCTGATGACCTAAAAGTTCGGGAAATTCTGTGAATAACCAATTTCTGTCCTTGAAAAATTTGTTTTCGTGTATTGAATAAAATTTGTTCCAATACTCGTCGGCATTTTTTTCGAATTCCTCTTAAAATTGTTGTTTTATAAATGTCAGTCTTCAAGTTTTTAACTAAAAAAATTAATACCTGCTTTATCTTGGGCCAATAGAACACTTGAATTATGTTTTATTTTGGCTTCGGCTTGGTCTAAAAGTTCTTGATCCCATTCAACATTATCCCTTAAATTTTGAAATGCTTTTAAAAAAATTTTGCTCAGCAAAAGAAAAATATAATATTAAGAACCATGCGTTAAAGTCGAAAACATTTTTTTCTTCAGTTAAAAATCGATTTCCGAATTGTTCTCTTTTTTTGGCTTCATTTGAGTCTTGGTTTTCTTCAAAGCTTTTAGAAGCATCTTCGCTCATTGTGCTATCATCCATTATACTTTTATTTCCAAAAAGAAATTTAATTTAAAAGTTTTTTGAAATTTAAAAAAAAAATTGTTCATGACAGGGTATTTATCAGAAAAAAATTTTGATCGTTTAAAACAAAGTTTACGTTTTTTCAGGTGGTTGTTACCAATATTTGTGAGTATAACAGAAATAAATTAAGTGAACACAGATAAAGATAAAGTCTGGCTTTTTAAGCTCGGCTGCTATGTCTCTCCAACGATTCTTGTCTCTGGTCAATGAACATTGTAATTTCTTCTTCTGTTAGTTTAAGACCTCGAACATGTGTACGGTAATTTGAAATTTGATCATGATTTGACGTTGGTCTCTTTCCCTGTCTATTGGTGTCTTTGACCCTTGATTGTTTAAATGAGAACACTATTACCGGTTCGTCTTCAGACATTCGCAGACAATCTCCTATGAGACTTAGCTTTCTCTTTCTAATCTCCTGCTGTATTGGTTGCTGGTTTACCAATTTGTACAAATCTTTGTTGGTGATGTAAGTCTCTGACTGTGAAACTTCGAGCATTATTCTGTAGATGTTTCGGGCTAATACATCCAACTAGGAGATTACTTTCACCCTCAACTGTATTAAAAGCCTTCAACACTGCCTAATTCTCTTATTCAACAAAATCTTGAATTCCGAGTCTTCGTTGCGGACCATTTAGACGGCCTTCTCCTCGTGCGTTATTAGTCCAACTTTCTCTGCATTTTTGCTGTACGCGGTGAGCTCTAGTGAAATCAGAGAGAATTTCATCCGCGAAATCTAGATCGGACACTTATCTTTCAACTCGGTTTGCTGCTTTTATGAGTGTTCTGTTTGTTCTTTGATTTTAACCTCTGTGTGTTAGATACCCATAATCACTTTCTGAAGATCTTGAAATAAAGTCGATGACTATAACGTCGCCTTGTAACACTCATATGGTAATCCGAAATTAATTTTGACAGTAGACCCTCAAAGAACATTTGACGATTTTTTTTAAGTTTGTGTTTTCGAATCATAGTTGCATTCTTCGTATGTTAATCGCATGTTACACTGGGATACGAATGCCCAGTGCTTACACCTCAACTGACTGCACCGATTGGGCTCGGCTATTTTTGGTTCAGACTAGAATCAGTTTAAGACCAGGGACATTTGAGAGTCATTCTTTTCAGTAAAAACGGTGTTAAGAGAGAATTGGAGCAACGTTGTTCAATTTTTTTAATTCTACTAGCTTTAGATTTAGAATAAAAGCTTGGAAACATTTGTGCCATTATTCCTCGCACTCCTGGGGTAAAAATTAGCTTGGACCTTCAGAAACATCAAGATTAACAAAAAATGATCAAACATTTGAAGTAAAATGTTTAACTTTACCTCGGTTTAAAATAGTCTTTCTGCATTTAACCTCAAGGACAATTCGACAGTGTTTACGGTTCTTGTAATTGAACTTATTTTAAAATGTTATTTTCTAAAAAATACCGTTTTGCCTTGCAAATTTCGGATTTTAATGCGGTCACTGAGTTCAAGACAATACGGTAACATCAAAGTAAAATTTCACTTGACTAACCTAAAGAAGTAAGATTTTTTTTTAGAATTAATTTTGGAGAATTTTCATGTCAATTAATTTGTAAATTCAAGTAATGGGTGTTTTCTTATATAAAGGATCATTATCATGTCACTAGATAATTCTGAACACACTAAGGAGAATTCTGGGAATTTTAATTCAAATGGTAGCTTTTTTTTTTACTAGTCGCAAACTTTTTACCTTGAATAAATTTTTAGAAAGAATTTGAAATGAAAAAATTTTAAGTTATACCGTAAACTCTTGCCTATCACTCTAATGGCAAGTGATTCGAAATTCCCATTCATCTCAATTAGAGTTATAGACAAGATTTTACGTATATCATTATTTAGATTTCTAACTTAGAAATCTTACAAAATTAAACAAAACTGTAAATATTATTAAAAACCATTTTTACAAACGAACAAGAATCAGAAAAACTTCATTTTTGTGACTAATAAATAGACAGAGGGTATAATCATCTAAAATTTCAGAAAAGAGACAATTTTTCCGATTCTCTAAGCAAGAGTTTACTGTATGTGACGCAAATTTAAAATTTTTATTAATTTCTAATCAAATATAAAATTTGAAACTCGTTTTCGGTTCAATTAGTTCATTCAATCTTAATCATTTATCGATGCATAAGCTTGCAACATTGTTTACTTAACAATTCAAAGTCAAAGTTGAAACTTTTAGATTTTCTTATTGTTATTGTTACTAACAAACTGTTTGAATTTAATGTATAGAAAAATCGCTTATAAAGAAACAAATCTGCAACTATAAACTCAAGTTGTCCATAAATAATATAACACTGTACGATTTAATAAATTTAAGAAAATTCTTAAAAAAATTTGACAGCAGTGGGATTTGAACCCACGCCAGTATACACTGACCAGAACACACATTGTTAAGTTATGTTACAAACTTGAGTCTGGCGCCTTGGACCACTCGGCCATACTGTCTTATACAATTTCATTATCTAAAATCATATAAACCGCTCAATATAAATGACATTAATAATAATAATAATAATACATTGGTTTCTAGAGAAATTTTGAGACTGTTCATTTGTCTTTTCATCCTCTACATATTTTTTGACCTTTTAGGCATGGCATTTGCGAGGCATCGGGAAAAGAGGGTCAATCAGTCATACCTCGGATGGGGTCCAAAAAAGTTAAAAAAAGTAAAAACAAAGATTTTAGCTGTGATAAGAGATATTGCTGACAACTTAAGCTTACAATCAGATATAGATACAATTTCCAGTTGGTCGATGACTTGGTCATGTGATTTAAACATTCAAAAATGTAAAGTAATGCATATTGGATCGCGAAATCCAGAGTTTGATTATACGATTTTCAACAAAGAAGGTACCCAAGTTATGGAAAAGACAACGCTCGAAAAAGATCTAGGAGTGTATTTTAGCAAAGACCTAAAGTGGGAGACACATATTAGACACTGCAGTGGGCGCGCAAATAGGCTACTTGGAGTAATTCTTAATAATTTCAAATATCTTAACCTAAGTGTGGTAAGACTCCTTTATAGCTCACTGGTTAGACCGCATTTGGACTACGCTGTCCATTTCTCGAAAGAGATAAAAAAGAAATTGAGAAGGTACAGCGCAGAGCTACAAGACTTGTTCCAGGTTTTTCAAACTTAGAGTATGAAGAGAGGATTCGTCGATTCAAATTGACAGATATGGACACAAGAAGACGAAGAGGTGATTTAATTCAATTTTTTAAAATTGTTAATAATATTGAAAGGGTCGAATTTGTGAATGGTATTCCACTAAAAGTAAACAAAGAAACATACAACTTAAGAGGTCATTCAATGGGAATAAAAAGAGAGCTGGTTAAGAATTGTGCAGTCCGTTTCAATTTTTTCACTAACCGAGTTGTTGAAGACTGGAACAGTTTGCCGCAGAAATTAATTGAAGCAACGTCAATCGAGAATTTTAAATCAAGATTAGATGAATGGTGGATGGGCAAGCAAAAGCTTGCAAAAAACTGCTATAGCCATTAGGTTCTACTCGATTTTCGAGTCGCAGTTAATCTACTACTACTACTACTACTACTACTACTACTACTACTAAAAGTTTCGGTAAACTTCAAGACTGTAAACAAATTTTTTTGAACCATTTATTTTAAAATCAGAAAAAGAGAAAAAAAAAAGAAGTTACTTAACGCATGTTTAAGGATATTTTATTTTTACAAATTTTATCTTAAATGAAAAAAAAAGATTATATTTAAATGATTAGAAAAAAAAGTAAAGAGATTTAATTAACTTTTATAAATAAATATCTCAGTGTTGATGTGCGAAAAATGACTAGGCTAAATAATTGTATTGATTTGGATTTTGTTCATCACGTGCCAAATAATCTCGTTCAATCAAACTCTCAATACGTTTTTTAATATCAGCTGGTTTAATCGAAAATTTCAATTGACCAACTACTTCTGTTACTAACAAATTATGCGGTAACGATTTACGCATCTTCATTATACGAACAATAGCTGCGTCTACTTGATATTGTCTGTCTTGGAATACTTTCTCATTTGTCGATTGATTCTCCTCGTGCTAAAAAAAAAAAATCTTCAATCTAAGTCATACTCTCTTGTTTAAAACCTTACCGTCTCTTTTAATTGAACTTGATTAATACGAATACGATACAATTTATGAGTAAAACTCTTATTAAACGAAAACACATCATCCGAATGTATATCGACTCCCTTTGAACTTTTGTTAAGTATTAACGCTTTACCACATGCTAAAGATTGTAAAGTCCTTTTGAGTTCATTCTCTTCAATTTTAGTCGATTCGTTAATCTCGTCATAACAGATTTCATCTTTTTGATTAAATAATAACAAAACTAAAGTTTGATACAAAGACAATTGAAATTCTTTAGTGTTCCCAGGTGACACGTGACCTTTGACAAGACAATGACCCAATGACGGTTGCCATTGTAAGTTACGACCCGAATATTTCTTTTTATAAAACTCGGTGAATTTTTCTTGCAATTGAGACATCTAAAAAAAAAAATTAAATTTCAGACCCTTGGAGAGATAAAAATTTTAGGCTCACTTCGGGGGGTAAGATTATATTCGATACCGGATATGACGGCCAATGAGTCAATGTTAACACATTTACATAAATACTAATTGATGTTTTAATTTGTAATTGCTGATCAAAAGCGGTCATTATATCCTTAGAAAGTTCCATGTCTTTGAACATACCCTCGAGTTTAAGAGTAAAAACACCACCACATTCTTGTTTCAATTTTGAAAGCATACTCTTTTCGGCATCCACTGACGCACTCTTACCAACTAGTAAACGTTTTGCCAAGTCTTTTTTATAGAACGCTTCGAACACGTCTTTACCATGAATAAATCTAAACAAGACCATTATTTTATCTAATATTTTGTCTAGTTCTTCTTCGGTTGCTTCTTTATTACCAGCTCTCAGTTTGTTATCAATGTACTTGGCTTTAGAAAAAATGTTAAAAGGGAGTTTTTAAATGAGCACAGATGGTGCTTACCGATCAATTCAGCGGGTTTATTCGACCGTTGATTGATAAAATGTTCAAACGAGTCCTTCAATGCATGTGTAAACTTTTCATTATTATTCCAACAATCGCTAATAACGTCCAATTTTTCTTTAAAATCAAGAAGTTCCTGGATCATTGAGTTGTCCTTCTCCGGATTAATTACAATATCACGTCCTCTTTTTTTGATATACTGACTAAAATATGTTTTCAATTGATCGATTCCATTCGAAAAACGACTTAATAAATTGTACAAAAGTTTCAAATCGTCTAGACGATGATCATCCATTAAATAATCAAAGCCTTTTTGTAATATTGTAATAACGTGTTCGCCGATAAGGTTACGTTCGACGCAATTAATCAAAAGTGTTCGTGTAGACGGATGTAAATAATGGAGTAAACGGTTATTCTCTTCGCTTAAACGTTTTTCAACATGTTTCAAATATTCTGGTATTTCGAATGACTGTAACAGAGTCTCGCCTTCAATTGAATACAATTTTTCACTTGATTTTATAAACTCAGTTTCGAATATTGGTTGATAGAGCTTTAGGGTTACAAAATTAGAATGGGATTTGCTTAAAATGGTAAGACTTACTTGTAGTTTATAGAGCATGGTTAATAGGCTTTTAACTAAACTTCGATCGATTAGTTCTCCATTCCGTTCACTGTCAATCAAAGTTAACAAACCGCTAATACATCTTGTTTGAACGACTTTGTTGATAATTATGTGATTTTTAAACAAGTCTAGACCTAGATCCCATATGGACAAAATCATCGGGTTATTGAGAACATAACCTCGGTCAAGAGGTAAAAAAATTTGACAAATCATGACCATGTGAGAGCAATGATCTTGCCAGTGTCGGTTCAACAGTTTCAAATATTCCATCTGGTCGTTCATTTCCGTAAGCTAAGAGTTAAGGAGAAAAAAAAATTCGAAAAAAAAAAATTTTTCATTAATCACAAAAAGGATATAATGTAAGTTTTGGGACTTCGCGTTTGATGTGTTCTTCACACAGTTGCCTCAACGCTGAGTAAAGCATACTACTCTTTTTTTCAGCGCATAAATTCTCTACACTTTGGTACAAAAGTTCAAGGCTCATGGACACTGGTTTACTTTCGTGTATAGCTCTGACTGCTTCGTCAATGTTTTTCCATAAGCTTAAAAAGTTGTCTTCTTCATTCCGTGGCGCAACTTTAAAATTGTTTAGTTTTCGAAAAATAGAAAATGAGAATTTTTGTGAGTAAAACCTTTAAGATTTTTGATGACTAAACGTTTTGCTGTTTGACCATTTGAAGACGATCGAGTGGACATCATGATACCCAATTTTTTTGCAGCTTGTTCACTTGTTCGCGTCGAAATCATTCTGTCGAAACTTTCAAGTTTCTTTTTGGTGAGGGGAGACAAATTCAATTTTAGATAAAATTTAGAAAATTATTTGCCTCAAAAAAAAAAAAAAAGAATTAGAAATTAAAATGCAAAAATAAATTTCAAAACAACAACTAAAAAATGCGCATAAATGTTAAACGATTTTGAAGAAAAAAAATAAAAAACAAAGCAGACTTAAGTTCATCTGATTTTGTTTCGTATTAACATATATTTTCAAGCACCCTGAGTTAAATAAAAATCTTTCTATTTATAGAACTTATGTTGAATTGTTAAGTTGAATGAGTCCTCATTTTTTTACGATCCTCGTCTCCTAAGATCCTTTAATTTCTTTTGATTTCTAATTTTCAGTTAACTGAGGCTCTATTGAAGAGTTTTAATGGAACGTTCTTGAAGTCAATCATTGAGACTAAGACTTTTACCCCATGACATGTCATGTCATGCTCAACAAGAAGTACAAAACAGAATTATCGACAAATTCTTAAAGCGTGTCACTCAAGGTAAATTCTTTACCAATTAAACTGAAAATGATTGGAACGACTATCCGGAAGATCAATGCTGAATGTTTTATTTCAATTTAATTTTATTCAAGTTTTATCTGCCATAGTTGGGTACTTTAGACCCTCAGTTTCACAGATCGTCTACCTCATCGCTTCGTTTCACCGGTCATTTTATTAACAGTTTTAACTTCTGATCATCTCGATGAGATCAACAATATATCTAAAAGAATATATAGGTCTCCACATCAGAATGATATGCTATTAGTGGATGTTCTACAGTCCTTCTAATTTTTTAATTACTACATTTGTACAGAACTTTAATCATTTTTGGAGCGAACCGTACCAGATCTTAATTTTTTTTGCCTAGCAAAAGCTAAAAGTGAAACTCCAAGTGAAATTAAAAAAACCCAAATGATAAGGAATCAGATTAGAAAAGATTTTAGTAATTTTGGAAATGAATGAAATTATTTTTTTAAAGCTTAATGGTCGTTTCTTATCGTTCGAAGTAACGCAAATGAACAATGTTTTCATGATGATGTTTTTTCGCTTTATCTCGATCGATTTTGCTGATTCTCTTTTTTTTGTTTGCTAAGCTTTCAGTCGACCATATTTTTTTGACTTCATATTTTTTTCTTAAAATTATCAATAGTGGATTTAGTTAATTTTTTATCAAGATAACTAGCACTCATGTTAGAAATTTAATTGAATAAAAGATAAGAAGCAATCTAACAAAAAACTAATAATCAGATTGTAATCAGTGTAAGGTTCCGGCAATTCAAAACTTCCACGCAATCAAAACTTTTCAATTTCGATATCAGATTCGGATGTCTAGTTTTAGAATCTATAGTAAAAATTAGGGGTAATGGGTATTTTGAAGGACGAGATTCGATTTAATTGGAATTTTGCGCATTTTCCCGCTTTTTTCTAGGATAAAATGACACCATATTTTTTTCCCGCAATATTAAACACATTAACTTGTAGCTTAGAATATGCGCTTTCAGAATATATGCCGATTATATATGATTCATGATCAAAAAGCTGAGATATTGATCGAAAACGATGACCAACTTACTCTTGTTTTATAAAACTAGAGGAGAGGGGGGGGGGGGATTGATCAAAAAAAATTTTTTTTCGAAAATGTAAAAAACACATTTTTTGGGGCGCAGATTCCGAATCTGATATCGAAATTGAAAAGTTTTGATAGCGTGGAAGTTTTGAATTGCCGGAACCTTATAATTCACCGTTTAACGAAAAGTATATTTTTGACCGAATATTTTTCCCATCAGTACATTTTTGCTTTTTACCAAAAATTTAACAATAATAATAATAATAAACTACTTTGTATAACATATGTTATACACACGCCTAAGGCGTCTAGACAGCTAGTGGCTTCAGCAGTTATATGCGATTGTCCGGGTCTTGTTGCTTGTGTGGCAAATTGGCCAGGCCAATTAACTTTTCGTATTGATGATTTGAATTTAGAGTTAGAAAAAAAAGTAACTATTTTGGAAATTAAAAATTCATATGATAAGCCGATAAATATTAAAGTAATCTTCGATTCTAAGGATACGTTATAAAGTTTACATCTTGAAATAAAAGCAAAGTATAATTTTAAAAGAACAGAAATCAGTTTTCTCTGTTTTCTCCTCATTTAATTTTTAATTATTATTCGACATCCATAATAAATTTTAGTTAATATTGGCCAGCTTTTTCACTATTTGACCGTCAATTTAATTAGTTGGCCACCTTTTTTCTTACCTGGTCGCCAATTTTTTTTGTTTTTTTTCTATAAAAATGATTGGCCATTAATTGAAAAAAGTTAATTGGCCACACAAGCAACAAGACCCGATTGTCCATTCAAAACATTAATAATACTCTACAAGAATCTTTATCATATGATATGATTAGAATAAATTTAGTGTTTGAAACTAACGATACAGTTAAGTCAGCCTTTTAGAGGGCTAGCTAACAAGGACCCCCACTCTGGCAAAATTTTCAACCTTAAAGACTCCTGTTTTTTTTACTAATTCTATGTTTCTCAGCATGGGAAACATGCCTATGAAGTCAGATTTTGAATATTCGGTTCCCCATGGCTTTTAGAAATTTTGCCGCTTTGAGGACACTTTTTTTTCAAACCAAAATATCTCGAAAACTAAAAGAGCTAGGAGGTCGAGACCTATTTTTTTAGATAGCTCGAAGCCTCTTCTATCCGAAAATCGGTCGGAGGTCAATCGGTAAAATTTGGGGGTCATCAGGGGTCAAAGCTCCAAAAAATCGAAAAATTGATATTTAAGGGGTAAAAATTAATTTTATTAAAAAATATGATTGCTAAAAAGCTCTTGAAGTTTTGTATCGGCTGATAGGTTTAGATTTTAAAAAATAAATTTATTTTCCGTTTTTTTCGGGGGTCAAAAATTTCATGAAAAATGGGGGTCATCTTTTTAGTAGGACCCATATCTAAGGCCATTTTCTTTGATTTAATGCTTAAAATTTTGATTTGATCTGCCGAGATGCATTCGTTTGCATTTCTTAAGATTTAAGTCCATACTTCATTTCTTAGTCCATTCTGCAAGTGAATCTAGGTCTTGCTGAAGGTTGAGACACGAATCTGTCGATTTAATTATTTCAATTAGTTTAACATCATCTGCATACAGTAAGTGAAAACATTTTAAAACGTCGGTCAAGTCGTTTATGTAAAGAGCAAACATTAATGGTCCCAAAACTGAACCTTGTGGCACTCCACTTGTAACTATTTGAACTTTAAACAATTTTTAAAAATTAACATATACATAAGAGTACGAAAATAAAACTCCAACTGTCAATAATTTTTAAGCACAATTCAAAAGAGGATTAAAACGGAGGAATTAACTATTTTAGTAAAATAAATTTCTAAAAATCTGAGTCATCTTAAATTATTGATTTTTTTTCTGATTTTTTGCACCTGACGGGGTTAGAGTCGATAGCTTAGGTTTGAAGAAAAGTGAATAAGTAAAATTTAATATCCTTACACTTAAAAAAGGAAAAAAAACTAGATCGATTGGTCTTTATATAAATAAAATAAATGAACGATTCATGAAAAAGCATATCAAGCTATAGTTTGGTACCCTTATCATGAGCATGAATTTGAGTTTCCTAAAGAAAATTTTAAAAAAAGTCCATTACGTAAAAACGGGGACGTGCAGGTGGGTTTCTTAGGAGTGTGGATGTTTGTTACTTATTTTTTAAAATTTTCTTTGGGAAACTCGCATTAAATTTTCATGATATGGGTACCAAACTAAAGCTCTTGATGAGAGGAACATTTCTATACTACAGTCCCGGAAATTAACTTGTCACATGAAATCATATGATACCAGATGACCTCATCTGATGTCATCTGGTATCAGTTTCCATCAGTATTTGTTGGCAATTCATGATGTTTGTAATTCTCATATCTGATATCACATGATTTAAACTGATCGTACCTGACATTATATGATACCATTATGGTCATAAATTCTGATACGAACTGGTATCAGCTGATATCATATGATGCTATATGACAAGTTAATTTCCAGGACTGTATAACACAGCTTAAAATAAATCTTACTAGCTTTAAATTCCACACCTCCCCAATGACACTATATCAGAGGAATAATATTACTAGAGTAAGGACTTTTCATTATACAAATAACGTAAAAGCTCGAGTTTTAGGACATGTCGCAAATAAAGGATATCTCTTTTTTACGACAGGGGTTTTCCATGGTTCGTTTATTTGCGACATGTCGTAAAACTCGAGCTTTTACGTTAAGTTGTTTAAATTTCTTGAAAATTTAGTAAAATCGAAATTTCGGACTTGTAATTTCGAAAGTAACCTATTATTTTAAAAACTTGCTCAACAAAGCTAATACAGTTCATTTCTGAAATAAGTTGACATGTTTCGGAGCATTGCTTAAGACGCTTAGGCGCATTGCTTAGGCAAAGTTTCTGGGCTGCCTAGGACGCTCCGGCGCATTGTTTAATCACGCAAAAGAAATATTTTCAATGCACAAGCGCATGCTTTTAAGCACGATAATTTATTTTAATACAATTTTTTCCTGCGCTTATGCGCAATAAATATTGTGCTTTGAAACTTTGCTTAAGACGCGCAATCGCATTGCTCCTGCGCATCTTAGGCAGAGTGTCAACTTATTTAAGAAATGTACTGTAGGTTTATGCCTTTTTTGATAGAATTCACAAGAAATAAGATTTCACGAAACGAATTAGTGGAAAATTTATATTAATTTGTGGTAAATTTTACTCGTTTTGTGTTTGCAAAATATTAAGGCTCTTCACGAAATCACGAAAATCTATTTAATGATTTGGAGCTTCTTAAAGATCGGAGGCTCGATCACGAAGAAGAAATCAACTGCCTCTTATTATCATGTATTTAAAAAATCTTGGAAAAATTTTTAATATCTGTGAAGATTTTTTTAGGTGTGAAAAGGGTCCTAGAAGACAAGTTAAGACTATTTAAAATAGTTAGGGTTTCGTTTGTATAGTTTTTAGCCAATTTGAAGATGTTATTCATAATCACGAATAAATAATCATTAGCATAAAACATGTAGCATTTAATTGTGAAATAATACAGGTATTCTCACAAGATTCAACTCAGCTGATTTTGATCAAAAATTATTTTATAGTTTTTTTGTAATTTTTAAAAATTTCTATTCAATTTTTATATTTTCTCAAAAAAAAAATAAAATTTCAAAAATATCATTGCAATAAGAGTATTGTATAAGCAAATCACTTCAAACTAGACTAACTCAAGACCATACCTTTGAAAAAAAAATTGAAATTTTAAACCTAATTTTTTTCTCAGTTGTTTTTCATTTTATATGAACGTTTGTTATGTCATAAAAGTACTGTAAAAAAAACGCTTCACTTATTAGCCAATTTTCCAAGCAAAAAGAATTTAAAAAAAATACTTTGATTTTTCAATAATTTCCTATTTAAATTAAAATCGATAGGATATATTTATGATTTCAAGAAACATGAAAATTTCTAAATGAACATTTTTCAACTAGACCTTGATTCTAGCTTTACCCTTGAGTTTAAAACGTCAATGAAAGTTATTTTACTTTTTTTATGGATATGTTTTTTGAATTTACCCAACAGCGGTCCGTCTAATAATATTTAAAAAAAAAACAACAAATTAAACAATTAAACTTTTTTTGTTGTTGTTGTTTATTTTCAATACATAATCGAAACGAAAAAAACAGTTGAAAATTTACATAACTTAAAAATCAAAAAAAAAAGTCTTCCACCATTTTTAATTAAAAGCTTTTTAAACAAAACACAAAGAAAAGGTTCCAAAAAAGATTAATGGAAATTCTCTCTCTCTCTCTAATACTACTCAAGAGTTTGATTGGTTTCAATGTTTAACGAGTAGTTAAATTAGAATTTTCGATAGTTTTCCTTAGTTATTTTTTGAAGAGGCGTTAGCATTTAAATTTATTTAATCAAGGACTTTTGAAAAAAAAACAATAAAATCTGTTAGTTTAATTAAATTTTGGAACATTTTGTGGGTTTAAATTTGAATGAAATAAATTGTTAGTTCGAGCGAGTTTTAAATTTGTTAGAATAAGTTTTATTTAGGAAAATTCTAAGTCACTCCTGATCCTGAAGGTACACATTAAGGACATGTATCGGGTCAAGCTGTCTTTAGTGGATTAAAAAAATACTAATTCAAAGAATTTTCAATTAAAGTCTTAGGACAGTAACGTAATGTGTTCAGGTATCTGATACGAATCCAGTGGAAACCATGGCTTGAGAATTTTGAAAAATCTCTCCTTGAGTCTTTTTTTAGAACGATAAGGTTCTAAAACCATTATAATTATGATCTTTTAGTTACACAGTACCCTCGGGTTAAACTTGGTTTGGATTAGCTCGGACTAAACTTTAACCAGATGCAAGATTAACGGAATAAAATTTACAGTTTGGCCGTACGAGCAAACCAGAAAATCTTTCGGTTACCGAGGATTAGACTAGAATTTTTTGCAATTGATTTTCAAAGTACCAAAATTTTAAGAATTAGATTCGATCTTTCCATAATCAAATTTTCTAATTTAAAGCTTTAAGCTCTTATCCTTGAGTATTGAGAAAGGCCTTAACAAGAAAGACTTTCTGCGAATCAGAAATTGGGGTTTATCAACTCGTTAAAATAATGGAAATAAATTTGAGCTACTATATTTTTGAGCTACTTGAATTTTACGTTGGTCATATTCAAGCACTATCAAAAATATATTGTAAAAATTTTGTGTAAATAAGTATAATTATTAGGTTGTCTGGATTTTTTTTCATATTAGAAATAACTTGTTTCTAAGGCTTGAAAACAAAAACGGCTTTTTCAATAAATTAATCGTGGTTTTGTTAAGTTTAACTTCTACCAAAACACGTGATTTCAATTTTTCCATTTTTCCGTAATAACTCGAAATGGAATTTTCTCCCACAGACTTTGAAACTTAATGATGTTTAAACTTATTACATAATTGAGCATACAAATAGTGACTAAATGGTAAAAAATACACACAGTCAAACAGGTAGACAATGGTAAATATATCCTACATTTTAAAAATTCATAAAACGACGAAAATTTCTTTTTTTCAAAAAAAAAATACATGGTATTTTAGCTTAAAGGTGTTGATAGAGTGTGAAAATATGAATTATTGTTTTCTTAAAAATCTTAAATGCTACTATGGTAACATTATACCTATCATTTCTTTGTGTTATTTCTTTTTTTTTTGACAAAACGAGATTAATTTTTGATTATTTTTTTTGGAGAAAACTTCTGAAAGTTGTTTGATTCCTTGTTATTTTTAACTAATCTAAAAAACAAGTCGTTCTTGATGTGGGTAAAACCAATTTGTTCGAAAAGAAAATGTTGATATTTTTTTTTGTTCTTCTTTTTACCTTAAAGTTTAATTTTAAAAAAAAATTTTCAAAATTTTTAGAAACATAAAAATCTGTAAATTTAAGCCAAAATGGGTAGTGAGGCTATACATTTCGAAGCGTTAAGAAAACAAATGATTATTGATCGAAGAAACGCCATGAATGTCCAACGAAAAGTTTGTTTTACCTTAAACGTTCTTTCTGTTAAAACTAAATCGATTTTTCATGATTCTTAGCGTCATGTTCCGCCATTTCAATCTCATTACACTACTCATGAATTACCTAAAGATGATATGCATGTACCAAGAGAGCAATCGTTACAAGCCAAACCAACAGTCCATGAGTTCACGTGTAGGAATTTTCCAATTTTTTTTTCAAAATACTCTTTTTTATTTCTCTTATTTTTTGAAGGCCTTAAATGTAACACTCCATGGAAATTTTTATCAACTAGCGATATTCATGGGTGAGTTTTTATCAATTAAAATTGACTTATAACAAGAATATTAACATGATGCTTCTAGAAATTCCTCAGCATCATTCAGAATCGATGAATCACATTATTCAGCGAAACAAAGAAAAAGATATAATGTAATTTTTCTTTAACTACGTATACCTTTTACAAAAATGATTTTAAATTTTTTTTCTAGAATACTGATTATCTAAGTCAATGGTGAACAATATTAAAACTTTCCCAAAACTCTATTCGGATTTTTTCTTAAATTTTTTTAAAATAAATATTTTCATAACTCAAATATGTTAATATGACATACTTTTCGAATAACTCTTGATAATATAATCACAAGCTCATGTACATGTTTTGAAGGCTTGACGACCAACCGATATTTTTTAATTTCATACAGTCATCCCTCGGTAATCCGAACAAAAATAGCCCTCATTAAAAGTGGTTCGGATTAAATTATTCGAATTATCAAATTAACCGAATTTCTATAAAATTGAAAAAAAATCGGTTTAACAAAAAAGTTTATGTCAAAAAACAAACTTAAATTAAAGTAATTTAATGTTTAAAGTAATGTTTAAATTTATAACGGTCTCTTAGGCAAACGAACTATTTTTAAAAAGATACGGTAAGCAGAGACGTTATTTATGTTGAGTAAGATGTGAAATTTCTACACGAATAACTTTTTTTCATGTGTATACTGTAATGTCAATTTATGTCAATTTAAGTTTAACACTAGAACGCCCGGTCGATTTTTGCCGAAAACTATGGTTCCGTTTTATTCACGAACCATTAAAGTTGATGACAAACTAGCTATATTTTCTGAAAATATGGAGGAAAATGAATCAAATATACTGAGATCAAGTCGATCCTAAATTTTTATCTCGGATATAATTAGGACTTAATTTTCGATGTAGGGATCTAAAAAACCCCTCGGGCGTTCTAGTGTTAAGAATTTTTTTTAAAAAAGTCTAGTATTATTAGTGCTTATTAAAAGATTCTAACGCATACTATGGACAGCCTCAATCTCATCAACTTCGACATCAAAATTTGAGATTTTTGAAATGTCAAAGATATCTGTGATATTCGGGGTTTATGGGTGATGGTTGGGTTGAGTACGGTCGTACGTGTCTATTAGCAAAACGCGGCGTTGTTTTATATTTTATTGTAAATAAGATGATTGTGTTAGTTTGTTAGTGTGTGATATAAATAGGAACTATAAAATAAGGAAAGGCAGTTAGCGTGCGTAAGAAATTACACACAATAGTGAAAGTAATAACTAAGTTAACAAATGATTAAATATAAAAGTCTAGGATATCACATCCTCACACCACTTTAAATGACCAAAATGTTATACTCGGTCATATGTCTTAGAACCGGTGTTGGTTATGTTTAGGTGTTTTACTGGTTGTCTTGCTCTGGTTGATCGTCTTAAGCCATCTGATGTTTCATGAGTATCGATGTGTTCGTAGACTTCATTAAAGTTTTCCTGATGGATGGTTCGGTTAAAGTCATCTCTAACTGATTCGTCACTCTCATCGGCCGTCTCGTACGGATCTCTTGTCCTATTTAAGCTTGCCATACTCTGATCAAGATGATGAGTTGATTGATCTAGATCATGTGTCGATTGGTCAGGTATGTTGAAGAGTTGATGACCGATCGTTCCAGCATTTGTATTACAAGATATGGCTGGTTCAACTGCTCGAGTGATGGACCTAGCAGTTAAAGGTATTTCGAGTATATGGACAGGACTATTTCTTTGTTGTGGTTCAATTAAATTACAAAGAGCCTGATTTATGAGAAAATCATCACCGATGTCTTTGATAATGTTATGACTGAATGCTCCACATCTTGGATTTATTTTTTTGAAAAAGCTTGTATTACGAGTGATCTTGTGATTGTTTTGAGCATTATAAGCGGTTACCATTGTACCTTTTTTGTTAACGACTGTGTACGGACTCGAATTGTAATATGATGTCTGCTTGTTTGTCTGTTTCTGTTTTACTAGAACGTTGTCGTTTGGTTCCAATTCTTGATCTAAATACTTGTTTCTCTCTTGAACTCTTTCTTTTGATCTAAAATCATTTTGTTCAGCTTTCAAGTTTAAATCATCTTTGTAAACTTTGATTGTTGGATTTATCGGTAACATCGTTGTTGGGGCTGTGTATCTGAAGATGAGCATTTTGGGTGGAACACCAGTAGTCGAATGTGGTGTACTATTGTGACTTCGGACAAGTTTTTCAATTTCAAGGTCCCACTGTTTTGATTCAATCTTAGCTGCCTGCATTGTCTTTGTGATACTTTGCATGAACCTTTCAACTAGTCCATTGGCTTTCGGCCATTCAGGTGTTATTTTTATGTGTTTGATACCAAGACGATCTAAAAAATTTTTAAACTGATAGCCGTTAAATGGAGGTCCATTGTCAGATTTTAATTTGCCAGGCATTCCAAGGATCGAAAATAAGTGATTCAATTTTGCAAACACACTTGAAAAACCAGTTGAATTCACCTTTTCAATGACCAAAAAACGTGAATAAAGACAAATGATAACGAGTAAATATATGTTGTATATTGGCCCATAAAAATCTACTGCAATTGTACTCCACGGTTGGTCTGGCATCTCTGAACTGTGGATCTCCTGATGTTCATCTTGTTTAACTGTAGCCAAACATGGAATGCAGTTTTTGATGAATTCTTCAACTTTTTTGTTTAGACTTGGGAACCAAACATGTTCTCTTAATAAAGCTTTGGTTTTAGCTATGCCGATATGGCCTTCATGAGCTGCCATGATAACTTTTTCATGAAGCTTTTCAGGTATTACGATTTGACGATCTTTGATCACGAGTCCATTTGAAGATACAGTTAACTGATCAAGTATGTTTTTGAAAAGTTTTAGTGGTTCAGACTCGACATACTTTTGTTTGTTGATTAATTTTATTAAATTTTGAAGGATCTCATCCTTTTTGGTTTCAATGATCAAATCTTCTAATTTTATCGATTTTGGCGTCATCATTTCTTCTATGAAATTAATGTATTCTTCAGCTGGACTTGTGTTAGGTGGTGCTTCAGCTGGATTTCTAGACAAGTAATCCGCTGGGTTGTCAATGCCAGGGCGATGTCGAATCTTAAAGTTGTACTGGCTTAGCCTTAACATCCATCTTTGAATACGCGCTGGTGGATTGGAACTCGGGTTTCTGAAAATTAATTCGACCGCTTTGTTATCGGTTTCGATAATTATGATTTGACCAAAAACGTAGAGGTGAAATTTCTCACAACCCCAGACTGGTGCTAAAGCCTCCTTTTCTACTTGCGAATAACGTCTTTCAACGTCAGTTAAGAGTCGACTTGCGAACGCAAGAATATTTTGTTCGTCTGGATTTTCTGGGTTCCATTGAACTAAAATTGCTGCAAGCCCAACTGGACTTGCATCAACGACGATTTTTGTATTCCATTTCGGATTGAAATAAGCAAGTGTTTTACTGCTTATAGCTTCTTTGAGAACTGCTAAGGCTTTGTCATGTTTATTGTTCCAATGCCATCGAGTTGACGACTTTGTCAGGTTCCAGAGAGGTTCAGTGATGGTGGCATAATTTGGTATGAATCTTGAAATAAATTGTGATAACCCAAGTAAACTCCTTACTTCTGTTGGGTTTTTTGGTGGTTTTGCGTTTTGAATGGCATCGATTTTACTTTTGGACGGTTTGATTCCTTTACCAGAGAAGATCATACCGTAAAATTCAATTTCAGGTGCATCGATCACAACTTTTCTTGGGTTTAAAGTTGCACCAACTGAATCAAGTAGATCAAGTAGTTTGGTCACTCTTTCATCATGTTCAACTTTGGATTTTCCATGTACAAGCATGTCATCGCTTACATTTTTGGCACCCATGACTGGTGAAATTAGTTGTCGGATCTCATTTTGGAAGATCTCAGCTGCACAGTTAATGCCAAAATTAAGCCTTTTGTATTGGAACAAACCAAAGTGGGTGCTAAAGACAGTCATGTACCTTGACTCAGGGTGAAGTTCAAGTTGATGATAACCTCCATTCAAGTCAAACTTCGAAATATGGTTTGCTCCATTAAGGTCAACAATTATGTAATCAAGTGTCGGTGTTATGTGTCGTTCACGCTGGATTGCTTGATTTGCAAGCCTGGCATCGGTACAGATCCTGATTCTGTCCGGTTGACCAGGTTTGGGAACAACTACAATTGATGATACCCATGGTGTAGGGCCACTGACTGGTTCAATAATGTCCATATCCAGCATTCTCTGAATCTCTTTCTCAACTTTCTCTCTCAGGTGAAATGGTATCCTCCGATGTGGTAGTTGAACAGGCTTTACCGATTTATCGATGTGAAGCTTGATTTGTATGCCTTTTATCTTTCCAACTTTGTCACTGAAGAGGTTTGGATATTTGGAAAGGTCGATTGACGTGTTTTGGTTTGTATTATTACATGTAATTTTGATGATGTCCAAAGCTTCAAGAGTCTCAAGTCCAAGGATACAACCAAAAGAGCCAGCACAGATCACAAATTCTGTATGATGTTTCTTGTCTTTGTGATTGATGTGGGTCGAGAATTTACCAAGAACTTTAAGGGCTTTGTTCGACGCATATCCGTAAACATTGGTGAGAACAGGCTGAATGGTAATTTTTGATTTGTTGAGTTGATCAAAGGACACTTCATCTATTATGTTAACAGTTGTGCCTGTGTCGATTAAAAATTTGGTGTCATGTCCCAGTAGTTTAATGTCAATGAATTTTTTTTTGGATGATCTTGACTCAATTGTTAAGACATGATCGTTCTCTATGTCATCATTTGTAAAAGCACTCACAGTTTCATCTTCATCATCGATTTGATTGATATGAGTTTGTCTTGTCGTTGAATTTTGTTGTTTACGAAAATTCGAACGACAAACTGAAGCAAAATGATTTGGTTTGTTGCAAACCGAACAGATTTTCCCACTGGCTGGGCATTTACGGTTTGCATGAGGGTACTCAAATCCGCAAAGGCCACAGTTTTGAGATCGTGTAGGTCTAGATTCGAACCGAGCCTGATTTTTAGAGCTGGTGATCGGTTTTTTGTTGTACTGGTAATTGTTTTGGTTTGAGGGTTTTGACAAGTTATGAGGTCTTATATTGATAAGGTTAACATCCTCTTTTGAGTTTATCGATTGGTCAATTGTCTCCATCATGCGAGCCATTTTCATTAAGTTGGTTAGGGTTAGGTTTGATGTGATCAGGATTTGTTTCTTTAGAGCTAATGAGTTACCATGGACAGAAACCTGAGTGATGATTTCTTCTTCGATGTTAGTGAAGTCACATCCAACTGCTGCCTCCCTGAGTCTTGATACGAAGCTGTCAGTTGGTTCACCAGATTTCTGCTTTAGTTGTCTGAATACCGTTCGACTGTACCGCATGTTCTCATTTGGGTTGAAGTACCCAGTCATTTTGTCCATTATTTGTTTAAAGGTGTCATTAGGAGCTTTAAGTGTGTTGTATACGTTGTAGGTCTAAGGTCCCATATAATGGAGTAGTAGAGCGATAACTTTTTTTTGGTTCTTTCTATACTCTTCTGATGGTTCTTGATCTACAGGAGGGTCATCAATCGGTTCGGTGTCAATCGTTATCAAATAGATCTTGAATCGCTCGATCCATGTCTTCCATCTATAACCAACGTTGTCGGTCTCGAGTTCACGATCGAACGGTGGTACGATTTCATGTGCCATTTGGATGTTCGTAAGAGAGTAGAAAAGAAATTAAGAGGTAAAATAAGGGGGTTAGCTGTTGGCTAAGGTAGTTTATTTTTGAATGGAATTACAATTCAAAGGTGAAATAGGGTTGATTACAAATTTCCGTAGGTTTTGAGTTGTCGTAGGGTTTGAGGTACAAACAAATGAAAGAAAAGGATAAGAGGTTTGATTGGTTAGTTCGATTTGATAAAGAAATTACAATTTTGATAGATATGACTAATTATACTAACCTTTTTTTTTTTTTTTTTAGATGATGAAAACGATGATATGGATGATTGGTAATTTTATGTTACTCGATTTGGTAAGTTCGATTGATTACAGGATTCTCCTAGCTCGAATTGGGTCTGATGGTTTCGAATGATACAGTAATAATGATGATGATGATGGTGATTTTTGATTAGATTTGATCCGGTTTGGATGATACGAGATGGTTGGTTTAGTTTATGGTGAGGGTTAGGAGTATTTGGTAAACTTTTATCCTCGTCGCCAGATGTGATATTCGGGGTTTATGGGTGATGGTTGGGTTGAGTACGGTCGTACGTGTCTATTAGCAAAACGCGGCGTTGTTTTATATTTTATTGTAAATAAGATGATTGTGTTAGTTTGTTAGTGTGTGATATAAATAGGAACTATAAAATAAGGAAAGGCAGTTAGCGTGCGTAAGAAATTACACACAATAGTGAAAGTAATAACTAAGTTAACAAATGATTAAATATAAAAGTCTAGGATATCACAATATCTATGAATTCATCATTGACTAGTTTTGTGCATTATAATCAAGATGATGTATTTTTTTTAAACATCCGAATTAGAAAAAACAAATGGCATTAATTTTTTGGAATTTAGCCACCAAAACTCTGTTCGAATTTCAAATTAATCCGAATAAAAAATTCGGATTGTAAAATTATTTTACAATTAGCTGTAATAGCAGGAAGCCGTGAGCCACCTATTTTTGTTCGGATAATCAAAAAATTCGGATAACAGCAGAGTCGGATTATCGAGGGATGACTGTATTTATTCAAAAATTTTTCTGTTATCCAAAAATTCGTCGATATGAACTCGAACTTGAATTGGATAGCTGAAAAAAGCACATAGGGGTGTAATTTATTTTGAGGTCAATATTTAAAACCGATAGTATAGAAATGTTCCTTTCGTCAAGAGCTAACGTTTGGTATCCATATCATGGGCATTGAATGTGAGTTTCCTAACGAAAAATTTAAAACTCATATGAAACCCCCTGCACATTCTCAATACACTCTTTATTTTAACATATAAAATGTTTCTCAGAATTTCAATATTGTGTCTGGTCAATTTCATGACCCATTCGTCATAGAATTAACTTGAAAAAAATTTAGAGTAAAATGACCACCTGGTAATTGAATTTTTTTGGAAATTTCTCATCCTGTCTTCGATCAAAGTAAAAAGAGAAAAGCTTCTCGATCACAATTTAAATATTTTTTAGAGTTTTTGGTTTACAATAAACGTAAAATAAGTTTTTTGATTCCACTAAACAATTTTTTAAAAAAAGCTTTTAACTTGTAAATTTTTTTCGGATTTTTTGATTCATTTGTTAAAAATCATCGGTGAAAAATTAAATTTATTATTGGATAAGCTTCTGTTAATATTCTAAAAATTTCGATGGTCACTGTTTAAAAAGAATTAATCATTATGACAAGAACTTTAGCTAAACAAAAACTTAAAGTAAGGTGCGGAGTTTATTTTTTTTTGGGTCATTACTCATTTTTTTTCAAAATTAATTTTATGACCAGTGGGTCATAAAATTGACCCTCAATATTATTTTTACTTTTTGAGATATTTTATGAAAACAACAATCAACTTGCAAATTTGCACACCGGTTGCAAAAATATCTGTAAATATACTTCAAATAGTTACATCATGGTATAATTTGATACTGGGAACTCGAATTTCTGGTTTATTTAGATTAATTCCTATCAAAAAACGAAAAAAAGATTGATTCATAAAGTGAAATTTTTTATACGATTTTTCTCGAACAGCTGATAGAAATTAAGCAAAATAAACCAGAAATGCTCATGATATGGATACCAAACGTTAGCTCTTGGCGATTTCTATACTATCGGTCTAAGTATTGACCTCAAAATAAGGGATTTACACTCATATGTGTTTTTTTCAAAAATACAAGGTGTGTGTTTTTTTTAGGTATCCCTTGAATTGAGATTCCAAGGGTTCATGCATCGAGTAAGACTGTCTGTGTGACAAATATTTGTTCTTATTTTGCATGTCGTTGAGATTAACGTAATAATTTACCTTTAAATCAGTATAAATCAATTAAGATTGCGTGCGCTCAAGTCAAAAATTTACAAATATTTAATTCAATTATAAATTCTAAGGTATCTCACTATGAAACTTAAATGCTTCATACATTTAATTTTGAAATTTATTATGTTGACTTAAGTTTAGCATAATTTTATTTTTAAAAAGACTTTTATTCGAAAGGTTCAACATTATATATTTATATTGTAACCAGTGGTCAAGATAGAACAAAGTTTTATTTAAATTTATACAAGCTAAATTTTGGCTTAAATTTACAGATTTTTTTGTTTCTAAAAATTGTGTAATAATATAAATAATTGATAGGTATAATGTTACCATAGATAATTATAATATCACACTTAGGAAACAAGCAGAAAATACTACAGTGGTGGAAATTAATTTGTCCCATGATATCATCTGATATCAGCTGAACTCATCTGATGTCATCTGGTATCATCTGAGATCAGTTTCCACCAGAATTCGCTGCAATTCATAATGTTTGTTAATTCTCTTAATGATATCATATGATATCATATGATTTCAACTGATCGGAACTGATGGTAGATGATACAAAAATTTTCATAAATTCTGATACCAACTGATATCAGCTGATATCAAATGATATCATGGGACAAATTAATTTCCAGGACTGTATCTCTCAAATTTAGCTGTACTAAAAAATTGATATTTATTAGAGATCTCTTACCGAGTAGGCTCTTTTAAACTGAAAATAACGAGACAAAACAATAAATAAATAAATTTTCGTCAATAATAAAATCAAACATTTTTTGATATTGTAAGCTGCCCGCATAAGGGCTTCCCGATTTAATCTGTTTTAAAACGAGCAAGTGGTTTTAATTGGACTTTTAGAACAAAATAATTACGTTTTAAGATAAAGCTTATCTCATTTTTCTTTAGAATTTAATGGAGAATGAAATAGTGAACTGTAAGTTAGTTTGAATCCTTGACTTTTATACGGCTAAAATATCCGAGCTAAACTAAGCCTTTTACTTAAATTAGATTTTAAGAACTAAGAACAATAAAGAGTTTTATAATAAGCTTTCATAAAATTATACAATTTGAATCGCTTTGGTTTCAGAATTAGCACTTAGAACGAAATAGGTCTTGGTATATGAGAATCGTTGAGCTTCTAGTCTTAAATTTAAAGGCTACTGAAGTCACCCTTTCTCATCCGGACTTTTGACCTACAAAGGTATGTTTAATACTTGACTACTTAACTTTGGGACGTCCATCATAAACAGTGTTACTCATCCGAGTTTCGAAAGAGCTGTGAACATCTATTTAGACTTAGCTTGGAACCACCAACCGTAGCATATACCTCTTGGGAGAATACTTACCTTCAGCAATTAGAGTCGTTTTTTTATGAATTGTTGGTCTTTTTCATGAGTATCGGTTTTAACTTCATTTGAGTTCAAATCTGTTATCTGCCTGTGTTCGGATCTTTGAGGGTCTTTAAGCATCTCTCTTGGGATCGCTATAAGTCTTAACGATAAACAGAGGGTTTATTTGGGAGTTAGTTCTTTTGACTCTCTAGAGGTTAACTTTTAAAACAAAAATTGGATATTTTTATTTTTAAAATTAAAAATATATTTCTTTTTACATAAAATTGAATTTATTTTCTCAAAAAAAACAACCTAATGATCTATTAGTATCCATGTATATGGAATGGCCATGTAATTTGGTTGAATCAATTGGCAAAACCAAATGGCCCCATCTCAAACCATCAAAAAGAGAAGAATCAAACAATTTTCCGAAATCACGGCTTTCGTTCCATCCTTTATAGCACCCAAAACCGATTTTCAAAAATAAAATGTTCAATATCGGAATATTCTAGGTTTCGAGTTTAATAGGGTTTTTCTATACGAGGATTAAGAATTTTAAGTTAAAAAGTGTTAAATCCCACTTATCTTTGAATTTTGATTTTTAAGATTTATTTCAGTTGATAGAAGCTTACAAGCTTTTTTTTAGACTCGCTTTATCTTCTTTTAGTATTTTTTGTTTGGCCAAAAACAGTTTTGTGTTACTCAAATAGTCAAAATTTACTTAAAAAAGGGTTTAGATTTAAATGTTGTTTAAATTTTAAAAAATTTTGTATGTAAAAACCTTAAAATAAATTTTGAAACGTCCGCAAATTTTGAGCATCTTTGATAGAAACTTTTGGTCGTCCCTGGCCATCAAAAATCTGGCGTTTAAAATGTTAAAGAAAAATCTGGAATTTTCATCTGTTTTTGAGACCCTTTAGTTAGTTTTTGAGACCCCCCGCTGCTTGAGATCAAGTTTTAGTTTGAATATGGTTACGGTGTAAATCAGTAACGTTAAATCTTAATATTTAAAAATACAGCGATTTTTTTTTTCAATGGAGCCAATCGTTTAACATGGTGTGAAAAAGTTAGCTAACTATAAAGAAAAAAAAATTCCCACGGTCAGTTAATTGACGGTTAATACTAACTTAAAAAAAATTGACACTTTCGAGATAATTCCGAGACATTAAAAACAAAAAAAAAATCCCTAACGATTTTTGAAAGTGTGAATTTTCGGTTTTCTAAAGATAATTTACAGGTAGAATAAAAATATTTAATATTAGCTTAGATAACGACTTTCAATTGCTAATTGACACAAAAATACGATGTAAGGCATGAACCTTTTCGGAAGATCTAAATTAAACGTCTTCGTCAAAACCATATTTAGAATAATAGTGGCTCGACCAGTTTTACTAAATAAATAAATAAAAATAGTGGGAGTTTCATAATCCGAGACTAATACACAGCTAAACATCGCTGTCAACCAACATATTTCAAGTTTCGAGATAAGACGAGACAGCTTTATTTTGTGGGACATTTTGTCCTCATGTCCGAACACAAAAATTCTCCTGTACCAATCAAAAGTAAGGGGTAAAACTAGATTAGACAGAAGACGAAAAGTCTATATCTAGACCAAATTTCAAATTACACTCTGCAAGACCGAATACACAAATTATGAGAAGAAGTAATATTAATCGGTTTCATTTGGGTTAGCAGTTGTGGTGACTTAAAATAAGGATCGTGGTAGGGTCAATGCAGCAGGGGAAGCGATTGGCTCAAATGAGTAAGACAATAGCCTTTTAGTCGTAGTAAAAAAAGAATTCCATATCAAAATTTATGTTAAAAAAATGAAAAAGCAGTACATGACTTTTATTAATTTTGAAAAGAATGAGGTTCTTCTGGGATTTATCTTAAAAAAGACAACTTTTGCTGAATTTACGAGGATGTCATTTAGTTTTCCTCTAAGTTTGAGCTAATGGAATACTATTCGTCATTTAGTTTATCATTAGATAAATTCTCAATACATGCTGTGTGACATCGTGTTCCGAAAAGTAAGAAAAGATAACACCTTACTGAAAGCAATCAAAGACAAAAATGTAACAAAAGATCATTCGAACTGATGTCAATAAAACTTATATAAAAAATGGAAGTTTGGGTTTCTCCATTGCTGATCGAAGCTAAAGTCCAGTTACAAAAAAATATTTCTTCGTTTTTGACAGTTTTTCGTGTACACTTTTTGGATTTAAAAAAAATTCAGGATCATTTTTGGATTTACCCTAAATAGAGCTCGAATGAATTCTCAGTCCATAGCCGAAGAACAAAAGTCCTTCAGATAAATTGGGTGGCCTAAGAATTAGATTGAGGTTTTGATTAAGTTTCAATCTTTTTACGTGTTCAATAGCTTTCATCAATTAGAAATAACGGAAATACAAGGGAAATGAATCCCTATGGAAGAAACAAAAATTTAAAAAAAGAAAAAGTCTAAAGTTCATAAGATTTGAATCCCCGAAACAAAGTTATGTTTTTTATTTTTGTATTCGTTTACCATTGAGTGGGTTTCTAGTTTTCATTAATTCTACTGTATCTTCAGTGTTTGTAATCAAAAAAATTATCCAAGGATCATATATGTTTGTACATGCCAAGTTATTTTTAAATAAAACCTCAAAATTACAAAATTTACAACATTTATTTATAACTGATAAAGGTAAGCAATAAAATTTGTAAGAAAAAAAAAAAAAAAAATTTTAAAAAAAAAGTTAAATTTTAAAATTCAGTCGAAAAAATAATATCTATTTTTTAATTAAACTTCCATAAAAATCAGTTCTAAATATAAGGCTAAATATTTTATAATTTTTTTTTGTTGTTGTTATTTTATTTAAATACCATTGGTCAAAAACAAAAAAAATAGAAAACCAAGTCACTTTAATACACATTTTCATTTTTTTTTATTATTTACAAAATCGGTTAAATATACAATTTTTTTTTTTTAAGTAGTACATGTCGTAAGATTCACGAGTAAATTTTTTTTTGGATTTTTATGTTGTTGGTGCGTATGAAAACATGTTCTCAAAAACACCCACTTAATTTAAAAGCGCTTTTAAAAAAAAAAATCTGACAAATATGGAAAAATAATACAAAGATTAAATGATGATATGTACAAGCATGTAATCGACATATAGTCAATCAATAATAAACTCATTTGGCGGTAAACTCATTGAGGTATAACTATTTAAATCATTGAATATGTTATCTTCAACTTCAACATCACTATCGTCTTCATTAAAAATGTATTTGGACAAATCAATACGATTATTATTGTCATTTAGATTTCTTGTATGAGATTTTTGACTAGTCATGGTTAAACCGGTTGTATTTATTTTAGTTACATTATTATATTTAAATGTGTCTAATGATTCGCTTGTTGATATTTCATTGGAAGAACTTGAACTGTTTGTTGTTAAAACACTACTTGAACTATTGCTAATCGAACTTGTATTTGCATTATCTTGACTTGACGATAAATCGTTTAAACTATCATTCATGTGAATTTTTAAGAGTTCAATTTTAAGAAAATCATTTTCTTTTTTTAAATTTTCTATTTCGTTTATTAAAAATTCGTTTACTTTTTTAAATTCACCATTTGTTGTCGATAGCTCTTCGATTATTGATTTGTCGTCTTTATTCAATTTAGATGCATTTTTAAAAAGTATATTCGTATTTTCGATTAATACAATTTGTTGTTGTTGTTGTTGTTGATTGTGTTTATTTTGTTCGATTAGTTTATGTTGACCTGATTCACGTCGACGTATCAAATTTTCTATTTGATTTTTCTTCTTTAAAAAAAAAATTAATCAAAAAATGTTTAGGTTTGTCTTGTTTTTTGTTATCAATTAACCCAAACTACCTTAGGATAAACAAATTTCAATCTTTACTTGACAGATCCCAAAAGAATGACCTTAAGCGATAGATTTATTCTTCTTCTATAAAATCACTTGTATAACCCTTTTCAATGTAGAACAAATTTGATTGAGAGATTTATCAATAAAGCTTCCGTTCAATTTATTTTAAGACACTACAGTCGTGATTAGGACTACAGGAAGATTTTACTTAAATTTACGTAAATTATTGAATTTTTACCAAAAATGTTACAGTGGTGATTTGATAGTAGGGTTTACCTAAAATTACGTAAAATACCGTGAAATCACAAAAGTAAAAATTTCGGATTTTACGTTATTGAACGGTTTTTCAGGTAAATTTACGATAATTTTTGGAAATTTTGGTAAAAATGCCAGTCATTTTTTCTGCTAAATTTCCAAAGATGTCTATTATTTGGGTGATTTTGTTAATGTCGATAATATTTTCCTCTAAAACCAAAATAAAAGAGACGTAGATCAATTGTTTAAAACCTTTAGTTTCAAAAAATGGGTCTTTAGAGACATCATACTTAGACTCTTAACAAATTTGACCGAAAAAATGACTGGCATTTTTTATTTTTACTAAAATTTCCAAAAATTATCATAAATTTGCCTGAAAAACCGTTAAATAACGTAAAATCCGAAATTTTTACTTTTGTGATTTCACGGTATTTTACGTAATTTTAGGTAAACCCTCCTATCAAATCACCACTGTAACAGCATCACAGCATCAGAATATGTTCAAGAATAGAGAGCTTCTTTGGTTTTGGGTTGATCGAACGAGGGAATACTGTAGACCTTCTTTTTAACAAAAAAAAAATTTCTTTGATGATGAAAAATTTCAATTTTGGATCACTGAAAAAATAATTGTGCCATTAATTATGGCTCAGAAAAAAAGTTCAGTTCATGCACCAGTAGTCTTGAATGAAATATTTGAAACGATTGTATAAGTTATGCTTGTCGAACCCTTTTATATAATTGAACAACATGAGCTTTTTTTAAGATGGTCTCTAAAAAAAAATTATTCACAATAGAATTAAAATTCGCATAATTGAATTAGCTTGATTCTGAAACCCCTTTCCTCCCATTTACCTAAAATCAGTCTATTTTCGTGTGGGTTGAGATAATTACCAAATGGAAGCATCATTATTTTTATTATAGTAAAAAAGGTAAATTTATTATTTACGTTTTTTTAATTTTTTAATGAAAAAACGCTTTCAAAAGTAGATCAAATTAGTCGAGATATCTTGTGTGAATTTTATCACTTAAAATTTGAACTTTAAAACAAAAATAATCCCATTCTTAGAACCTCTCCCATTGAAATTATTAATAAAATCTTCTAAAATAACTCAACTCCTAGTTTATTTATAATTCCAAAAATTAACATTGAGGAATGACTCTCGTATGAGTCCAGAAATATAAATAGAATTTGATAAATTTTAATAATTACTTTAATCGATTCTGATCGTTTAATTGCAACTGAGCGCATTTTTCGATCAATAGAATCAATTTGTACATTTATCATTTGTATTGAATCATAACATGATGTCACTGATTTTAAATCATGTAACAGTACTTAACAAAATTTGAGTCAAAGTTAAAACTGAAAAACTGAAATAATATAGACTTACCAATTGATTTATCTAATTGTCCTAGTGCTTCATCAAAAAGTCCATATTTAACAAGTGAATCGGCCTTACGAACACATCGTTGTGACTTTTGGGGGAAAAAAAAGTTACTTTTTTTTGGTCTAAAGGTGTGTCAAAAGGTCTTACATTGGAAAGTAGTGAGTCCATTTTGTCGATAATTATTTTTTTTCTCTTTTTTTCTATCCCAGAGCACAGTTGTTGTTTTTTGTGTTGCTTTTTTTTAATTTTTTTATGTTGGATTTTTATGTTGTTGTTGTTGAAGAAGAAAAGAAGAGAAAAATAATAATTTCGTTTTTAAGTTTTAGTTTTGTGTTAAAAATATACAAAAAATGCGTATATTTTTATAATGAAATTTTTGTTAGTTGTGTTCGTTATAGATTTCAAGTCGACACATTACTCCTTATGAACAAAATTATTTTTGTTATTTCAAAAAACTATTTTATTGCAAAGTTAGCATAATTTTTTCATGAATCTAAATGAGAGAGAGAGAGAGACTTGAAATATAATTGCCTTAGAAAATTGCGAATTTAAAATTTTCATTTTCGCATTTATAATTTATGCTAAAAACTAGAGTAAAATTATAATCATATGATTTTTTCTATTCTATTCATTGTAGACATTGATTTTTTTTTGTTTTATATCCCAAAGCTCGAACTCGTGATGAGATAAACTTGTTTAAAAATTATGTCTATTAAAAAATTAATTGAACCCTTGAACATTTAAATAAAGGTAAAACCCTTTTAACATTTTCAAAATGAAATCTTACATTTATTTCACATTTTATTTTTTTTTTTCATAAACAAATAACAAATGTTTTGAACGCCTCTTTAAAAGTCTAACTTTTAAATTTATTGTTGTTCAAAAATTATCATTTGCGTCTTTTGGAAAAAAAAAGAAACCCTAGAGTCTGGTTTAATTTTTTTATTTTTATCTTGAAGTAATATAAAAGTACTGAATATCATTTTAATGACTTTTAGCTCAAAATTTATCTCACTTCATTTAAATTTTAGGATATCTTAAGTATTTTATTTCTATCCCATAAGATTGATAGAATGTGAGATTTCATCTGAAAAGCGATGAAAACTTAAAACGGGTTGGGAATACCTGCTAAAGATTTCATCTATTTAATCAATGGATGAAAAAGCACAGACCTTCAAGCATTTATGAGCCAACTTAAGCATCCAGCAAGAAATCATAGGAACGCACGAATGTGCGTTCCCTATAATATGTTTCGCGAAGCGTTAGTGCGTTAATTCAAACGCTTTTTTGCAAATTTGAAAATTCCCTGAGTAAGAAAGTACCATAAAAAAATATACTAGCTTGCAGGAAATTTCAAGAGGAACAAGATGGTGAATTCACTTTTTCATATTTACCAATTCATTAACTAGTACATAGCCCTCAAAGATAAGCAAAAAGTTAAATTTTTAATTAAATTTATGATTTTTGCGAATTTGAAAATTCCCTGAGTAAGAAAGTACCATAAAAAAATATACTAGCTTGCAGGAAATTTCAAGAGGAACAAGATGGTGAATTCACTTTTTCATATTTACCAATTCATTAACTAGTACATAGCCCTCAAAGATAAGCAAAAAGTTAAATTTTTAATTAAATTTTTGATTTTTGCGAATTTGAAAATTCCCTGAGTAAGAAAGTACCATAAAAAAATATACTAGCTTGCAGGAAATTTCAAGAGGAACAAGATGGTGAATTCACTTTTTCATATTTACCAATTCATTAACTAGTACATAGCCCTCAAAGATAAGCAAAA
Source organism: Brachionus rubens (assembly GCA_022207745.1). Taxonomy (NCBI): domain Eukaryota; kingdom Metazoa; phylum Rotifera; class Eurotatoria; order Ploima; family Brachionidae; genus Brachionus; species Brachionus rubens. The sequence continues at coordinate 38,396 of JAJVHD010000051.1, forward strand.
AGTTAAATTTTTAATTAAATTTTTGATTTTTGCGAATTTGAAAATTCCCTTGTAGCAAATAAAAAAAGGAACAAAATTTTGTATACATTCATTCAAAAAATTTAAATTTGAACCTGAAAATGTATCGATATTACTATTGTGTGTCGGGGTCATAGAGTTCTAGAAATTTTCAAATAACACTACATATAGTTTTTTTTTAAATTTTGCTATTGATAGACTTGGTTTAATTTTAAATTCTAATTTCGGATTTCGATATTTTAAAAGGAAATTGATATTTACAGTGTGGAACTATGGGAAACTACGGTGAATTTCGGTTAGCTATACGGTACTTCGGTGAGATTAAAAAGGTTCATGAAAATTCATAACAGTAACACGTGAATGGACACAACAGTACGTACTAACGTGTAGAGATAGAAATGGTAAAAAATTTGTTTCTTTAATTTTTTATTTGAAGAGTTATAAATAAAATAATAATTCTTTCAAATGATTTATTAAAACTTATATTTAATAGAAGGCGTAGATCCATCGAAAAAATATAGCTAAATCACGTATACTTTCGGAAGCATAAATTTAGAGCTTTAGTGCTACTCGAAACTAAGTGCAATGAACTTGCTATTTTTAATTTGAAAAATTTCTTTTTTTTTATATTCAACTTATTGGCTTATTTTCTTATTTAATTACAGGACATTGGTAAAACAAATAAATTAATTAATTAATCTTTTTTTAAAAAAAGATTCAATGGGAGAGAGACAAGTACAATGCTGCCTTTAAAATATTAAAGACAATGCGGCTATAATATGCTGATCATGCAAAGGTAAAGAGACAAGCCAACAAGGGAACATATTATAACCCTTCCAATTTTAATTAATTAATTTAAATTCCTCAATTAACTAACGTCAGGCTCGATAAATATGACACGTCACCAAAATTGAGTGCTTGAGTTTAGTGATTTGTCATATATTAACGGACACTGAGTTTTCAAAATCTGTGAATTTGCTATTAATGGCATGTCATTAAAAGCGAAAATTTTAATTCAGCATCAAAGTCCGGTTCTTCTCGGAAATTGAACTTTTCGAATAACGAATTCATTTTGAAAATTTCAGAGAAATCCAGTTAGTGAGATTTTACTTTATTTAATTCAATTTAATTTTATCAATTAGAAGGGTTATAATATGTTCCCTTGTTGGCTTGTCTCTTTACCTTTGCATGATCAGCATATTATAGCCGCATTGTCTTTAATATTTTAAAGGCAGCATTGTACTTGTAATAAAATATGTTTCAGTCGGTTCAAGATGACCTAACAATCTGTAATTTGGGACCCTGAAAACCCTTGAAAATCATTTTTTTTAATAAAGATAAATAACTAAAAATTGTGCTCCAACGTGCTTATTTGAAACCAATGAACTCATGATTGTAAAAATAAAAAACACCTGAAAGCTATAAAGCTCTAGTTGACGTTGGTAGACAAATATAAGTGAAAAAGTCTCCCTAAAGTCATTATTTTGTTAATACTAACGGGTGAACCAAAATGGTTGTCGCCATTTTAAAATTTAAAAAAAATATATGAACCGATAATCAGAGACCAATCAAATTTTGTGCACTTGTACATTGTCCTTTCTTGTTTACAAAAAAGTGCTCAGCTTCGCAGCATACGATTTTCTTGAGGAGTAGGCTCCCTGGACATGACCATACCCATATCCTTCGAGTATCCTCTGTAATTTTGTTTTGGAAAAATGAGTTATACTCGAGAGATATGGGTGGGGTCATATCCAGGTTCATATTTTTTTTAAATTTTAAAATGGCGACAACCATTTTGGAACACCCGTTAGTAAAGACAGCATACTATTCAAAGGCTTTAGTAATAGGAGTTTACATAAGAAATTCTTTCTAAAGACTACGATAACTTTTATACAATTAAAAATTGCCTAAAAAATAAATTTATAAAAATTGTGTTGTTTGTGTAAAATAGATAGAACATATGGTTCATTAATCATGAAAAATTTATTTTTTAAAATTAATTATTTTTAAAAAATTCTCTTTAATTATTTTATTTTGGTTTTTGTGATGATCAAGCGACAAGACGAGTCTTAAAGAGCGAATGGTTTGGTTAATCGCATGATGTCAATTTACATAAAAACCAATCGTATTAAGATGACCGCAATCATTAACCACTTAAAAAGACTAATTTTGGATAATTTTAGACTTGCGAGACCTGGTGACTTAAATTAAAGAGCTTAAAATACAGATTTTCCAATCTTAATTCTCACCACTTTTTTATGTTAAAGAATTAGGTTTAACATAATTTATAAATTATATGAATCAGAATCTTTAAGGACACTTTTTAATGCATCTAATGCAGGAAATTGTTTCTGTTAAATTATTATTTCAATGTAAACTTCAATCACGAGAGTTTAATTGGGACAAAAAGTTAACTGCATTTATCCACTTTCTAAATGCAGCTCCTTGATCCTTGATTTGCAATTGATTTATTTTGGATCGAAAATGTGTGATTTAATAAAAAAGAGAGTTTATTCGAGAAAAATTTGAACGACTTAAGCCTTGAGTATTATCAATACATTAAGCAAACACAATTTAATAAAAACATTTCAAAATTTGAAAAAAAATATTAAAATTAACATAAAATTAAAAAAAAATTTCAAAATCGTAAATTAACCGCTAAAAACGATTATTCAACCGTCTAAAATCGTGTTTGGAATTTTGAAAATTATATTTCACGAACTCCATAACATATTTTACCCCGAACGATCAAATGGCAAGCGACCTAATCTTAGAAAACGATGTAGACTTAATAACGAATCTCGAAACAAAACTTCAAAACGACATAATTGCATTTCGAAAAGTTGTAAAATGGGCGAAAACTATCCGGAATCGAATTGAGAAGACTCTCAAGCTACTTGATGATAAAGAATCTAAAGAAGAAAAACTTTCGATCAACAATAACATACCAAATGGTGCTGCTCAGCTTAAGATTCAAACTAGAATAATGTCTCTTATAAAACCAGTCCAAACGAATGAGAAATGTTACTTGAAGAAACAAAACGAAAATTGCAAGCGCACAACTGACGACAAAGAAGTTGATTACGAGCAAGATCCTAATGGCAATTTTAAAATTGAAACAAGTTCAGACATTATCGATAAATTACCAAAAAAAGTAAAAATCGAACAAAAAGAAACAAAAACTTCTAAAAAAGTGGTTGACGTGAATCAAATGCTATCATGCTTTATTTCAAGGGTCGATATGGTTGAATCAAAATTAGATCAAAATCAAGAAACCATCTCAATTTTAAAAAGTGATATTAGTTCAGTCCGAGGAAATTTCGATGGGATGGATAATAAGCTGAAGAATATAAACGAATCCCTAATCACAACACATGAAAAAAATTTCTCAAAATTAGAACAGTTACTTGCTCTGTTTCCGACTTGAATTATAATGTAATTTCTTTTTTCACATTCTTTTTTTTTTTTTAAATTTTCATCTTATCTCTAAAAGTCTAAAATTTGTATCTAATTTTTTAAAATATCCTATGCATAAAAGTTAATTTAAAAGTACTCACGATTAATGGGCAGATTTTATTTACTTTTTACAATTTAAATCAGTGATTTTTTTTTATTAAATATAACTTTAATAATAACTTTTAAGAGGACAGGGTCGTTTATTTGACACGACTCTGAGCAGGTGGTCGGCTAATCGGCCTTAGCATTAGTCTCAAATAAATAAATAAATAAATAAATTAAGCAAACACGTACATTTGTATAATGTTCCTATTTGTTATAATGATTTATAACTACTGAAATTTTTGAATAAAAAAAATTCCTTTTTAAATTTGAGAAAAAACATTTTTAAATTTTAAATATTGAGTTCAACCGATAACGCTTGATTGATTGTCATTATTTTTTCTAGAAATTGTTAGTGATGATTCAATGAAAATTTTTAATTAATGAGTTAAATTAAGTTTTAATAGTTTCCAAGAAAATAAAATTAGCTTATATTAAAATACAGATCGGTAATTCTATTTTATATGATTGAAATAAATTGACCGTTTTGTGAACCGATTCCTCAAAAGTGAGTGATATGGTTGAAAAACTCATTTTTCCCTAAATTTTTTTTGAGCCCTGTTCCTTTTAAAAGAGAAAGTCCCGCAAGGGAATAATGTTATTTAATATATTAAATAATTTTTGTTGTTTTTTAAAAATAATCTAATCTAAACAAAATCAATTGCGGTTTTGGTATCTAAAATATCGGTGGGATCTAAATCACCAGAGACCACAATAAATATGCAAAGGAGGAAATTCGAAAGACGCAAATGTAAAATAATTAAAATCGCATTTAAAAATTGTAATTTATAACATAAAGAAAAGTTTTCTTATGATTAAAGATCACAACAATATTTGAACATAGAAAAACGACCCAGTTTTAGGTCAAGTATAGAATTCCATTAGAAGTTCTTTTTTGTTGACTGAAAAGTTTTTCCTATGATGGGTACCTATGGGCTTATTTAATTACCAGGCGGAAGTTATTTCATCGATCTTGTTCAAAAGCTTTTGTAATTTTTTTGAATTTTGAATTAATTTTTTTTCTAATCAATTTAAAGTTGAACATACCGTAAACTCGAAGAAACAACTGCCGGGGTTAAAAAACGAAAATTCGGTTTTGTGATTGAAAAAAAAATTGACCAATCAGAAAATTTGTTAAAACCGAAGTTTCGTTTTTTAACTCCGTTTTTTAAAAAGCGAGTCTACAGTATCTCTGTATTTTTATTTTTAATTATTTTTTCAAATTTTTTTAAGGTATTTTAGATTAAGAAATAAAAAAATATCGCCGTAACCATGCCTCGGCCAGTCCCAAGCCTGGATGTAAAAATGGGAGGGCGGCGATGTTATTCTAATACCGTTCTAAATGTGCTGTATTACGGGTACGTGGGTCCAAGGATCGCGTTCGAATCTTGTCGTATTGGGTTACCGCTGACTTTGACCATCACAGCGTATAGGAGCCTGGTTACTGGAGTGAATGGCAGTAGCATAGTCGTAACCATGCCATGGCCGGTCCCAAGCCCGGATGAGAAAATGGGAGAGCGACAAGTAGATTCAGATTTTTACAGAATCATTTCATCAAGATAAACATTTAGTGTAAAACCTTCTAATAGTTCTGCAAAAACTTTTTACAGTTTTTTTGTTTCTAATTTTGAAGGGGAATGAAGAAAAAAGTTACGACAAATAAATTTTATTAATCTAATAAAAAATGAAATAGGAACTAGTAAAACTCAACTAGGTTAGCGTAAGCTTCTTCAAGAACTTCTTTTTGACCTTCGAAAAGTTGATTGTCACCTAGTCTAATACAGCTTGCATTCTCTTTAATATTGCTAAATACTTCAGGATCAACTTTTTGAATTTTATTCGAATCCAAGAAAAGATTTTTAAGACTCTTTCCCGAAAAAAAAAAACGCAGTTTCTAGACGCATTATAACGCTACTAAATATGCGTTTAAACGTGTAAAATAACGCGTTTTTTGGCGTTTTGGTAAGTTTAACGAACGTAACTTTTTAACAGTATTAAACGCGAAAACACGCGTTCGAAAGAAACGAGTTTAAACGAATGAACACTCAGTTCTAAAATGAATTTATGGGTAATTAATTATTGTTATCCGTTGTTCAAAAGAAAGTTCAAGTATTGGAATAATATAAATGAAGAAAGAAGATTTTTATCAAGCGTTTCAAGAATTTAACCGAACGTCTTACAATGTAAACTCCCATTATTTCAATCAAGACTTTTTAAGTAGAAAGAATACCCAACTAATGGATGAGAAGCAAAGTTTTAAAATTTCAAAAATTTTCAAAGCGAGTTTTAAGTTAATCAAATTTTCAATTTTATTTAGGTGATAATAATCTCCTTTGATAAGCTATGCTTTAAATTCGATATTCAGATAATTAAAAGAATTTAGATTTACGCCCAGAAATATTTTTATAATTTACATATCTCACTAGAAATGTAATTTTTTTCAAAGTAAAGGATCTTTTTCAAATAATTGTCTTAAAAACATGAAATCTAAATAAACAAAAATAAGAAAAAAGTTATGTCAAATGTTGAGGAAAAATATTGAAATTTACTTTGGTTTAAGACGATAGTCTAAATTATTGAAAAATTGAAATATAATTTTAAATTTTAATTTGTTTTGGAAAATAATGAAAATTTTTTAAAGTTGCAATCACTTAAATATTGAAATTTCAAGGCGGGGTCAAAAAAATATTTTTGTTATTTATTGTTTTTTTCGCTTAACAAGAACTGTTTTAACTATTTATGACTGACATTACACTTGAATAAGGTAGAGCAATGCCCCACAGAGATCTTTTAGGTAATGTAAAAATTTAACTAAATTTTTTAATTTTATTTTTTAAAGTTGAACAGCCTACAATGATAATTGTTGTGAGAAAAAAAATTATTTGATTTTTCAATCAATTAATAAAAAAAGAAATTTAAAAAAATTAAAGATGAGTTACCGCATTTAATAAATAAAATAAACTCGAAAAGAGACGAAAAAGAGAGTTTATTTTTCTTTATCTTGATTCATTATTACTAATTTTCTTTCTTGATTCTATGAACTTATTTGAAATCTAGTCTGAAGTTAAGAATGTGGATGAAACTATTTTCTTAACGGTTAATTTTCGGGAATATTTTTTCTTTGGAAGATATCCAAATTTTTCTCTCGATCAAAAGTGAAATGTGTTTAAACGGGTTTTTCTAAATTCGTTTTTGAGCGTTTAATTACTTACTTGAAGAATTCCCAAAAACGCGTTTAAACAAAAGGTTTATAGCCGTTTAAACGAGTTTACATTCAAAACGCGTTTAAACGAAAAATTTTATTCGTTTTTTTTTTTTAAGGGTTGAATAAATTTTTGTCGAGGATATCCAATTGATTAAAATTCAAAATTAAATCTTCCAACTTTTCCAGGCCTCTAAATACATCTGGATTAAACTTGTCAATTGATTTTCTCCCAAGTTCAATATTTCTAATTCATTCAAACTTGAAATACTTCATGATCCAATTTGGTTAATTTATTCGAGGACAAGTTCAATCTTTTCAAACTAGCCAACGGTTTAAAAACATTCTTGTCCAATTTTGTAAAATTATTTTGAAAAGCGTAGAGTTCGGTTAATTTTTTGTTATTGACAAATAAATGAGGATCCAATGTACTTAATCCCATGCCGAATATATTTAAACTATCAAGTTCCAAACAAGATTGCGATGGTTCTTAATTTAGGTAAGCCTTTGAATAATTGTGAATCTATTGAAGTTATGTTAAGACCATAAAACGAGACTTCTTCTAAATTTTCTAGACCTTGGAATTGATTTTTGTCCAATGAATCGACTCCGATGTAATTAAAATGCAAAGTCTTGAGATTGTGCAAACCATTGAACTGTTGAGGGTGTAATTTTGTTAATTTATAATCGCTTATATCTAAAAATTCCAACTGACTTAAACCTTCAAAAAGTTTAGGATTAAGTTCTCGAACAGCGTCTTCATCTTCTAATTGACCTCCTTTAAGTCTTAACTCTTTTAAGTTTGTAAGGTCTTTGAATGATGGAATTTCAGACAACGGATTTCAACCGAGATTGAGGATCTCTAATTTGTTAAGACCTGCGAACACATTCTCTGGGAGAGTTTTAAGTTTGTTTGAAGACAAATTTAAATGAGTCAAATTGCTGAGGCCTTGAAAAGCGTTCTCATCGATTGTTTCTAAGCCAGCTGAAGATAGATTAAGCTCTGTTAAATTTGTTAAAAATACGAAAAGGAGAAAAAAAAATAAAATCTCATCCTGACATTTGATGGATGTATTCCTTCTGAAAGTGTACCAAAAAATATGTGTATTTATGCTAAAAAAAGAATTTAAAAAATGGAAATGTAGAGAGCGATATTGTTATTCAAGGATTTATTTTTTCCTTTAGATGCGAATTTTTTTTTTCGTCAAGCCCGCTTTTCATTTCCTCACCTGGCCATGAGACCGGCGTAGGTATTGTATGTTTAGACCGATTTAGAACGCTAATTAAGCAATGTACATATTTTTCAGCACTTTTTTCCTGTTTTAAAGTCATTTTCAGGATTCATCTGCTGTTATAGATAGCTTTAATGATAAAGTTGGTTAAAATTAATGCCAAGATCATAAATATTTCCATGAGAAGAGTTTTTTCAATTGCTTGCAAATTATTTCAAAACTTGCTTGGCTTAGATCCTTCATCTTGTATATGAGTAGTTAATGATTTCGCGTTATTGGCTATTATATTAATCCTATGTAGTTTTTACTGTCGCCATTGGAAAATAATCAATTTCTTTAAAGTCATCATATTGAATGTTTTAGCAAAAGAATTTTTAAGATTTAAATTAAATACTCAAACAACTTTGAGAGCTTCTGTTCTAAACTTAGTTTTAGTTTAATTTTTATAACTTAGGAAAAATATTTTTGTTTGTTTTTTTAAAAATCTGAAAAAAAACGTGTCAAGCTCAAATTGAAATTAATTTCTATGCTTCAACCATTACGAATCTGTACACGAATTTTAAGAGTACATCAGTATGTTGTTAAGTAAAATTCTGCATAAATAAAATAATTGAAAAAAATAGACTAAAAAAATAAAATAAATCAAAAAATTTCACCTGAATTTTTTACTGAATGCATCCTTTGATAATTCGACTTATTAAATCTTAATTTTCCACTATAGAAAAACATCTTTATCTGATATTGGGTAAATCCGATCACTAGCTAAAGAGAGTCTAAATAAAGGAAAGTATAATATTCTCATGACAAGCACTTAAAACAAGCCTTTAGACTAATAGAATCGATCATTAAATTGATAAAATGTTTTTGACCTTCAATCATTGATGTAAAATGTGACACTTAGGTGACAAAATAAAGTAAACATCATTAGAAATATCAAATAAAAAATATCAACTCAACTCTCCTTTTTGTTATGTACCGACAAGCTTTAAATTTAAGATACTGTACTGCTCCTGAAAAAAAGGCGAACCCCGTACAGTAACACCGTATCATACCATAAAACTTTCATAAAGTTCAAATTTTTTAAATTACGGTACATTAAAAAATTTTTTTTAGAGAATCAAGTAGAATATTTAACTTTGTCACTAGGGCTACACATATTGCTTAATGAGTCTGCTGTAAAGCTCTATCTGTTCGGTTTTACAAGGATCATTTTGCACTAAAGACAAGTAAAAAATTTCAATATTTTTTAATATTTTTAATATCTTATCGATGGTTTCGTTATTAAAACTAAATTTTGAGTCTCCTTAATTTTAATTATGAACAAATTAAGTCACGCTTAAAAAGTGAATAAACTCGTTTCTATGTTTTTAAATTGAAAAAATTGGTATTGAGTGCATCAGTATGCTTTAAATTTATGCATTACATAATTAATTTATAGCTAAATTAAAAAAATATTAAATATATAATTTAAACGTATAAAGTAACCTACATTTCACCTGAATTTACTAAATGAATCTTCAAAAAATTTAGTGCTTGTAGTTTATTTTTCAAATCTAGGTCTAATAAATGAATTTTCCATATAAAAACACTGAAATCAAAAAAAAAAAACTAATTAAAAAAAACAGTCAGTCAGAAAAAAATGGGTTTCAGCAGAGAAAATTTGCTCAAAAAATTTCCAAATTTGAGCGAGTTGACAGAGTTGAATTTGGAATATCAAGAAATAGAGATCATAGAGGAAGGAACATTTGATGAACTATCGGAGCTCATAACCCTAAACTTGTCTACAAATCCAATTAAAGCCCTACCACGTTTCAATGGATTAACAAATCTAAAAGAGCTTTAACTCAATTCAGTTGGTTTAGAATCACTCAATGAGAATGCTTTTCAAGGCCTTGACAATCTAACTCATATAGACTTATCTTTTACTAAGCTCAAGTCATTGTCAACTATTATTGGGTTTTATGGAGTTGCAATAGTTCAGTGCTCGACATGTTCAAAATAAACCAGAGTTAAAAAAGCTTTCTCTCGAACAAAACTTCGAGTTGGCTTCATTGGATCCGAAAATTTTCCAAGACAAACCAAAACTCGAAGAAGTTATCATTTCAAAATTAGCAATCACTGAACTCGATCCAACAATTTTTCATGGACTTTCAAATCTAAGACATTTGTTTATATCACTCAACAAACTAACAAGTCTACATCCTAAACAATTTGAAGGTTTGAGCAATTTAGAGCTTTTAGCTTTTAGATAGAAGCGATAATGAGTTTAAAACATTGGATTTAAAACAATTCGCCGGTTTACACAAACTTAGAGTGTTAAATTTGAATACAATTGGAATCGAGAGATTGAACAATAATCAATTCGAAGGGTTAGTAAATTTAAAAGAACTCTCATTTTTTAACAACAAACTGACTTCAATCGATTCAACATTGTTCAAAGGCTTGACAAAATTAAATTACATTTGGATTTCAGGAAACAAAGTCGAAAAATTACCATTGGATTTATTCGAGTCATTGTCAGAGCTCGAAACTTTGTATGTCTACGATATGGGATTGTCTTATTTAGACCCTCAACTTTTAGCCAAAAACACTAAAATAACAGATTTATGGATTTTTCAAAATAACTTGACAAGTTTACTATCCAGACTAGGTTGGAACCACAAACCAAGCGTATTCTACATCTAGTAGAATACTTAACTTTGTCACTAGAGCTACATCTATTTCTAAATGGGTCTGCTGTAAAACAAGTTCTTGCGCCCGTTCCCAGGCTCTTTTACGTTGTGATGGTCAAAGCGAGCGGCACTCCAATACGACATGATTCGAACGCGATCCGTAGACTCACGTACCCGTAAAAAAGCACATTTAGAACGGTGTTAGAATGATAGCAACATCGCCGCCCTCCCATTTTCACATCCAGGCTTGGGACTGACCACGGCATGGTTACGGCAATTTTTTTGTGGAATTTCATTTAACCTAAAAATAGATTAAATCAATAAAAACTAAATTAATTTAATGATCCCAAACTTATTTAAAAGGTACAGTAAATCCTTGCAAACTCCCTGTTATTAGTTATTACCCCCTTATATGGATCCGGTAATGACCCTAGTTTATTAACTTCAAAATTTCTATGGATACAAATTTGTTCGCTAAGAGACATTTTTTCGTGAATAGTGATAGTCGACAGGAACGTTCAAATCCTTATAAAAAACATAACAGATTGTAGGAACTAGAATTTTCAAAAATTAGGACATAAAATAGGGTTTAAAATGCTGTATGATACTTATCACTGGTATACTCAGTTTGTTCTTAATTAAATATAAAGTAAGAATACAATTTTCATCTGGACAAAAATCAAAAATTTTATCTCTACCCCAAGCCGACCCTAAATTACGATTTTTTTGTTGCAGCTGGCTTAACAAAACACGATTCAGCATAAATCACATAGACTGCGATTGTTGACGTATCAACCGTTTCAAAAAGGAGGTGAAATTAGTACTTCATACTAAGAATTTCAAGATTATTTGAATTTTTTGTTTGTTTTTTCAGAAAATCATTAAAGATTACCCTAAAAGATATGAGAAATTTTGTTCAAAAAATGTGAAAATTCTTTAGCATTAAGTTAAAGATTACCAAAAAATATGACAAGTTTTCGGACTCTGAGAATCCGCAAAAAATTCTCTAAAAATTGCTAGAATTTATCAAAACCTTGTAAATCAGGTATTGGTCAAAGTATAGGTTCTTGGGTTGGGTCATTTTTTAACTCGATATTCATACCGTAGTATTGGTCCAAAGTCATTTTTTCAAAACCGAAAAAAGAATTTTAAAAGTCATTCATTTGGACTTACATTGATTGATACTTTTCCAAAAGACTCCCATTCATCAAAAATGACATTGAGATTTCAAGATTTTTTATTCTATTTTATTTTTTTAAAAATCAATTTTCAAAAATATTTGAAGATTTTTTAAATTGTTTCGACCAATTTGTAATTTCCTTTTCTCGTTGGTGGTATAACATGAACAAATTTTCTTTCAACTACATTACCAGCATTGACATAATCGTATAACGGACTGTCTGGGTATGGAGATAATTTTTCTAAAGTAATCAAAACATGTCCAGCAAATTTTGCTTTTAATGAATGATTCTCACAAAAAATAACCTTTAAAAAACATCAGAATATTAATCATTCTTAGTTGATGTTTAAAGTCTTACATTTTCGCCTGGATAAAATTGTAAACCTAATTGTCTAACTAGTAAATGATCTTCTTCAACCCATTCTCCATCTTGAACGTAAAGTCTTCTAAACTTTCCCGGTGTTATACGACGACGATTTGTTGCCGAACCACCTGATTTAACTTTTTTGGTACGAACCGGCATAAATGCAGGAATATTATCTGTCAACTCAATTGATTAATATAAATTCTAAACGTTAATATGTTTGGGTAACAATTACTTTTTACGGCTTGGGACAAAAGACCCAAAGCGGGCAGTTTTAATAAACTGTTCATCTCAACAACAACAAAAAAAGTTGAATAATTATTTAAAAAATTAAACAAAATATTTTTAAATAAAAGCGTTCATATAGTTCATTTGAAAGCGGTGTTTTGTTTCATATATAGATCAACTTTTTTGTCTTAAATTAAAGTTTTTCCAACTAAGCAAAAAATCTGCTTAAAATGAAATGAGAATAGAGTCGTTTTTGGTTAGAAATATCGCCGTAAACATTCCTCACCCACATTCCTTGGCCGGACCGAAGTCTGAATGTGAAAATGGGAGGGTTTAAAATTTCAATATTTTGGGAAGTAATTTTTATTAATTTAGTTTTTATTAAGGTATTAAGGATTAAGAAATAAAAAAAATTGCCGTAACCATGCCGTGGTCAGTCCCAAGCCTGGATGGGAAAATGGAATGGCAGCGATGTTGCTATCATTCTAACACCGTTCTAAATGTGCTTTTTTTACGGGTACGTGAGTCTACGAATCGCGTTCGAATCTTGTCGTATTGGAGTGCCGCTCGCTTTGACCATCACAACGTAAAAGAGCCGGGGAACGGGCGCAAGAACTTGTTTTACAGCAGACCCATTTAGCAATAGGTGTAGCCAAAGTGACAAAGTTAAGTATTCTACTAGATGTAGAATACGCTTGGTTTGTGGTTCCAAGCTAGTCTGGATAGTTTTCGAGTTCGCAGCTTCGGCTCGGATAAGTGGCGCTGTTTAAGATGAACGTCCAACAGTTAATGGAGTAAATGGCAGTAGCATAGTCCTAACCATGCCATTGCCGGTCCCATGCCTTGATGTGAAAATGGGAGGGCGACTCATCAATTCAGATTCAATCTTGTTATAGATAAAGCATGTCATAAATTTATCATATTTTAAAGATCTTTTTTATCATTCAAAGCATTTACCGGGTCAAATAAAAGATAAGTAAATTTTTTGTGACCCAAATATTTTTAAAAAAGATGATTAAAATCATAAAAATGTTTTATTTGAAAAATCTAATAATGGACTAAAAATGTTTGAATATAATGTAAAAAGTTTATAATTGTGATGATGGAACGTTACTGATTTCTCCAACAACAGCGATGGCTTCAATTTCGACACGCCCTCCTCTTGGCAAATTGGCAACTTGATATGTTGATCTAGCTGGAAAATCCGATTTAAAAAATTCTGCATAAACACTGTTTAGTGTAGCAAAATCTTGAATATCTGCTAAAAGAACTGTTGTTTTGACAACGTGGTTGTATGAAGCTCCGGCTTCTTCGAGGATTGAACCAATATTTTTTAATGCTTGTCTTGCTTCAGCTTCAATACCACCACTAACTAATGCACCAGTAGCCGGATCCATACCCAAAGAACCCGACAAGTATAGCGTGTTTCCAACTTGAACAGCTTGACTGTATGGGCCAATAGCAGCTGGAGCTTTTGCCGATCGGATTATTTTGCGAACTATTTGAGACATTATTCTACTCATTTTTGAAAGTTAAAAAATTTTTTAGAATTTTTTGTGAAAAAAAAATTTAAGTGAATTTAAATAGCCAAAAATTGAGGTCAAAAAAGAATTTAAAAGAATTTGAAAGATAAAAATTTGATTTGAAATTAATTTTACGTTATCAAGATGTTAAAATTTTGCCACAAAGGAAAAATAAAGCTTTAAAATTTTATAAAAGTTTGTTTTTATTTAAAAATAGCGTGTAGAAGTTAATTTGTCTTTAATTTGATTTGAAATTGTTGAAAAATCCAACTAAACTTTATGATCGTTTAAATATTTATTAAACTCGTAGCTAGGCATAAAATATTAGGCGGTCTGAGGGTAATTTCAGAGAAGTAACTCAACACACTATAACTCTTGAGGTGCTTAAACCATGATCGTAAATTATTGCCAAAAAAGTTGAGCCAATTTTTAAAAAGTGAAATTTAATTGTAAAACTTTATTTAAAAAACCATGTGAATGGAGTAATATTTGGTCGACGGAGCTTAACTTGTCTATGTATCTTGAGAGAAACAGGCCTAAGTTTGTAATGATGGACTCGGCTGGTTCACACATACTAAATGAAAAGAATCAAGAGAAATACCTTGATACTGCACTTCCACCGAATTAATGGCGTACCCGTACTAAAGCGTACCCGTACCGTACCGAACCGTACCCTTACCGTACCGTACCGTACTTGAAGCGTACCCGTATCCGTACCCGTTCTCGAATAAATAAAGAAATAACAGATTTTTTCAGATTTGGAAATTAATTTTTATTTTTATTTAAATGATAAGGTAGTGTTGGCAGTCGACTAATGAACCAACTGGACTATAACAAGAATGGCAAATTTTCACACAGGGTACTGTATTTATTAGTATCGGGAGGGTACGGGTACGGTTCGGGTACGCTTCAAGTACGGTACGGGTACGGCAAGCATTTAATTCTGTGGAAGTGCAGTATTTTTATTTCGAATGATCTAAAAAGGAATAAGCAATGTTCTGCGGTTGCCGTAAAAGCGAACTTGGTCAAATAACGAATACATTTTCGTACATTGTTCCGTCTTATTCGGTTAGACCGTATAAAGTGCATTCTTTTAAAACAGAGATAATTGTTTTTTAAAGGGTTCAGCGCATAGCAACAAAGTGGGTGAAGCCAATCGATGAAAAATCGTATAAATAATGTTCGACACTATCTGGATCTGACCACATATTCGTGTTCCTCGTATAGAAAAACCAATGATTCCAAAATTTTTATGGGGTCGAAAAAATTTTGTCATGAGGGTTTCTAACTGGGTGACCTAAGAAAGAGGGAGCTTTAGTAAATCGTTAGTATCTACATGCAAATAAATCTAAAACCCTTATGATGTTCAGAATTTTCCGCTCTACAAGCTTGGCAGTAAAAATTTACATGTTTTGGGGACAATCCATGGGCAAGATGTAAAAAAAGTGGAAAAATGGGAGTTTTTTTTAGTTATTACCCTAAAAAAAAAACACTTGCGATTTTTTTTCAGCATGGGAAAAAAAATCAATGATTGGAACAGCTTACCGATGAATGTTGTGAACACAACTTCATTAAATTCATTCAAAGCGAAACTTGATGATTGGTTTAGAACAAATGAACGGTCGAATGGTGCTAATGCAAAGAACTGCCACAGCCTCACGGCTTAACTCGACTAAGTCGGGTCGCAGTTATTTTTTACTACTACTACTACTACTAATAATCTAATTGGCATTTGTAAAATTTTACGCTTTTTAGAATCTGTATCATAAATACCATTCATTATGTTATATAATATAGATACTAACGATTTACTAAAGCACCCTCTTTCTTGGGTCGCCCAGTTAGGAACCCTCATGACAAAATTTTTTCGACCCCATAAAAATTTTGGAATCCTAGGTTTTCCTATACGAGGAACACGAATATGTGGTCAGATTTTTCAAATTCAGATAGCGTGGTAGTTAGACAAAAGCGTAGGGAAATAATCTTTGGACCTTTAAAATACCAATAAGTACAGTCAGCATCTTATCTTAAGAATGACAAACATATTTATTTGGGAAGAACCAGATGTTTTTCAACCAATAACTCAAAAAAATAAATGAGGGTGTTATTTTATTAAATAAAAAAAAATTAAAAAAAATTTTTTTTTTTTAAATCATAGATTTACTTTTAAGAATTTGAAAATTTTTTTTGCCAATCATTTTTTCAACGACATCATTTGATGCAAACAATTTAAAATCAACTTGTCTCAATTTATTATTTATATAAACATTACCAAAATTTTTGGTCAAATTTTTAACAAATAAATTTCCTTCAACATTTTCTCTTAAAATTACATTTTGTCTCATAAAATCTTCTTTTTCAAATTTAAAAAAACCTTTCATACGAATAAACGCAAATTTATCTTCTTTTTGATTGTAATAAACTCGAAATATAGTCGCTGATTGAACACGTTTAGCCATAAAGTACGCAAAACTAAACCATACAGTTAAAAACGAAACAAAAAAGTACGGATTTTCGAATGATTTAGACATTTGAGAACGACCTGTCAATTCGGCTATGGCAAAAACACCCACAAAGAAAAAAAACACTGGGAAAAGTAGATTAATCATGTTGTGAGCAATTAAAAACATTCTTTCATTTTCTATCAAATAAACCATTCGATAATTTTCATTTAAGTTAAACGTTTTACGAAATTTTAAATTAAGCGGTGTCGGATTTAACATCTTTTGGACAATACGACTCAAAAAGTTGTCATCTTTGACCCTAATTTTGTTTAATGTTTGATCAGACGCTTGTTTTTGAGATATAAAATCTTGTAAGTCTTGGTTTGAGTTTGTTTTCTTTGGTCTAAATGGATCTGAGATGCCATTTTTGTTTGTCGTTGTACGAAATAGTCTCAAACTCGATGTTGAACTCCACAAGTTGACAATCTATACAAAATTAATTAGGAAAATCCACGATTTTTAAGAATCTTTAAGGAACCCTACTTTTATTCTGTAGCTGAAAATTAAAGGATAAAGAGTCATTTTTTTTTTGGTTTTAAAATAATAATTTTTTGAATTATTTCAAAATCTGAAATTTTAAAGAACGCTTTCAAAATTGTCTTAAAGTATTTCTAGTTCTATTTGGTAGATGCATTGAATAGCAATAATTTCAAGTATAAATTTTATTATTATTATTATTCTAAATTGCAAATTATTCGTTCGAATCAAAAATGGTAAAAGTTGTTAAAGGAACCCTCATTGAATGGTAAGTTTTTTTGCTCTTTTATAAATAATGGCTTACACTAGTCTCGCGTCATAGAACCTATGGTTTTGAACCAAGTCAGCAGTCTCTTAAGTTTCAGGAAGATGAGTTAGGGCCTTATTATCAGCATAGGACCTAATTTAAAAAGTGGTGAAATTGGGTGTCAGATAGTTCAATAATCTGCGACGGTCGTAGACTCGGAGGTTAAAGGTACCCAATTATGGCAGATTATTTTTAACAAAGAATGGAAGTTAAGGTTCGCCCAATGCAAAACTTCCACGCTATCTAAATTTACAGAATCTGACCACATATCCGTGTTCCCCATGTATGAAACCCCAAGTTCCCTAAATCTTAGGGGAGGATCAAAAATTTCAATTTTTACCCCGGGGTGCCTAAATTTGGCCACTCTTGAGTGAGTTGTCTTTAGTAAATCGTTTGTATCAATGTAACAATGTAACCACAATTATATGGTTTATCATACAGATTCTGATAGAGAAAAAATTTTTTTGTTAAATTCTTTTTTTTTAAATAAAATAACAAAAAAATGTCAATTTTTTTAGTTTTTTGGGTTCAGTCTAGATTCTGTAAATTTAGACAGCGTGGAAGTTTTGCATTGGGCGAACCTAACTAAAGGTTTAAATAAGTTAAATGTATTAATAAACGAGTAGCTAAAACAAAGTTTTCACCTCTTTCTCTTCTATTCTTAAGAGTAGTTAGCCCTAGAGTCTTTAAGCGCTCAGTGTAGTTTTTGTTTCGTAAACTCGGTACACATTTAGTTGCTCTTCTATGGACATTTTCGATTTTCTTTACGTCTTGTTTCTTAAACGGATTCCAAGCTACGGCGGCATATTCGAGATGTGGCCTAACAAAACCAGTGAAGAGAATTTTGAATGTTTGAGCGTTCCAGTTTGGAATCGCTCTTTTGAGTCTGGACAAGGTTCAGTTACAGTGGTTCTTGCGAAAATTTATCGTTCCGTTCCGTACCATAAGGGTACCATTCAAAATAAAGGTTCCGTTTATAAAGGATCAGTTTATTCAAAAAATTAGTCCTTACTTGGAACCCTTATTTGGAAAGGAACGGTTATCTGGAACGGAATCCTTTTAAATCTCCGTTCAGATCTTGGAACGGTTGCGAAAACGGAACGTTACATTTTCGCAAGAACCACTGTAGCTTTCGATATTGCGCTACTTATTTGATCACTCCACTTTAAGTCGTCTCTAATTATAATATCAAGATCTCGTTCCAAGCACAGTGGGATTACCCAAGTTATTGTAAGGTTCACCAAGTCATAAACCTTAGTATTTATAGCCGCTTTTTCAAATGGATTCAATTGATCAAAATCTTATCGAACTTTATCCTAAAATTTTCATGCAAACAATTTGTAATATTCACTATAGAACTTGCTATAAATCGTTTTAAAATTTATTAAAATATGCGAAATTAGAGACATGTAAAGTTCGGTTTTAACGTGCTTTTACTAAAAATTTTCGGTGAAAACCCGCTTCTAAAACTTTTCATACATTTTCATTCTTAGAAATTAAAACATTTTAGAAAAAATTTATAGTAAGATTTGTAGTTAATATGGAAAAATATATGCCCATAAATTTTCAAGTCCCTTTGAACATAGTTGAAAGGTGCTGAAACTTTTCTTGGAAACTAAAGTTTATGACTTGGGGAACCTTAAGAAATTGAAAAATTTTTTCTGCAGAAAATTAACTCTAGTGGACGTTGATAGTGATTAGTTTGCAGGGGTTTAAGGTAGTAGTAGTAGTAGTAGTTTAAACTGCAGCTTGGAGGTTATCCAAGCATAACTCTAAAGAGCTTTAGCAATCGCTTCTTTTTGTTTCGACATGCAAACATCAAGCTTCGCTTTGAAACTATTCAGGTTATTTGCGTTTACCATCTCTTCCGGAAGTCTTTTCCACTCATTCACAACTCTATTTGTAAAAAAGTTGAATCAAGGAAGACAAATTTTTACTTGTTCACGTGTTAGAGAATGACTATTTCTTCTATTTCGGTTAAAAATTTGCGCTGCCCCTGCGTATTCTCTTAAGCAAAAATATATCAAAATTATTTTTGTTATTAAACATGCACGGAATCATTGATTTTTTTGGTAAAATTTAAAGACATTAAATCAACTTTTTTTGTTCTAGTGATTCTACAATGAAACAATTTTTACTCTATTTGGACGATATTGGCGAAGTCGGTGGTAAATTTGTGCTTGAAGATTTAGACGATACACATTTATTAATAGACACAGTTTTTGTTGAACGTTTGAAAGAAAAAATCGATGATCTCATGGACAAACATTCTTATGTACCAGAAAAATAGAAGCTCTCATTAATTTTCAAAAATTGTATATCTAAAGACATTTTTTTACAATAAATTCTAGATTAAAATTGTGTCGTATTTTTTTATTTGATGCTATATGCTGCTTAACAGTGGCATTAAAATCTTAATCTTATAATCATCATCTTTAAACCTTTTAAAAGAACCATGCAACGATTAAACAAACAAGTTTTAAATGGATTCGTTCAACAAGCTGTTTCGCACAATAAATATTTGGAGGAGAGGGAAATGTGGCAAAAGAAAAAAGACTCAAAAAAGAAACGAAATAAATCGAGGGAAAGATCACCGTCTCCATCGGACGATGAAAATTTTAAAGTCCATAAGAAAAAAAATCGAACACCAGAAGAACTTGATGATTTAAGAGCAATACTAGCTTTATATAAATCAGCAAAAGAGGGTACAACTGAAAAATGGGGTCACAGTGGATTCGAAGAACTCTATCCTGATTATCAAGATAGGCCAAGTTCAAGTAAATCAATGTCAATCGATGATAGATTGGATCAAATAAAAGAAGAGACAAAGTACAAACGGTCATTGGAAAGTGAAGATGAAAGAAAATCGAAAAAAAAATCGAAGAAAAAAAAGAAGAAAAAATCAAAGAAACAAAAGCATGATTCAAGCGATGACCAAAGTTCTGATAAGAATGAATCAAGTGATTCGTCAGTATCGTCAGGGGATTCTGATTCAAGTAATGAAAGTTGTGATGTTGAGAAACGTTCAAAACGTAGAAAAAAAAAGTCTAAAAAAAGCAAAAAACACAAAAAAAAGTCATGAACATTGGTTAAAAAAATTGTTATTTCATTTTATTTTTAATTGTAAATAAATTAATTTCTTAAATTTTCGACTTTTGTAGATCATTTTGAAGATATTTAAATTTAGTTCAAAAATTTGTTCTAAAAGTTTTATCATATGTCTCGAAAAAACGTTTTTAACATTAAAAAAGTTCGAAAATAGCTAACAAGTTCATTATTAGCAGACTGGTCTTAAAATTCATAACTTTGAAGCTGTCGATATTCAACAACAACAATCGAATTTATGATGAAGCAACAAAAATTTTTAATAAATCAAATTTGAACTTTAAAATTTTCAATACCTGAAAAAAGCACATACAAATCAGGTCTTTTACAATGGTCATTTCTGAAAGTTCATGAAAGTTCATGAAAGTTCCTAAATTTTCATACCCACTAAAAAATAATATTTTTGTCATTTTTGACCCAATATACTGTTGTGCCCATTCACGTGTTTCTCTTGTGTACTTCCATGAAATAATGGCTTTGAAAAGCAGTCATTGATTTATTGGTACCAACGCCAAAAAGCTCTAGTAAAAGCTTTTAAAACTATGAATTTTCATACTCACTAAAAAACCAACTCGAAAATTTAAGATGATAATATTTTTTCAACCGAAAAAATCAAAAATTCCGTTATGAATGCATTTCATATTAACTTTTATACGAATTTTTATCTCTCCCAAATAAACTTAGCGGGTCAAATATGTATTATGACAAAGATGCCTTAACCCTTAAAGACAGGTGGCCCTATAATATGTCAACCATACAAAGGGAAAAAACAAGAAACAAATTATAGGCAGCCACATTTAATAAAGCCTGTAAAATTCTAATACTTTTTGTTTGAATTTGAAATTATTATATAGTAATCCTTTATTGTTAAATAATTGTTAAAGATTAATTGCAAAAGTTATTAATTATGAATTAAACAAACGTCCATTGTGTCGGATATTGTGTTGGCCTATAATTTGTTCCTTGTTTTTTCCCTTTGTATGGTTGACATATTATAGGCCCACCTGTCTTTAAGGGTTAAGGCATCTTTGTCATAATTTTTCCTTTTTGTATTTTAGAAAACATTTAACAGTTAAATAAATTCTCAGAAAAATACCTGTCATGAATTAAAAAATAATAATTATATTAACCCTAAAAAAGTTATCTAGCAGGGCACGTCAGTGCCCTGCCATAATATGTTTTAGAAAAAAAAGTGCAAAATTAAAGAATATTAAAATTAGGATTGCAACAAGGATCAAAAACTCAAAAACGGAAACTTTCTCTTGGTAAAAAAAGTTCCCTAAAAACTGTTAAAAGCATAATTCTTTACAAATTTGCTTTATTTTTTTAAATATAACAGCATATTTGTTTTAAAATCTTTCAAAATTTGTTTAAAATAATTATATTATTGTAATAAATCATAATCATAATATTATCTTGAATTAAAAAAATTGTTAAACTAGGTTCATTCAATTCAAAAACTTCACACTTTCTGAATTTGTTATTTCTGATATTGTTAACGTGTTCTACGACCTCGAAAACCTCAGAAATCAATTTTTTCATCGAGGTAAAAATCAAAAGTTATATCCTACCCCTTATCTTTTTGAAGCCAAATTTCATGTGCTTTATTAAAACATTATAGTAAACATGATTGGAAAAAGCTATAATTGATGTTAAGATATTTTCTGAAAGCTAAAAGCTACCATTGACGCTGGGACCATTGAAGATAAGGAAAAATTATTATCTAAAGCTATACACGGGTTAGAACGGTAAAATTACGGGAACTGCGGTTTGACTTTTCCGTCAAACCGCATCTTCTACTAGGGGAGGCGCTATACCAAATTTTTTAAACAAGAGGCGATTCTTTATAAATCTAAATTTTTAATTTCATTTTTGTATACTAATGGACGAAAAAGTTATTATAATGAAAAACGAAATAGAAGTGAGATTCACCACTTTTTGACTTAAAATTCTGAATTCTCGTACCGTAATCCCTAACTTTTTTCCCGGAATAAAACAGGAAAAATTTGTTTTGTACCATGGTTTACATTCGGAATTGTACCTGGTACAAAATACTATCAAAAAATGGCAAGTTCATTTTATGTAATGATGAGCTAAATATCAGAAAGGTCGTGTTAATATGATCTCAAGTGTTTTTTTTTTAAAAAAGCTATCAAAATAATTTTATTGGTATTTTTTATATACAGTCCTCTCTAATCCGGCCAAATCGGGAAGGAAAAAATTTGCCGGTTAACCGAAATTGCCGGATTAAAGATTCAATTATAATGTACTTATATGGAGATGGGAAATCCAAAAATTATTCGGCAATCGAATTTGCCGGATTAACGAAGGCCGGATTAGAGAGGTTCGACTGTAAATGACAACTTTTATCTATTTGATGGTTTAGACTATGGTACATACGGTATGAAGAAAATTAAAGAAATTTTAAAACGGCTGTTGCTAAAACACGGACCACCTATTTTTTAAAAAAAACGGACCTATGCTTTTTTCTCGAAGGGAACACCCAACCTGTTTTTTTTATATACCATTCGATAGGGAATTTTATTATCTTTTATATGGATCACTTTTTGAAAAAGTAAAAGTAATTGTTCAGGAGTAATTGTCAAAAAACCTCTACGTATTTTGTTTTTTTTATAAGGACCTATGGTTTTCTCAAAAATGAAAAGCAAACTTTCAAACAACCCATCATAATCTTGTAGAGAATCGCCTAAGCTTTCGTTTGAAAAAGGAATTATACTTCTAGGATGTTTGGTTCAGTGTAAAAATCATTCTTAACATAACCCTTTGTTTTTTTTTGAAAAAAATTTAGTTTTTAAAAAAAAATCCCTTATTTTTAGCTGTGTTAAGTACGTTCATCTAATTAAATTGAGAAGTTATGGATAGAGGCTAGGAATCAGAAGAACCCACAATCAGAAGAATTTTATTTCATAATTGAACAAATTTACATTCACAACGTTTGAAATACAAACCAATTAAATTTTTATACAAATACAAAGACAATAACTGTTTTTTTTTTCATTCATTCATTTAGATTTTTAATTTTTTGGATAGTTGAATTAGACAATTCTGATGATAATCCTTTCTCGTATGATTAAAAACCGACTACCCATAAATAATTTCTTAAAAAAAATCTTATTAAGGCAGTGACTAGATTTTTTTCAAGAACAGTATAGGATATTGACTATTCCTAAATTGAGATAAGATTCTTGATTTTTTCTAGTCAAATCTTAACTTCAATAAATTTATAGGCATAAGATCTTATAGGAACCTATAATTTAAATTTCAAAAATCTTAAAAATAAGAACATTTATGATCTTAACGGGTCTTAAAAGATCTTATGCCTAAAAATTTATTGAAGTTAAGATTTGACTAGAAAAAATCAGGAATCTTATCTCAATTTAGGAATAGTCAAGATCCTATACTGTTCTTGAACAAGATCTAGTCACTGCCTTAATAAGAAATTATTTATGGGTAAACAGTAATTTTATTTCAATGAGAAAGAATTGAGAAACGACGGTATTTAAGATCTATGTAGTAATGCAAAGTTAAGATAGGGCTCAAAGAGATCATTGTCCAAAAGTCCCTTGTACCTTTGGTACTAAATTATCAGTCAGTCAGTCAGCAAAGCTATGATCAAATAAAAGCTCTGTAATCAATTTCAATACTATTCCCAATAGTTGTTCGAGACTGGGTTCAAATCACCCTACTGGCTAAGTGGCTACAGCTTTAGATGAATCTAGTGACCCTAGTTCAATTTCCTTCGACTTCTATAAAGTTCAGGCAAAAAAAAGACCGGGTGGGTCCGTTGAAAAAGAAAGTGTTTTGGAAAAAAATTTAATTTTTTACTTATTTAAATTTTTTTCAAAAAAAAAAAACAAAGGGTTTTGTTAAGAATGATTTTTACAGTGAACCAAACATCCTAGAAGTATAATTCCTTTTTCAAACGAAAGCTTAGGCGATTCTCTACAAGATTATGATGGGTTGTTTGAAAATTTGCTTTTCATTTTTGTTTTCATGAAAGCTTTTCGTTTTCATGAAAACATTCCATTTTTCCATTAAGCTTGCAGTTCTTTTTTCAGAGAAAGATTTATTTAAACTGTATTGGATTTATATTGTTTTTAAACCATTTAGATTTATATTGATTTACATTGCTTCTGGACTATTAAAATTCTGAAAAGAAAGGTTTCCGGTTTTTCTTTTTGAATACATTTTAAAACGACTTATTTAGTACCATGGTATAAATTCGGAATTGTATCTGGTACAAAATACTATCAAAAAGTGGCCACAAATATGAAAAAAATATTTTGTACAAAAAATGTATATGTTTTAGTCCAAAGACGGGTAAATTAAAGTGTCCTTCAAATTTACTTTAGTAAATATAATTATATATTTAATATAATATTATTATAATATTAAATATAATTATATTTTATATTCATCGGAAAAAGCATTCAAAAGTGTAAACAAGCATTAAATCCAAATACAGATTGTGATTTTTATTTAAGTAGAGCAATCTTGTTTTATCTAGCTAGTCAACATTATACTTCTGTAATCAAAACTTCAAACGAAAATTGGATTGAAATATCAGATACTACTGCCAAACGGAATAAAACTTTTCTGGAAAATTTAGAAAATGTTCATGTTCTCAGATTAACTAAAAAATAATTTTCAGCTAATTTTTAGAGTTTAAATTTGGGCAAAACTATTAAAAAATAAATAAAATATTTACAGATAAGAAATCTATATTTTCTATCAAAAGTTCAAAAATAAAGAAAAGTGTCTAATAAATTAGACATATCATAATATGTTTTAGAAGCATCAAAAATTAAAAAAACAAGTAAAATAAAACATATTATCCGATCCTCAAAACCAATTAAAAGGTTGTACCTAAAACACGGAATCCAATTACGGAACGCCGGAACGGAATTAGACCTTAAAATACGGAATCCATAAAACGGAAATTGCTAAAATACGGAATATTTTTTTACGGAACGCCTACTAAATTACGGAATACGGAATGAGCCTAAAATACGGAATTCCTACTAAAATGCGGAACAGGTACGGAACGGACACAAAAAAAAACTTACTCAATTGCAAATTTTCTAAAATATCGATACTGATCTTTCATGGTGCTTTTAAAAGACTACAAGAATGGAACAGAATATGTTCAAAATGTGAAGCGATACCCCGAAACTAATTCGAATTGTTGTGAAGAGTGTAAAAGAAACTATCATGATTCATGTTTAGAAATAAAAGCAACTCGAGTAAGTAAAAAATATTGGTAGTGCCCTGAATGTGCTGATCTTGGCCTTAAAACAAAAAGAGGACAAACACGTTTTTTCCGTTTATAATAAGTGAAGAATTTGTTTTGAGTCCGTTCCATTGCATTTATTTTTAAAAATGAATCATGATAGTTTCATTTACACTCTTCACAACAATTCAAATTAGCTTTTTTGACGTTAAATTGAAAGATCAGTATCGATATTATAGAAAATATGCAATTGAGTAAGTTTTTTTTTGTGTCCGTTCCGTACCTGTTCCGCATTTTAGTAGGAATTCCGTAAAAAATATTCCGTATTTTATCATTTCCGTATTCCGTAATTTAGTAGGCGTTCCGTAAAAAAATATTCCGTATTTTAGCAATTTCCGTTTTATGGATTCCGTATTTTAGGGTCTAATTCCGTTCCGTTCCGGCGTTCCGTAATTGGATTCCGTGTTTTAGGTACAACCAATTAATATAATGATAATTTATTGATTCAATGAAATGTAGATTTTAAAATTGAAATCTATGAACTGTAAAATTTAAAAAGCAAAACAAAAAACTGAAAAAATTTTAAACATTTAAAAGAATTGGTTTTTTGCAAAGTTTAATTTCTAAAATTTCCTAAGTCTGTTATGTGATATTTCAAACTAGAAGCTTTTTTCAAAAGGAGTAAACCTCAAATTAAAAAAAGGTCAAGGAATCATTCTTGAATATATCGTTCACTTAATTCCTGTTTTCCAAGCCACTATTAAAACTTTGTAGTAGATCTAATCCGACTAAAGAGTATTCTAATAATCATGAAAAGAAGATTTCGACATTTATGCAATCTACTAATTCCATAATCAGAAAATTCTTTAACTAAGAATTTGTGAACTAACTCATTTACTCTCGGATAGGTTTTCCTTCTAGTAAATGAGTCGACATAAGCCTTTAAATGAATAAATTATATAAAAAAACTATGAATAACCTAATACAATATGAAATTTTTTAAATTTTCCATCCAAATTTTTTAAAAAAATAAAAATAATTCGATCATTGCTATTTAAAAATAAAAATATAATTTAAATTATACAGTTATGGTCATTCACGTGTTCCATTGTGAACTTTAATGAATTATGATTTCGAATAGCTAATATAATTCTTTGGTATCTGATGAAAGTTAGTTTTACAAGCTTTAACTTAAGCTTTTTAGCTTTAATTTTATACCTATAAATCGATAATAGCTTTTCAAAATCATTAGTTCATGAAGTTCACAAGAGGAACACGTGAATGACCACAACTGTACTTTTATAATTTATAAAACAATTAAATTAAAAGATCGGATAATATGTTTTATTTTACTTGTTTTTTTAATTTTTGATGCTTCTAAAACATATTATGATATGTCTAATTTATTAGACACTTTTCTTTATTAGAATATTTTATTTTAACTTTAGAAAGTGTCTTTTTTGTAAAACAAATAAACAAGATTTGAATTCTGTTAAAATTTCATGTCCATGCATTAAAAAATCCATGCTAAAAGCTAACAGAAAGACTAAACCTTGATATGAATCTGAAAAACATAAGAAAGCTTTATATACCAAAATGTTGAATTTTTAATGACCAATATATAACTTTACATAATTGGCTTTTCAGTCTATTTTCAAAATTGAAAAAACACTTTTTTATTATATAAAGTAAGGGTGTATATGGTCAATATATTATTTTTGCATATTGATTTATATACCAAAATGTTGAATTTTTAATGAGCTTTAACACAATATATAACTTTATATAATTGGCCTTTCAGTCTATTTTCAAAATTGAATTAAATAATTAAAATTACGCATTTTGAATTTTGAGAACATATTATAAGGTGGCGCACATGCGTGCGCCCCTATGATTTTACTAAATTTACTGGATTTTTTACAAGATTATTTTGTCCACTTGAAACTTGAAAATTTCGAGGCAATCGGTTCTGATTCTTCTAAGCTCAAGAATTGATAAAATTATTTTTTCGAAGAGTTGGATTTAGCTAAGATTTCGTAATTGATTCTTAATTTTGTACGATTGACAAATTCGATTGTTCTTGTCTTTTTTTAAGATTAAGGTTGACAAAAACACACAGTTTCAGCTACGTGTTTGGTATTCTATTGTTAATTTGATATCTTTGTCAACTTATGAGATTTAAAATAGATAAGCAGGACAACTTGTCATTCGGATGCAAAAATTGTCGAGAAAGATCTTACATTTTCGACTTAGTAAATTACATTTTGTGGTGGCATTCACGTCTCTCTTGTGACTTTCGCGAACAGAAGATTGGGAAAAGCTACTATTGATTTACGGGTATCAAATGAAAGTTAGTTAAGTATTTAATTAGGCACTAGCCTGTTTATTAATCTTGAACTTGAATTATTTTCTTTAATTTAGTTTAGTCACTGTTAATTTAATTTATTTTTAAGGTAAATAAAATTTGGCATCTTGAAGTTGAGATCAATCGGATCAAGATCAAAAATAATTTTCTTTATAACTTTTTAATGGTATTTGATAAACTGGTTCTGCAAAATGCTAAATAATGCAACAAACATGCTAAATATAAGATGAGGCTCTGCAATTAAATTGTGCAGTTGAATTAAATACTTTTTAATGACGTGCATTCTTTTGCAGTTTGCATAGTTTTTGGAGAGCCTCATCTAATATTTAGCATTTTGCAGAACCAGTTTATCAAATACCATTAAAAACTTATAAAGAAAATTCTTTTTGATCTTGATCCGATTAATCCTCAACTTCAAGATGTCATAAAATTTCACAAAAATATTGCCGTATCCATGCCGTTGCCAGTCCCAAGCCTGGATGTGAAAATGGGAGGGCGGCGATGTTGCTGTCATTCTAACACAATTCTAAATGTGCTGTATTACGGGTACGTGGATCTAAGGATCGCGTTCGAATCTTGTCGTATCGGGGTGCCGCTGGCTTTAACCATCACAACGTATAAGAGCCTGGGAACGGGCGCAATAACTGTTTTACAGCAGACCCATTTAGAAATAGGTGTAGCTCTTGTAACAAAGTTAAGTATCCTAGAATACGCTTGGTTTGTGGTTTCAAGCTAGTCTGGATAGTTGTCGAGTTTGCGAGTGAACGTCCCACAGTTACTGGAGTGAATTACAGTAGCATAGTCGTAACCGTGCCTTGGCCGGTTCCAAGCCCGGATGAGAAAATGAGAGGGTGACTGGTCGGTTCAATATCAAGCTGAATTTCGAATATTTTAATTGATTTCAAAAACCCTCAATTTAGTTAAAAAGTGAAAAAAAATCACTTGTGTTCTCATAAAAAAAAATTTCCTTCATTTTAAAATTTGACCGGTTTTCAACTTGAGAATGGAAGGATACTGTGAGGAGAAGGAATTTAAAATTAATTAATTAACGCTCATTTCAATGTTTAAAAAGAAAACAACTAAGCTATTCAACACTTTAATCGTGATTAAGACGTTATTTTTTTGCAGTAAAAAAACGTCTAAATCACGATTAATTCCAACTTTTAATAAAACAAATTTTAGTCATTAATTCCTTGAAATTAGCTCTCTAAAATTAGACCGGTTATTAGGTAAATGCAACACACGTGAGGTTGAAATAAAACTACAGAGTCATTAAATTAATTAAATAACCAAAAGTGGTGTATTTTTTTGTTTTAGTTTTGTTATTTAAGACCAAGGTTGAAAAAATTATTATTCAACAAATTTTAATTATTTGTACCAAACAACAACAAAAATGAAAATAAATCATTTTTTCAAAACAAAAATAGAGAACGTTTATAAATTAATTAATTTTAATGATTTATTTGTCTATAATTGTTACTCCAAAACAAAAAAAAATCATTAGACCATGTTTTAAAAGAATTCTTTTCCGAATCATTCTCAATGACAAATTAAAATGAGAACGATTCAAAAAAGATAGTTAAGAGTTGAAAATTTTTATTTTATTGTAAATTTAAACTTTAAAAAAAAAAGAATTTATTCATCGTTTTTTTTTAGTTGTTGTGTTGATTTTTAATTTTAATTCTTTTCGAATCAAACATAAAGTTTATCTCTCATTAAACATTAAATTTAAAAAAAATATATTTTTTATTTTTAAAACAAAGTCTATGTTTTACGCGAGTTACGTCTTAAGTTTTTGAAAATTACTCAAGACAATTTACGACGTATAAATTTCGAATTAAATATGTTCTTTTTCTCAAAAGCGAACAAATCAAAAATTTATATTAGACAGATATATTTACCCTTTACTTTTAAGGTATTTGGTGGGTTGGCTTTTGGACCAATCAAGATCCATACCTTAAATTCAAAATCCATAACCTGAATTTTTGGTTATCTCACCCAATGCCTTAAAATTTATGGGTAAATATGCTTGATTTTAGAAATCTTGGAACAAACTTTGCTTAGCATTGTAACGAGCAATTCTCTAACGCTGTTTACAGAGAAAAATTAATAAAAATATTTTTGCATTTTTTTTGCCCAAACTCAAAGATATCTTTGGAGCATTTACCCATCTGGCCCTATTAACTCAAAAAAGGGCGGCATAGTTAGAATCATTCTTTGTATATCCCTTTAATTATTATTTTTAGAAATCACATAATCAAACTTTCAAGATGCAGCTATTTCAACAATTTTTTCTATTTAAAACAGCATCTTTTAGGTACCTATGATTATGAGTTCCCAGGTTGAGCACAAATTTGGATGAGGATTGTGAGAAACTTTTTTTCTAAAAATGAAGAGCGTTAAAAAATCACTGATCATTGGTTTGGTGATCGGTGAAAATCACTTAGGAAAAGATCACCGGGTTCGTGATTAACTAATTTTTTTTGGGAAACTTAAATGAAATAATATATGATCATAACTAGGGCTGGTAGACTGATTCCAACGGTCCGGTTTTCAGCCGTTTTTTGATCGAGCTGAATTTAAATTGAGTTGGTTGAATCTAGTCTCAATGGACTCAGTCGATTTATTTTCAGAAATTGCCTGACCATCGCCCGATTCATCACATTCTTTTTCAGATGATGGCACATCCAACCCACAATCATTCGATTGAGTTCTTTCGTTTTCAGTTAAGGTTTCAGTTTTCGAATTACATATCTTAGCTACTCTATGATCGTATTCAGAGTCTGGGATAGAAAAAAAAATCATCAAGTTAAATTTGGCTGGGGAAGGGTTTAGTACTGTGATCAAATTTTAGTATAGCGTGATCTTTTTCAAAATTATGGTGATCAAATTTTATCATAACAATGATCATGAACCCGGTGATATTCTCTTGAGTGATCATCACCGACCAGTGATCAGTGATTGATCAAAAAATTTGTGATCTTATGTTCACAAAACAGGGTCGACCCACAAGTTGATTACATGAAATTTTTTAGATAAATTTGGATTAGATCATTAGAAAAAGCTGTTACAGAGTTTATGACTTGGTGAACTGTAAAAAGTCTGAAAAAAAAACTTCCTTTTGACAAGTCTGTAAAATTATGCCACTGATTCACTTTTTAAATGTTTTGTCCAAGTTATAAATGTTTTTTTGTTCAATCTTTTTCAATCAATCAAACATTTTCAACGGTATTTTGTCAAAGGACACGCGTCTAATTAATAATTATGTAAAGACAATAAGAAATTAAGTTATTCTCTTTAATTATTTGGTTACTATACTTAAAAAAATAACAAAACAAATATTACGTAAATACGTTTATTTGACAAGAAAAATAAAATCATAAAATTATATTTGTAATAAAAAAAAAATTCAAATTCAAAAGTTTTCGTTTTTGTTGTTGTTGTTGTTTTAAAATACGATATTTTCAAACTTATTTTTTCTCTTGAAAATGTCAGGTGTCGTTTTTCATTATTCATGAAATCTGGTACAGGGACATTTACAATGATATCATTGATTATGAATAAAATTTTTGAATTTTTATTTTTTTTTTAATTTAGTTGTTTTGTTGTTCAAAGAAAGGTAACATTACGAAAATGCAAAAAACTAAAAAAGAAACGAACAAAAATTACATAATTTCGTTTATTAGTTTTTTGATTATTATGTCACACTAAAATTATAAATTATTTATTTCAAAACAAAATAGAAAAGAGAAATTTAAAATTTTTTTTTTTTTAAATTTAATAAAAAAATCAATAATGTAATTTTAGTAACGTTTATTTTTACTGTTGTTGAGACTTTTTTTAAAAGGAACAGTCTCTTGGGGTCATTAGCTAATCAATATGTATCGCTTAATGAATTGAGGGTTTAGATATTTGTTTATTTTTTCAACAAAAAAGATGTTTAAATTTTTAGAATCAAATTTCAAATAAATTCAGATTCTTGTTTGTACTGGTGTATTTTCATCTTTAGACAGTCTTTAAATAAATATCAATTATTAAAAACTTTTCTAGCTCTTGAATACATTACAACCTGTATGATCTTAACTAAAAAGATTATTTTTTGTAATTATACGCTATTCATACATCATTAAATTTCAATTTTAGGCAGACATATGTACCGATTAATATTAAAATATTGGGTGGATATGGGTTACCCAAAGATTTTAAATTTCAGAAATGGGTCTGGGTTGAGTAACCCAAAAACTTTTGGTATTTTATAGTTTTTTTAGTTTTTTTTTCCGACGAAAATTGGGTTTTGACCAGACCCATTACTGAAATTCAAAATTTTTGGCTGACCCATACCCACCTTAATGTCATATGTCTGTTTGCACATATGATTGTACATATCAATATCTCGTTTTACGGTAAGGATTCATATAGAGTGAGCATATAAAAAAAATTAAGTAATGTGAATAATTAAATTTTCATAATTTACTTAAGATACTTCAAGTACTTAAAGTATGCCTTTTATTTTACACTTTTATATTACATAAAAGACTGTGAAGGATGTTCTCTAGATTTTAGGATAAAGTTTAAAAGAAACTAAAGTTAATTTCAGAAAGTATAAATTTATTCACATCCATTTCCGGATAAAAATAGAGAAACTAATTTTTGAATTAAGCTCATATACAGTGGTTCTTCGGTACGATTAAATTACAATATTTTACGTAAAATCACGTTGAATTACCAAAATTTACGGAAAGATAATTTTAAAAGGCAAAAAATGCTACTTCATTTGCTAGGGTGATTCATAAAGTTTTTTATTTTATTAAAATAAAAAAAAGTAAACATCTATTCTTCAAAATATTCACCATTATGCTCTATGGTCTTCAATTTGATACCTCTCTTGTACCATTCCTGACCTTTTGAGCTAAAAAAACTCAAGGCACCCAGCAGCAACTTGGTCTTGGTTGGTAAAATTCCGCCCTCTAAGGAAATGAGCCATAGAGCGGAAAAGATGATAATCTGAAGGGGAATAGTCTGGACTAAATGCTCGATGATAGAGAAGTTCAATTCCTTCCAGCTCTCCAATTTTTTCAATGGTTTTGCGTTATCATAAAGAAACAAACCAAGCTTTCGGTCGATCAAAGAATGGTATTTTGCTTGAAGTAAAGCATAAATTCGTTCTAATTGTTCATAATAAAGGTCAGCATTTATCGTTAGACCATCAGGAACCAGTTCAAGGTGTATTATCTCTTGGTAATTCCACCAAGCGAACAACATTACCTTCCTTTCGAATCGTCCTCTTTTAACGATTGGTAGAGCTGGTTGAGATGGGTCCAACCACTGGTTTCTGCTAAGGTCAATTGAAAGTACGCAAGTACTAACCCTGGGGTTGCACTCTACCTCCGTACGGAGGGCGTCCTGATCGAAACTGACTGGTCTTCCTGACCCCTTTTTCCTTCGAAAACTAGTATCACCACTGTTAAACTTATTGAAATAAGTTTACGCCTTTCTTACTTTAAGGACATTCTCATTTACTCAGCGTTTCCACAAAATTAATGAAAAAACAGTACTCAATTAGGAATTCTCTAATTTTCTAATGCATGATTTTGCTACGGGTACGCCATTAATTCAGTAGAAGTGCAGTACAATGAAAAGGATGTGAATTTTTCTTCAAAAAAATCTTCTCAAAGAATAAATATGGGTGCATTGACAATAGGGCTTATTGTGATCACAGATGGATTTTATCATCTCATGGAATTTGTTTTTTTTTTAAATTGAATGACGTCTTTATCAAAATTTTACTACAATAAACTGAAATTTGGACTTTAAAAGCCAAAGTTTTAAGAACAAATTCGAAATATTTTTGAAATGATTATTTAACAAGGGTTATAAATGTCACCGTATCAAAACCAAAATGTTTTGCAAAAAATAACAAAAAGAGAACTCAACATTTTCTAAACAAATTTATTTTTTTATTCAAATTTTTTAGAAAAAAAAAACAAAACAAAATAGAATCAACAACAAAACGATGAGTTTATAAAAAAAAATATTGAACAAAAAAAAAAAAACAAACGAAAATATGTTGAGCAAAATTTTGAGTAATATTAACAATATATCTCTAAATCAACGTCAACGTCAACATATTTATCTTAAGATACACCAATTCGCGACATAACTCTTCTTCAAAAAGCAACAAAGAATATTTAGAAAAAAAAAGAAACAACAAATAAAGAATATTAGAATTATTTTTTTTTAAATGTAAATGACATCAAAAATCGATAACATAGATGATATACTAATAGGCGTGTTTTTGACTGCTTCACTTTTATTCGTAGTTGTATGGTCGATTGCAATGCTAAAATGGAGAAAAAAATTTCTATACAGAATATTTCCGTGTTTACCTAAAAAGTAACATTAATCTTTACTGTTAACACCCTTCGGAATTTAATTTTTTTTTAAGAAAAAAGAGTTCAAATACAAAACAAAACGTGTTAAATAAAACAGGTAATGTAAACCTTGGTTTTAGTGAACAAAATTTGAGCAAAAATGATAAAACACATGACAATACGAATCAAATTTATACAATTGATTTAAATAATAATCATGTTAAAATAAACGATCCGGTTAAAATTGATTACGATTTAAACCAAATACATGTTGAAAGTGAGGTTAGATTGTAACGAGTTTTTGTTTTTTTTTTCCGTTATCATTGTAAATACTGAAAGTATTAAGAATTTTTTTTTTATTTTTAAAAACGAGTGTAATCCGCGTTATTTTTTTTTATTATGCCTCGGAGACTATTTGATCTTGTCAGACGGACCTGTTGAATCATTTAGAATAATCCGAAAATTTTACTAATTGTGAGCTCAAGTCTTCCTTTAAATTAACCTATAAAGATTGGATCGTCTACTGTCGATCCATTTGAACGTTAAGCTTGGTCAAACCTATAGAGTATAGGGATTTAGATGAAATAATGGAATCTCTTTTGATGTCTCTCAGCGTCACGTGTGCAATGTAAAGAAAAATATATAAACGAGCTTGCTTTTTAACATCCTCCAAAATAATTATCTCGAATGTATCGAGTAATTTTATATATTTTTTTTTTGTAAATATTTTTATTGAATAAACAGATTTAATTGAATTTACTTTTTTTTGTCAAAACTTAAAGACCTAGCTGAAGATCACGTTGAAGTTAATAATGTACAACTTAATAATTTGATTCAAAACAAAAAGAAAAAATTATTGTAAGGTTCAGGAAATTCAAAATTTTAGTGCTATCGGAATTTTTCATTTTTGACATCGGAACCGTAATCTACGACCCCGAAACCCCCAATAATCATTTTTTTGATGCGGGGGAAAAAATCAAAAATTTTACCCCTACGCCTTTTGCAACTTAATGATAGGGTGCTTAACTTAAACATTAAAGACTTCATGATTGCAAAAAGATATTTTTGATCTGGAGGTACAACCTGAAATCTAATAAACATAAAATTGATCTTTTTGGAAATCGATTTTGGGTACTGAAAACGGTACAAAATAAGGTTCTATTTTAGGAAAACTCAAAGAATTACTTCTGAATATAAAAAAATATTATTTTTTTTGGGGTTTTCATACACGAGAATTTCGATTTTTTGGTCAGAAAGTTACAAATCCCTCATCTTTGTGGTTTTTGTTTTTTTATGTCACTTTTCGTCTGCTTTTTTAAATGAAATGAAAAATATAAACAATGATTTGTCCTGAATTTTGTCTAGTTTAACAAAAAAAAAAAGTGGTGAGAAAAGTGGGCCTGGGACTACATATAGTTTGACTAGAAAAATTTCTTTTTACCGTTTTCGTCCTAAGGTGACTTCCCGGAATTTTTTTCTTCGTCAGATTTGGGTACCGGGGTCAATGGGAGCTTTTTAGCTTTCAGGTAGTACCTCCAGATCAAAAATGTCTTTTTCCAATCGTGAGTTCTTAGATGTTTAATTTAAGCACCTTATGATTAGACTGCAAAAAGCGGAGGGGTAGGGGTATAATTTTTGATTTTTTCCCCCGCATCAAAAAAATGATTTTTTGATATTTTTTCGGGGTCGTAGATTACGGTTCCGATGTCAAAAATGAAAAATTCAGATAGCACTTAAGTATTGAATTTCCTGAACCTTACCGTATTTCCTCATACCTTGAGTTTTTTTGTCGAAAAAATAAAAAGCAAATCATTTCCTCAAGTTTGACACAATAATTCGAATGGCTCCAAGTCTTAAGTTAATGATGCCAAATTTTCAACACAATTTCAACGAATATTGAAACTACACAAAGCTAAATATTTATAATAAGCCCAAAAATTAGATAATTCAGATGGATTGAGTTTTATTAAGTAATATCTTTATTTAATTGAATAATGTTGACATATTTAGTGACACATACATAGCATTGTATCTGTGAATTGAAATTATTTAAGAGCTACGGTGTTTTACTTCGGTGTTTTGCTCGATTTTACATCAATGAAATTTAAAAGCTTTTTCGAGTTTCTTTGCTTCTTTTTTTGAAATTGACTGCTTGAATTTTAATTGATGTTCTTGCATAAAATAAAATCCGTGACAGAGCTGAGGCACCCACGAGACGTCAAAAGCACAATACGGTGCAAATGAGAATAATCTACGTCAGTGTCACTTTAAACACTTTTTTTGTCCTTTTTAGGCTTTTAATTTTTTTCGCCTTCTGGACCATCTTATAATCCTTTATATGACTAGCTGTTACCAATGCCTTGCCGAACTCTAAATGTCATTAAAAAATTGAGTTTGAGAATAAAAACATGCTCTATAACGTCTAATAGGCGGGTTCAAAGATATTAATGTAAGATATTAAACTCTACAAAAAGATAATGCTTCCAATATATGATATTGTTTTTTTTAAAGCTCTAATGTGAGGCTAAAAATTTTTGCTTTCAAAAATTTTATTTTGCTGTGTAAGACAGCTTGTAAAAGATAAAAGCTGCAGCAAACTTTGTTTCAACTGCAACAATTTTTCTCGGTAAAATTGGAGAGTTATCCATTAATTTTATCTAAAACAAATTTTAGTTGATTTAATGAACGACGTAAGGAATATAAAATCAAGTAAAACCTTATAAAAAATTTTAAAAATTATCATAATCAAAATATAGAAATTTCTAAAGCTAATAAAAAAAACTGCTTTGTAAGTACATGTGACTAAACATCCGACTTTCCTTATATTTTAAAATTAACAATTCTTCAAGTAAATATTACTAGGCATTTTTTTGGGATTTCTAGAACATTCTTTGAAAAAAATTTTTGATTATAAATTTAGGTTGGAATTAAGAAAATTTAAAAAAATATAACTGAAATTAAAGAAAAAAAATGGTTCTATATAAATTGTATTACTTCAACGCTAGAGGTCGTGCTGAGTTAGCTAGACTTATTTTTGCAGCAGCTGGTCAACAATACGAAGATATTCGATTTGAAAGAGAACAATGGCCTGAATACAAACAAAAATCTCCATTAGGTCAAGCTCCATACCTCGAAGTAATAGATAATGGTAAGACATTTCAATTGGGTCAATCGATAACTATTGCTCGTTACTTGGCTAGAAAATTTGGTTTAGCTGGTAAAGGAGACGAAGAACAAGCTGAGGTTGAATCTTACGGTGATTTAATAACTGATTTGTTAACCGAGCTGGTTAAAGTTCATTATGAAAAAGACGAAGCTCGTAAAGCCGAAGTTTCAAAAAAAGCTTTTGAAGAGACCATTCCAAATATATTGAAAGTACTTGATGCTAAAGTTGCCAAGAATGGTTCTGGCTTTCTAGTAGCAAGTGGTTTAACATGGGCTGATTTATTCTTAGTTACTATCTTAGAATGGTTGGGTGATAAAAAATCAGCTCTTTTGAGCAATTTTAAAAACCTCAAATCTCTTGATGAAAAAGTAACAAGCCATGCCAAAATTGCTGATTGGTTAGCAAAACGTCCAAAAACCGAAATGTAAAGACCACAAGAGAATTATTGTCATTGTTTTTTCACTATTAGATTAATATTTTTTCTTTAAATAAAGTCATACCTTTCATAATTGTTTAATTATTTACATAATGTCGTCCTTCCATTTTAACATCCGGGCTTGAGACCGGCAAAGGCATGATTACGACTATGCTACTGCTATTCACTCCAGTAACTGTGGGACGTTCATCTTAAACAGCGCCACTCATCCGAGCCGAAGCTGCGAACTCGACAACTATCCAGACTAGCTTGGAACCACAAACCAAGCGTACTTAACTCTGTTACTAGAGCTATTCCAATTGCTAAATGGGTCTGTTGTAAAACAAGTTCTTGCGCCCGTTCCCAGGCGCTTATACTTTGTGATGGTCAAAGCCAGCGGCACTCCAATACGACAAGATTCGAACGCGATCCGTAGACCCACGTACCCGTAATACAGCACATTTAGAATTGTGTTAGAATGACAGCAACATTACCGTACCTCCCATTTTAACATCCAGGCCAAGGCATGGTTACGATGATAAGGTTCTATTTAAAACCAAATCTAAATTTATCATACATTCCCTTTTTTTCAACTAAAAAAAATAACAATTTGTTTGTTATTTCAAAAAAATGAAAATAAAGCTCTATTATTTTAATGCTCGAGGTCGTGCCGAGCTTATACGTCTTATTCTTGTAACTGTTTCTGAACCATTTGAGGATATCAGATTTGAATTAGACAAGTGGCCTGAGTATAAAAAGATCGCTCCATTATCCCAAGCTCCATTCATAGAAATAATTGAAGATTCGAAACAAGTTTTTAGACTTGGACAATCCTTGTCAATTGGTAATTTTTTTTTTAGAAAAATCAATTCGAAAGTAAGACACTTTTTTTGTGAAAGCTCGTTATTTAGCTCGTAAGTTTAACTTAGCGGGTCAAAGTCCAGAAGAACAAGCTGAAGTCGAGTCTTATGGTGACCTTTTGTACGATCTTCAAAATGAAATGTTAAAAACAAGATACGAAAAAGACGAGACAAGAAAGGTCCAAATGAATAATAGAATATACAACGAGCATTTGCCAAGAGTATTCAAGTTATTAGATGAGGCAATTGGAAATAGTCAGAGTGGATTTTTGGCTAAAAGTGGTAATACATGGTCTGATTTGTATTTATTCGAAGTTTTAGAAATGTTAGGTGATAAAAGAGAAGTTATTGTCAACAAGTATCAAAATATTAAAGACATGGAGACTAAAATAAGACGAACTCCGAATATTGTTGAATGGCTCATCAGTCGGCCCAAAACAGACTTTTAAAAAAAAGGCTAAGGTTTTTTTTTTTATTTATTAATCTAAATTGTTTTGAAATAAAAAAATCTGTTACATTGAGCTAACCGGTCTCTTGGCTAACCAAGCGGCAATATTTGGATGTCCTCTGACAGTTTCATCCAATTTTTTGACATGTGGAAAATGTGCCAAAATAGCGTCTTTTTGTTCACCAACCCAATCGAAGTTATTCACCAAATAGATATCAGACCATGTTAAACCGCTAGCTGCTAAATAGCCTGAACCATTTTTGATGATCAAACCTTCAAATAATTTCAACATTTTCGGTAGAGTTTCTTCTGTGAATTTTTTTCTTAATTCACCTTTACGATTTTCATCTGTTTCAAAATGAATCTTTACTAATTCGTTCATAAGATCAGTACATTGATCACCATACGACTCAACTTGAGCTTGTTCTTCGTCTCCTTTACCAGCTAAACCGAACTTTCTAGCCAAATAACGAGTGATTGTAACTGATTGACCCAATTGAAATGTTTTTCCATTTTCGGTTACTTCTAAAAACGGTACTTGGCCTAGTGGGGATTTTGGCTTATATTCGTGCCATTGTTCTTTCTCGAAACGAATATCATCGTATTCTTTACCAGCAGCAGCAAATAAAAGACGAACAAGTTCGCCACGACCTCTAAAGTTAAAATAGTATAACTTGTATTCCACCATTTTGTTTTTTATTTGTGAAGTTTTGTCAGTAGAATTAATTTTTTTACTCCAGTTTAGTA
The DNA here is from genome assembly GCA_022207745.1 of Brachionus rubens. Lineage (NCBI taxonomy): Eukaryota > Metazoa > Rotifera > Eurotatoria > Ploima > Brachionidae > Brachionus > Brachionus rubens. The sequence goes on from JAJVHD010000051.1 coordinate 78,389, forward strand.
TTTATTCAGTTTAAAATAAAGCTGTGTAATGATTGTGCATGTTTTTTTGCATGTTGCTTTGAAAAATTGACTTACTATTACTCTTACTATTTATAAGAATGTAATAACATTAATGTAATGCATTTTATATAATTTGGCGAATGTTATATAAAAAAATTATTTATAGGTCTAATCATAAAAAAAAATTTGTTGCGTTCTTTATATTTATTGAAAGTCGAACAAATTTTAGGTTTAAATTATGCATTAAAACTGGAGCCGAAAAAAAATTAAAAAAATCAAAAATGACTAAGATGATTGATTTATATATATTTGACCATAAATTCGTAATCCTCATGTAGGAACACCCTAGAAAACATACATGATAATTGAATAAAAAAAATTCTTTCAATATGCAAAAAATTACCTTTTTTAAACCATTTTCAGCACCCAAAATCGAATATTTTAAAAAACATGTTCCTAATAAAGAGTTATATGTTTTATAGGGTGTCGAGAAAGAACAATGGCACGAATATAAGCCAAAATCCCCACTAGGCCAAGTACCGTTTTTAGAAGTAACCGAAAATGGAAAAACATTTCAATTGGGTCAATCAGTTACAATCACTCGTTATTTGGCTAGAAAGTTCGGTTTAGCTGGTAAAGGAGACGAAGAACAAGCTCAAGTTGAGTCGTATGGTGATCAATGTACTGATCTTATGAACGAATATCATATTACAATAAGTCTAAAATAATTATCAATATCAATGGCATAAAATCAGACGTTTTTTCGCATATCTTTTCAATTTTTTCATAAATGACCTTCCAGAAGAGTGCCTAGAACAAAATATTGGAGCAAAAATTGGTGAGATCAATGTATCGATTATTGCTTATTGCGATGACATCCTTGTCATTAGCCCTACCACTCATCATCTTAATAAGCTGTTGAAGATTTGTCACGATTTCGCGGAAAATTGGAAAATGTCGTTTAACCCGAAAAAATCCAATTTTCCTTGCTTTGGAAGTAATCTGAACAACTTTGATGATGATGAAAACTCTGTGTGACTGGAATTTTAGTCTCATTCATTTGAACATCAAAGCAACAGCTTATTAAGATGATGAGTGGTAGGGCTAATGATATGCTGATTATTTTTCCAAAAGTGTAATTAATTTTTTAAACATAACTAAAAAAATTTAGTGAATTAAGCGCTTCTTTTATTTTATTTTTGATTAATTTTTTGTGAAAAAGCACTGATTAGGAAATTTTCAATGACTCTTTTGAGTCAACCGCTTGAATCATTCAAAGTTATTGAGGTTATTGAACTGGCTCAAGTTAATGTCATCAACTTCATTTTGTGAATCCCGAAAACGGACTGCACATTAATATGTTTGGAATGCTGCTAAGGTGCATATCAAAGTAATGAGAGGTGTACCAAGAGACTATTTAGAATCATATTTACTCGAATTTTGTTGGCGTCGCAAGGCTTGTTTGACTGGAAGAGGTGATGCTGCTGATGCTATAATAAATTAAATATCTAAATAAGACCCTAGCAGATTTAACATGAATGAATAGTCTGAAGCTTTGATCAAGACCAGTGAAGAGTTTGATGTTGATTCATATGACGAAGAAATCTTTCAGGCTACTGACCTACCATTATATGATCCAGTTGATCGTCCAGTCGTTAGTACAGTTTCTCAAACAGTCGATAGTCCAGTAGACGTCAGGAGTTTAGCAAGACTGAATACGAGCTTTTGAAAATGTGGATCAAGTTATCAAAAAACTCCAAAAAAGAGAGGGAGTTAGAAGAAAATTAAGATTGATGCGGATAAAAGTACACCTGATTTGATGACAAAATCTAATTTGAGAAGTCGTAAAAACTAGTTTGTTCTTTAAAAATTATTCTTTATTTTATTGAATATAATAAAATTGTCCAGGTATTTTTTTCTCTTTTTTTTTACCTGAAAAAATTGTCCACCAATCAAACATATACAATGGTCTATGGACAATTGCCCACGAATGGTACATCAAACTCTTCACCGGAATACTCCAAGAATACATACTGTCAAAAAGAATACTTATGTGTATTCCGAAATATTTCCAGATACATTCTCGAATGCATAGAAAAATACACACATGAGGAAAAAAATGTATTTTCAAACTCGCCAACATTTTTTTGTAATCTTTTTCCTTGCATGTACAAATGTATGCGAGTTTCAGAATACATTTTCCCAACCTTATTTTTAGCTGTGCATCTTAAAAGAATACATTCAAGTACTCCGGAATACAACAAAAATACTCACAAAAAATACATTTAGAATACTTATGGAATACACTGGAAATACACAAAGATTACAAAAATTAATTTTAAAGAAAGGTCTTAGAAATACTCGGAAAATACACTAGGAATACTTAAAGAATACAAAAAACAATTTATAAAAAATTGAAAAATAATCAAAGAAAACTTAGATGTAGGTTAAAAGGGAGAGGGGGTGGAAATGGTAGAAATAAAAGCTGTTATTCATTTTCAAGATTTTGTTTTAATGAATAAAAAAACATTTAACTTGGAGTATTCCGGAATACATAATTTTGAAAATTATGTGCTTTGCTTTTTTTCAAGTACAGTAAATACGCCATTACTTCGTTTTTCTCACAAAAAGGGGTCTTGGAACCTACTTTCATTCAACACAGGACTTGAATTCATAAAAATTTAAAACGGACAAAAAACGATTGTCATTGGTACGCCGTATTCGAATTCTGCAATGGTAATGATGAAAATTGTAACATAAATTTGTCTTCTAATATAAAGTACCATAAATCCTCATTTTTTGTACCATGGAAAGAAAATTTTCAGAGTGCTTGTAACAAATGAAAATTTTGTTTTAAAAAGTCAAAAATGTTGTTAATAACAACATGATGAAGTCGTCTTTAAACTTAGAGAAAAAACTAACCATCCATCTAAATTTTTTATAATCTACAAAGATGCCAAAAAAATTTTCCCAGTGGTACAAAAAATGAGGATTTACGGTAGATTAAAGCTACCAAAGAGCATAAATAAAATAAAGGAAACATGACGTAAAGTTTATTAGAGGTTATGTTGATGAATCCTAAGAATAAACCTTTTTATTATTCCGTTTTATCTACAAAATTGTAATATCACAAAAAAAAGATTAAATTTCTTAAATCATTTTATTTTAAATTTTTGAACTTATAAATCTTAAAATTACATTGCAGTTACTGGTCTTTTGGCAAGCCATTCAGATATTCTAGCGTGTCCACGAATATTTTCTTCTAATTTTTTAAGATGCTGAAAACTATCGAGGACTGTTTTACTGTAGTCATAAATCCAATCTAATATACTAATTAGATAAAGATCAGCCCATGTTAAACCACTAGCTGCTAGAAAGCCAGAACCATTTTGAACAACTTTGCCCTCGAGTACCTTCAATCCACTCGGTAGAGTTTCCTCCAAAAATTTTTTTCGCATTTCTAATTTTTTAGTTTCATCACTTTCAAAATGAATCTTAATCAAATTATCAACTATATCAGAAATTTGATCACCATACGATTCAACTTCAGCTTGTTCTTCGTCTCCTTTACCAGCTAAACCAAATTTTCTAGCCAAGTAACGAGCAATAGTTATCGATTGACCCAATTGAAATGTCTTGCCATTATCTATTACTTCGAGGTATGGAGCTTGACCTAATGGAGATTTTTGTTTGTATTCAGGCCATTGTTCTCTTTCAAATCGAATATCTTCGTATTGTTGACCAGCTGCTGCAAAGATAAGTCTAGCTAACTCAGCACGACCCTTTAGATTGAAGTAATACAATTTATATTCAACCATTTTTTAAATTTATGAAAATTTGCCTTTTTTTAAAATAATAAAAGTATCTCGATTTTATATTTATTAAAGCTTACAGGCACTCCTCTGTAAATATAGATACTTAAATTTTTATCACACAAATATTTCAAGTCACCTTTTTAATTTTTTACGATTATAAAAATCTAATCTTTTTTTAAATTTTAAAAAAATAATTCTAAAGCAAATATCAAAATTTACTCTCAAGAAATATTTAATCTAAATCACATTTTAATAAGATTTCAGCAGTATAATGAAGTTATGAGTTTGTCTAGTTTATGGAAGCAAATCAGACAAATTGTAACTTGTAATAATCCGTATGGACCGAGTAAGAATAAAAACGCAATGAAAAAATCTATAATATGACTTGGAAAAGCGTTAGAGTATTAAAAGAGAAAAATCCTACCGATTCATAAGTGAAGTTGACGTTTATGTCTGCATTATGAATATTTATTTAGTCTTACATAAGTAAATTTGAGTCTTACAAGTTTTTCCGATGCTCTCTGTAGAAGTCTTAAAACATGTCTTTATGCTCAAACTAACTCAACTTTCTTAAATTAGGGTGATTCATAAAATTTCGCGCTTTTAGATGGCAAGTTATTATTGATTTCAACTCTTATATTATAATCTCATAACTTCAAGTCATGTTATATATTAGATTAAACAAAATTAAAAGCTCCACAAGATAATAAGTTTAAATTTTAAATTTTTTGGTTCTAAGTGTTTCTAAAATTATGAAAACTTTTGATAAAAATTTTGGAATTTTGATGCTGTTACTTCATTATTTGAAAAAAGGCCTCACAGCAACAGCAGCTACGCGCGGAAAATGTAAGGAAGGCACAAGCTTGGTTCAATGAGTTTAACAGTGGTGATACTTGCCATCTTCGTGTCTAGAAGACCAGTGAATTTCGAGCAGGACGCCCTGCGTACGGTGGTAGAGAGCAACCCCCGGGTTAGTACTTGCAGATTATCAGGTGACCTTAACACTTAGCACAGTCGACCATGTTTCGTCACCTTAAGTTGATCCATAAAGTTAATAGAAGCTGCTGAGTTGTTCAAAACGATTTGACACCTTTTGATATTTAACGTCGTATTGAAATCTGTAGAAAACTAATCAAAAATCCACTTGATGAACGTTTTTTCAGAATGATAATTACTTGCGATGAGAAATGAAACCAGTGGTTGGACCCATCTCAACCAGCCCTACCAGTCGTTAAAAGAGGACGATTCGAAAAGAAGGTAATGTTGTGCGTTGGGTGGAATTAACAAGAGATAATACACTTTGAACTGGTTCCTGATGGTCAAGCGATAAATGCTGACCTTTATTGTGAACAATTAGATCGAATTTTTCATCATCTTTTCAGCTCTATGGCTCATTTCCTTAGAGGGCGGAATTTTACCAACCAAGACCAAGTTGCAGCTGGGTATTTTGAGTTTTTTAGCTCAAAATGGATTTAGTTTCAATTGGAATTAGTTAAAAAAAATAGATGGAAGATTGAACGCTGGATTTATCGATACCAAATCAAACTTCAAAAATTCATTGGAATTCGTCGTAACCATGCCATGACCGGTCCCAAGCCCGGATGTATAAAAGACTGGATGGACTCATCGATTCAATTAATTTTCTAAAGGTTTGTCTTTAAGAGAATTTCAACTTCACCATTAAGCCATCTGAAAGTAATATACCATATTATTCTATCAAAAATAAGATGTATAAAAGAATTCAATTTTTTATTTTTAAAATTTTGTTGAGAAAAAATATTCATAAAACATCTTTTAATTTATTTTCTGGTAAGACTGAATAACGTATTTTTCTCAAATTTACTTTTCTAATAAAAAAATTTCCCAATTTCATCATTGGATTTTCTATTAAAAAATAAAATAAAATACCACAAAGTTGAGTTAGAGCTAAAACTACAACAACTGCCTCTAATCTTTTCTCAAATTTATGATATCTAAAAATGAGAATACACATTGGATGCCATAAATAAACTCCAAACGAATATTTTCCAATTTTTGTCAAAAAAAAATTATCGCTTAACAAACGTGTAAAATCATTTGGTGCACTGATTAACATTACAAACAACATGATTGAAAATTTTATACCAGGATGAAGTGAATCCTTGTACATACTTATATTTGGATTAAAAAAAGGTGAAAATTTTTTAATTCCATACACTGCCATCGCATACAAACAAATAGATAACACAAATCTAACTAGTTTGTGTTTAAACAAGCACTTCCATTTACAATCCCATATTTCATATTTGAAATAGACTAAAGCAACTACAGAACCCGAATAAAATATTGGAAATCTAGAGTAGAGCTTATTTGAAGTCTCTATTGCAAAATCGTCATAGGGATAGTTCAAATAAGTTTTATAAAGCCAAAATGCTAATCCAACTGACAAAAGCATTGTAATGGTCCATAATCTTTTTGAGTAATGAAAAAATAGACAAATTAACGGAACGCAAAAATAATATTTTATTTCGACTGGAATTGTCCATAAATGATTTCCCAAAACCGGTTGTAGTAAAAGTAGATTCGACCATGTGTTGTAAATAGTGTAAAAGCCTTTGACCCAAGGATGAATTTCAGCAAGTGTAATGAAAACAACATAAGGAACATAAATTCTGAAGAATCTTCTGATTCCATATTTGACGATTATTTCTAAAATTTCGATCAAACTCTCGGCTTTATTGAAATCTTTCAACATCCGGTAAGTGAGCAAAAACGAACTAAGTACAAAAAATCCAAACACTCCGATAAAAAAACCGGCGAATATAAACCACTGAAAGTCTCCAGCATCACCATATTGTGGCATTATATGATGAATAGTTACGACAAGTGCACAAAATCCACGATATCCATCCAAAAAATCAAAACGATTTGACAAACTCTTTTGACTATCTTCAATCAACCAAAAGATAATTTTTTTGGTAACTGAAAAAATGAATAGAAAAACAACGAATACAAAGTTCATTTTCAGATTTTAAAATTTTTATTTTAAAATAAATAAAAGAATCTGTAACGTGTTTTTTTTTTTAAACCTTAATTAAAACCTATGGGAAATTAAAAGAAAAAAAATCGTAATCCGAATGCAATATTTTTTTTCGATAACGCACGGAATCTACTAAATACAAAAATTTAAACTCACAAAATTAATCCTTGTGTTACAATTCTCGTGATTCTAATTATTCGTATAATAAATTTTTTTTTTGTAAATTTTTTTTATGAAAGAAAAGCGGCTTAAAGTATTTTATTTCAATTAATTGTAACGTGATTACACAATATTTTCATTTTCTATACATAGGGTTTATCAAATGCAGAACTTACACGCTATCTGAATTTGATAATTCTGACCACTTATGCATGTTCTGAACAATTTATCTTTACTTTGAAGGGAAGGGTAGTCGAAAATTTCGGGTTCTCAGTAATTTTCTTACATAGAGAGGGGAGTGCTCTTGCGAATTAAAAAAATAATTTTGCGTGCTTAAGCAGTGCGCCGGAGCGTTCTAAGCAACGGTTACAAAAAAAAATCAATCAATCTTATTTTAATGCTTGCATTTTTTGTTTGATCTAGATTTTATCTTACGGTAATTTCAGGAGCAACGTTCCTGCGCGTCTTGAGCAAAGCTTCGGAGCGTGATGTGCAATGCATGGGCAGAGTGTTAACTTATTTCAGAAATGAACTGTAAATTAACCTATTTTTGCGTAAAAAAGGTTAAAATCACCAGAATTTACGTAAAATTTTGTAAATACCTGTGATCATAGCACCACTGTAACACTGTATACCCGTTATTTTTTATACTTGAAAATTACTCATTTTTTGATTTTTATGAATTTTTCGTCCTCCAGAATACAAAAAGGAAATTAAAAATAAAAAAGTAATTTATGTGGTTTGTAGAGAATTGTCTCTTGTTTAAGAAGGTGCATAAAAAAATATTGACTTTGCGTAACGAGGTGTGATTTTGCTGAATAATACCCTTTGTAACCATTTTCACTCAAGTATGGCTATAGGGTTATTTTTTTCTCATTCGATCATGATCCCAGCGTCAATGGCAGCTTTTAGGCTTTCAGACAATGTCTTAAAATTAATTATAGCTGTTTCCAATCATTATCGGGACCGACTTATTTTTATTAAGTAGAAGGTGTTTACTAGTTAAGTACGGTAAAATGATCGATACGGTGGTACGGTACAGTGGCTGATCCAGAAATTGAAAGGCAGTATGGCGAAATAGGGGTCTATGTATAAGTCTTTTTTTGTTAAATAAAAAACCCATCCTTATTTTCAATCAAATATTTGAATTAAGTTTAAAAATTACATATGCCATACTTAAAAATTATGAGGTATGGTGATCGCCAGAGTTCGCCATAATGTGGACCCGCCACTGGTACGGTATGCTGAGAGTACGGTAAAGAGGAGGGTACCGTATTACCTCAAATACAAGTAACCACAAATAGAAGAAAGTTGCTATTATTTGAGTTAAAATTTTCCTTTTATTTGAGTTATTTTTTTTCTAAAAAACTGTCGTGTTTAAAAGAAACGAAACACTTTTTTGAATGAATAAATAATGATAAAAAGCTTCAAAAACATGATTTTTTTGTTTCAAATAAAAGAAAAACTTAGAGAAAAATTTCTTTTATTTGAGTCACTTTTTTGGACTTTCAAATTTTCGAATAGAAGAAATTCTTTGATGACCGAACTGTCTTTTATTTGAGGTAATACGGTACGTCTTTTTTTCACTAACAGTGCTGTACTTTTTGGGGCTCATAAATAGGACGATTTTAAGCACCAACTCGGGCTTAAAAGTCACTAGAAGTGAATGCGATAAAAATCCGTCCAAATTTTGTTTGATTCAGAAAAGACAAAAAAATAAAAAGAATGCTCAGATAAAAAATAAAAATTTTAAAATTAATGTTAATTTGTTATTCATTCACAAACATTAAAAAAAAATTCTGAAAATTTCAATTTTTCAACAAAACGACCTAAAAAGTTTTCATTTTGACAGATACTTTCACCCTTTTTTCATATTTTTTTTTTGAAGATTGAAATGAAAAATGAAGTAATTTCAAAACAAACAACAAATCAAAACACCAACGCACCAAAACATATATCGTTAGTTGCAATACGATTAGAAATAGATGACATTAATTTAGATAAACAAGAACAAGAGTTTAGTTTAACGCCATCAAGTGACATACAAGAATCATTTAAATACAACTGTAACTTAAACAATCTGACCCATACTCTATCTTTTTATAATCATTGATTATTTAAGCTCCCTATTATTTGAATAAAATAAATTTTAAAAAATCACCAAGTCCTGAATCAAAAACCACTGAAATAAATCAAGAGACGTACAAAACTTTTATTGGTCGACGTCAATCTCGTTACTTAAAAATTGAAACTTATAATTTTGAACACAAAATGTTTAATGGACAAGAACATTTGGACATCGAAACAAACTCAATGACAATGCAAACAGCGCTTGAAACAGCGTACAGTGATTGGAATAGAGAAAAAATATCCGAATTAAATTCAATTGAAACAGTAGGTGATCAAGTCGAATCGATTTTAACCCCCGAAGATTTAGTTGGACCAACGATTGTTCAAGAAAAAAAAACTGAATATAAAGATGAGAGTAAAACGAGCGAAATATCGTTCTATTACGGTAATCCAACTGTTGATATAGTTAAGGGTTTCATACACATTTACAGGGACAAGTAAACATTGTAATAATAAAATCGTTTTTGCTGTTTAATTTTTTAATGTTTTAAAGGGATCTAACTCCTTTAGAAGTTTCGGAGTCTTCTAAAATACCAACTTCATCTTCACTGTCTAGTACAACGTGTCCGCCACACCGTAGTGAACTTTTATGCATGCTGGGTATACCCGCTAATATAAATTGTAATGAATTATTAGAATTTTTGATGCCATTTAGGTAAATTAAAAATCTGAACTTTTTGGAGAAAGATTTTTTTTATTAAATTTTTAAAGTGAGTCAATTGTGTATATGAGGATTGTTCGTGATTCGTTTCCAAATCAGTACATGTGTCTACTTAAGTTCAAATCACAATCCGACGCCGATGAGTTCTATATGTATAATAATAACAAACAGTTCAATTCAATCGAAGAAACTGTGTGTCGTTTGGTTTATGTGGAAAAAATTGAAGCGATTAACTCATCAAAAGGAGCTTCACTACCTATACAAGGGTTCATTGAACTTCCTGATTGTTCAATTTGTTTGGAAAAAATGGTAAGGAAAGATTCCAGAAAAATAATTATTTACAAAAATGTTTGAAAATTTTTTTAAGGATGAACCATTAAATGGCATAATTACTATTTTATGTAATCATTCATTTCATGCTAATTGTCTGTCAAAATGGGGTGATAGTTGTTGTCCAGTTTGTAGGTATAATCAAACACCTGATTATACTATGGAAAATACGTGTACTGAATGTGGGTCTCATGAAGTAAGTTTTTTTGAATCAATTTCAAGTCATCGGGGTTAATTTTCAAAACTAATGATCACAGATGACCATAAAGTCCTACCATAAAGTAAAAACGGGTCCTCAAAAAAGATTGTCGCCATTTTAGAATTAAAAAAAAAAACTATAAACGGATAATCGGAAATCAATGATTCTCTTTTCTAGTTATAAGCTCCCTGGAAGTGACACCACCCAAACCCCACGGGTGTCCTCGGTAATTTTACTTTAGAACAATGAGTGAGACCTACCATTGGTTAGAAAAATGCTCAAGGATTAAAACGGTATATAGATCATAACGTTGTTATGTTTCGTTCTGGATGAATTCTTAAAAAAACTCTAAATTTGACTCTGACCATTCAAAAGTTAAAAAACGGGTATTTTCGGTTTAAATTCCATAACTTTTTGAGGGAACGAGCAAATTTCAACAAAATTTGCTCGATAAGAGCCAATATTTCATTGATTGCATCAGTTCCAATAAACCGATAATTCTACAATAAAGAAAGTTGAATTTTTGCCCTCAATATTTTTCAGCTATCATATTGTTTTTTTAACCCCTTAAATTTCAATTTTTCGATTTTTTGGAGCTTTGACTCCCTGTTGACCCCCAAATTTAACCAATTTATCCCCAACAAACCCCCAATTATCTGATAGAAGAGACTTCGAGCTGTCAAAAAAATAGGTGTCGACCTCTAAGCTCTTTTAGTTTACGAGATATTTTGGTTTGAAAAAAAGTGTCTACAAAGCGACCCAATTTCAAAATGCAATGGTGAATCGAATATTAAAAATCTGACTTCATAGGCATGTTTTTCGTGCTAAGAAGTATAAGTTTAGTAAAAAAAAAATAGGAGTCAAAAAGGTTAAAAATTTTGTCAGAGTGGGGGTCTTTGTTGGGTAGCCCTCTCTTAACAATTTGAAAGGAATCAAACCTCCCGTCTAAATTAAGCTTAAAGTATTTTGTTTTAATAGACTCTGTGGATATGCCTGATTTGTGGTCATATTGGATGCGGTCGATACAATCGAGGACATGCATTCAAGCACTTCGAGCTTACAAATCACAACTATTCAATGCTTTTGGGTTCAAATAAAGTCTGGGATTATGCAGCTGATAATTATGTTCATCGTTTAATTCAAAATAAAACAGACGGAAAATTGGTTCAATTGGATGAAATGGGACGAGCTGTAAACCTTTAAGAAAAAAATTTAAAAAAATAGGTAAAAAATATCTTTTTAAAAGGTCCAAGGTGACGAAAAAATGGACTCAATAACACTTGAGTACACATGTCTTTTAACATCTCAATTGGAATCACAAAGGGCTTACTACGAAGAAAAAATAAGCAGCATTGAAGAAAAATCAGAACTCCAAGTATTTTTCAACTAATCATTTTTGAAATTTTGATGCCAAGACTAATTATGTTTAAAGCTAAGAGATCTGGAGGACAAGTCGAAACAAAGCGAGTTCGAAAACTCAAAATTAAAAGAAAGCCTTTTTCAATTGACCAAAGAAAAAAACACATTGGAAAAAAAGTGTTCAACATTAAACACAAAATTGACCAAACTTCAAACAGAAATGAACGAAGAAAAAGAATTGAACAAATGTTTGAGCTCAAATCAAGATGTATATCAACAAAAATTAACTAAAATGGAAGAGAGCATTAAAAAATTGACAATTGAAAAAGATAATGAAATACAAGAGCTTAAATCACAATTAAGAGATATAATGTTCTATTTGGATGCTCAAAGTAAAATGTCTGAAGTTAAAAACGTGACTAAAGAAGAAATTGATCAAAGTCATTTGATTATACAACAAGATCAAGCGGCAGCTATTGCTTCAACAGCTAGTCCATCGTCAATAAAAGCAAATAATCGACGACGTAAAAAATAAATTATTTAGAAAACATGTTATTATTATTTTATTAAAATATTTTCACATATTTTTTTTTCTTGATTTTGATTTTTTAAAAAAACAAAATTAAATACTTTAAACCGAACTTTTTTTTTTTTTTTGCAAAGTGAATCTTGTACGCTGATACAAGAATATATTAACATTACATAAAGAAAGACAGTTAAAATTTTTGGTGGTGGTAAAAAAACCCATTTCCGGTAGGTAGCAACGACCCTGAAGAATGGGAAGCAGGAATTTCTTTAACATAAAAACATCTAAATCATTAAGGGTCAAATTTTAGCAAACTGAATACAGTGAAAATACTGTTTAACACCAGAAAGCTCGGCGGGTCTTTCTGATCCGTTTTCATGCCTTTCCAAGCTATTTCTCATAAACTGATTTTCAAAAAGTTTTCCGAATAAAAAACCTAAAACGCCCGACGGGTCTTTCTGATCCGATTTTTATTTATTTCTGGAAAAAAGTTATCCAAGTGAACATTTAGAATATCAATCGATAGAACCAAAATAGTATCTGATGAAAAGATAAAATTTAAATTTTGATCTGTTTCCATTTAAGAGAATCAAAATACCGTCATCTGGTTACTTAGGTATGACATATTTACAAAAACTTCTTTTCACACTTTTTTTAGTTTTAGAAAAATATTAGTGATTGGAATTAGATTTAATTCGTTATTCTAATGAAAAACAATTGAATCAGCGATAAAAGAGATATACCATTTCCGGAAAATTTTGCGGTTTTCCGCAGATTTCATGAGACCAGAAGTCAAAAATAATCCAATTAATTGATATTTAAACAGTTTAAGTCTTAAGCTATCTATTGATACCATAAAAGATGAATTAGCAGATATTAAAATCCAATATGATACGGGCAGATAGACCAGTCATCAAAAGCGAGCTATATAGTGTTATACAATCCTTTTTATTGAAAGGATTGTATTAGTTGTCGCTTATGTTAATGCTCATGATTTTTGTTTTTAAGGTATTTTAGATTAAGAAAAAAGAAAATGTAATGCGGGGCATTGTGAAGTTTAGTACATAAGACTAGAACAATTTTGAAAAATTGAAATAATTTTCTGTCTGTTGGTCTTATGATGGATCTGCGTATGTAACAAAGTGTAACAAACTTTGTTACACCACTGAGTAAACTCTGCTAAATTTATGCAAAGTCTCTGCAAAATGCACACTATTAAAAAGTATTGAAACTAAATGCGCAATTAGACTGCAGAGTTTTTGCAGAGTTTACTCAGTGGTGTAACAAAGTTTGTTTCACTTTGTTACATACGCAGATCCATCATAAGACCAACAGACAGAAAATTATTTCAATTTTTCAAAATTGTTCTGTCCTTTTGTACTAAACTTCACAATCCCGTAATGCGGCGATGTTGCTGTCATTCTAACACCGTTCTAAATGTGCTGTATTACGGGTACTTGGGTCTACGGGTCGCATTCGAATCTTATCGCGTTGGGGTGCCGCTGGCTTTGACCATCACAACGTATAGGAGCTCGGAAACGGGCGCAAGAACTTGTTTTACAACAGACCCATTTTGCTATAGGTGACAAAGTTAGGTATTCTACTAGATGTAGAATACGCTTGGTTTGTGGTTCCAAGCTAGTCTGGATTGTTGTCGAGTTCGCAGCTTCGGCTGTTTAAGATGAACGTCCCACAGTTACTGGAGTGAATAGCAGTAGCATTGTCGTAACCATGTCATGGCCGGTCCCAAGCCCGGATGTGAAAATGAGACTTGTGGTTGTAAATTTCAATAGTATTGTGAGTATTTTTTTAAATTAGTATAATTTTTATTAATTTAATTTTTTTCCAAGGTTAATCAGGAAATACATTTTTTTTAATCCTCCCATAAATTTTCAAATCTAAATCCAGATTTTAAATTTTTTCTCATTATCGGGTCTTTTCTCTTTTAAGGTCGAATATATTTTCAACTTGACTAATTAGATCACTGGATCACTTTTAACCATTTCTAGTTGTTTTTGTTTTTTATACACACTAAAATTTTAATATTTAAAACGCATATAATATGTTATTTTTTCTAAATTAAAAAATAAAAATAAAAATTAATTATTTTGGTGTCAATTTTTATTAACTTGTTCAGATACAATTAAAGTTCATCAGACATATTTAAGAATAGTCAAAATAGATTAATAACCTTCAAAACAAAAGTTGAACCTTAAGTTATTGACAACTTAAAACGATTTTAACGATCGCTGGTCAAAAAATTTACTGTTTTCTATTGTAAAAATCCCGGGCATAAAAATAGCATTTTTTTCAAACGAAGAAACATTACGGGTGGGGGTGTTGCGATCCTTATTAAATGTGATATTGAGTTCTTACACGATAAAAGTTTTGAGTTTTTAAAGAGAAAAGTTTTAGTTTGAGAGTAAAGGTCTTGAGTTTCTTAGTGATATTATAAAGCTAAAGCATAAGAATGTGTTTATCTCAAGATGAAGATAGTGTACAAAAAAGGTGTATTAATATTTAACAAAAAATGAGGTTTTCGTCATCAAAATCACATGAAACAAAGAGTCGTATGGGCACGGTTTATCGGGCACCTTAAAAAAATGATTTCCACCTCTGCTTAGCGGAAGGTGCTCACAAATCAAGTTACAGTTACTTTTGAAAATTTATTCTAAAATTATTTAAAATGCTCATTACGAAAAAAAGAAGTAAATAAAATCAAATGGAACATAAATAAACTTATTTTGTTTTTTTTTTATAATTCAAGGTTACACATCAATCGAGTCTCTAAAATAAATAAACAAGAAAAAAAGTGATTAAAATTTTTAAATTAAAAAAAATGGGAATTTTGGAACCGTAACATTTAAAAAAAGAATTGGAAAAATAAAAAACATTCTTTGACTATCTGCTCATTGCAAAATAAACTCATAAGCCTCTTTGATTGTTTGAATTACATCAGGTACTTTTGTTTTAACCGATAGAGTTAAACTTGGATTACCTGGTGTTATTTTCAATTCGGTTAAAATCCAAATACCATTAGTCAACTTCATTGATTGATAAAGCATGTCTTGACCTTCAACATTTCGTTTTGCGATAGTAAAAACATTATTATTTCTTAGCTTGTTACAAAGATCATCAGTGTTTACTATTTGTTGCAATTGACCCAATTGATATTGTGTCTCATATTGTTCAGGTATTTCTTTCCATGTGTTTAAGAATAACTTTTTGTCTATTTCACCATCTTCTACAAAATAAACATGCATTGGCACATTTAAACTAAAATAAAACACATCTGGATTATTTTTGACCGCGATTTGTAAATTATTGATTGGGTTCATTTTTAAAATTGGTCCATTTGTGTTCAAAATGAGCGTGGCTGGTACAGCTTGGCCTGGTTGTAGGACTGGAATTTGTAGATTGTTTGATACCATTAAACCGAAACTGTTCTTGTTTAATTGGATTGCGAAGTTCATCATTGGTTGAAGAGATTTGTTTATAAAGTCCAAGTCCATGTTTATGACCCCATTACGACGAGCAAAAGTTCCGTTTATTTCGAGTCCTTTACCTTTTTGGGCTGATAACCAATTTGTTTTTGGTGGGACATAACTAGCCGTACCGACTGATGAGCTCATACCAAGACCTGAAAAAATATCAGCTAAACCTCCGATGTTTGTGTTTGCAAAGACTGGTAGTGGTGAAGGAGCGCTCATTGAGGCAAGTTGGGATACGCCACTCACAGGTTCAGTTACAGGTGGTCCAGTTATCAAACTGTCTAAACCATCACCAAGGAGGTCAAAAGCAGCTGATTGAACTTGGGGTTGGTTATAAACTGGTTGGGGTGTAAAACCACCGATGTCTAACAGATCGCCTAGTAAATCTCCACCGGGGATAACTGTTGGTTTGTTTCCACCTTGTTGTCTTTGAATACTTTCATCCTCATCGTCTCCTTCTTCGTTTGTAACTGTTTTTGGTGGTAATACTCGTCTTATTCCGGCTCTACCTTCAACAAATGCACTCGGTGGTTTATGATAAACCGAGGCTAATGACGAGATATGACAAATAAGTTCGTCTAGAAGAGTGGGTTCTAGAAGATCAGTCTCTTCTGAAATTAATGGCTTCTCGGCAAGAACGACATCTTTGGCAGCCGCGGCGTCAGTACTCAACAATCTCCAGTAGATATAACCACGGTCTCTTAAATCCGGATTGTCTGTATCTTGAGTGGTTAAAGTCAAAACATTTTGTACCAAGTCTTGAGTCTCAGTTGGTTTTTTTAAAAACAATTTGACAATTGCCGTCAATAATTGAAGTTGAACCTGAGTATTTTCGTCTTGAAAACCGTCCAAAAAGCTGTGTAACAACTCGTCTGCATTATCGATTCTTTCAGCGTACTCGCCGATAATCCAAATCATTGAAGCCCTCGCTTCTGGTTCGTCTAACGAGTCTAAATTTTCACATAAAGTGGAAATAATATTCTCATAACGATTCGGATACTTTCTAAAAATGTCTTTAATCACCACAATGGCTTCTTGGACAACGTAATTAACTTTTGTTTGGATCAATTCAATTAGTGTCGATACACACTTTTCAGCAGCTTGTTCAACTTTAATAGCACAACGACCAATAGCACGTACAGACTTACGCACAAAATCAACATCAACTTCAGTAGCATACTCTTTTAATTCTCCCAATACTTGAGCTATGTTAGACGAGTTTGTCAACCGAATCATGATATCCAACTTTTCGAGTTTAACATAGATCGGATCGTTGTATTTTACAAAAAAAACTTTCATTTCGTTTTTTAAGATTTCGGGTCTCTTTTGGACAATCAAGTTTATGTTACGTAATGCAACGTATTGTATTTCGGGTTCAGCTGAGAGAAGAGTGACTAGTGGTGGGGCTAGTTTACGTTGAATAGTCGAGACTAAGTCCGATGATTGTTCCAACATTTCCATAAATTTCATCAAAACTTTGACTGTTGAGAGGACTACAGCTGCGTTAGCGTGAGCCAAACGTGGCAACACTCTTTCACAAATACTTTAACAAAAAATTAGAAAAACCCTAAAAAGTGGGGATTAGTTATCAAAAAATTTACTTTCTGGCCTCGTTGTCATCTTTAGGGACATAATTAGCAATTGAATCCAATATAAAAACTTGACCCCATTCGGAACACTCATTCAAAGCAGTTAAGAGTTTGTTAATAGCTTGTGGATTCATGTCAAAAATGTGAGCATTAGGAGATGTCTCAGCAATTTCGTTAAGAGCAGCGACAGCATTAGCAACGACCATTGGATTTGAATCTGAAATTAAATCTCTTAACAACTCCAAAAATCCTTGTTCTTCAACCAATTGAGAGTTTATGTCATAAAGTTTAGCGACACAAACAGCAGCTGTTTTACGTACATAAGGATCTTCGTCTTTTAAACACTTTCTCAATGGTTCACATAAGTACTCTGTTATTTTATCAACACGGATACAACCCATTGTACGTACAGCCAATGCTCGAATCAACGGATTCGGGTCTTCGCAATCCTAAAAAATTAAAGTCTTAGGGAACATAATTCGAGAGGTTATGAGGTTTTACTTTAACAAAAGTGTTAACAGCCATTATAGCCATGTCTGGTTGAGACTTGGCATAGTTCATCAAGTATAAATAGACTAATTTTTTGAGCTCAAGATTGTCTGTTTGCATACAATTTACAACATCTGGGAACAGCGCACTGTAAATAAAATTTTAAAATTCGAAGGGTTTAAGGGGTTTGTAATGAGGGTAATGTACCTGACATCCTTGCCAACAGTCATACTAGCAATAACTTTTTTGACAGCTTCTTTCTTTTTTTCTTTTTTATCATTGTTTAGCTCGGCTTTAAGTTCGAAAATTTCACCCTTTTTGGTCGTGGTAAAATATTTTGAATCAGTCATTCTTTATTTTATTTTAATAAATTCTAAACACAAAGCGTTTAAATAATGAGTGAGACGAAATGGGAGAGAGAGAGAGAGAGATCTTATTCATAAAGTTTCAAAAAATTATGATAATATCGGGATATTAAATTTCAAGATAAATTTTTCGAAATAAATAAAAAAATCGAATTTTGAAACAAAAATGATGATGATGATGATGAATGCGTATGTTTGAAGAAGAAATTATTTATTAACGAGAAAAAAAACAGAGGGGGAAATATTCATTACGGTAGATTTGTATATGCAATGGATTTGAGTTCAAATTAGTCATGAATATTTCAAATGCAAATTTAGTCAAGTATCAAATTTTTGTTGTGTAGTGTTTGCACATTTCTTTTTTTGACAATATATGTGCAAATGTTCGACTATGTGTCTTAAAAATGAGGAGAGATTAAACACACACAATTGATCATAATCGTTCAATTGATCTCAAGAATGTTCGGGTTGATGACTGAAATTTTTCTAAATAGATTACTTTCTTGGTAAACTTGAAACAATTAAAAACCAAGTTTTAAGGTTTCGAAAATGAATAACGTCCACACTAGGTTCAATAGAAAAAATATTACTTAACTTCTTAAAATAAGCTGGAGTAGATTTTACGATAAAAATTGGTAAAGGATAACTTCAAAAAAATTATCACCTTTTCTCTAAAAGGCGATAATTTTTTGAAAAAGCACAATCAGAATAGAAGAAGCCTAACGAGTCAGGCGAATCTAGCTGGTCGAAAAAATGTCTTAAGAATCTTAAAATTGAAAGTTAAAATTGAAATGTAAGGAGATATTTGACATAGATCCTTGAGTAATTTATGGGTCTCACTCATTGCCACAAATGAAAATCTCTACCCCACAAACAAAAAACTGCTCTCTGCATCGCGAAACTTTTTAGCACAACAATAAAAGAAATCCAATAATACGGTATGGCTTTGACGTTATTTATCCGTTATTTGGTGTACTAAACTTTCGGAGCACTGTGACTGTCTAAACGCTGTTTGATATAATCGAAAAGCCAAAAATCTGTACGAGCAAGGTCTGGCGAGTATGGTGGTTGCCCCATTAAAGTGAACCCTTGTTCTTTTAGATAAGTTATTACAGCTTGATGAACGTGCGGTTGAGTCTTGTCATGACGAAACTTCCTAATGTCTTTCTTCTCGTCTTAATTAATCTTACCAAAGGTTTTAAGCAATCATCTATATATATTTTGTGATCCACACAGCCTCCTCTATCACAATATGTAATCAGATCCACCCCACTTATTCTAAAAAAATTTAAACCATTGTTTTATCATCAAATCTCCCTCTTTTTACTACTGTTCTTGGGCTCTCTCCCGTTCGTAGCTTGTATTAGATTGCTTCCGGGCAATTGTCTTCAGTAAAACCATGACTCACCACCTGTGACTATGTCATATATTCGCCATGCCCCGCTTTTAAATTTAGCAAAATTTTGTTGACAAATTCGAACCCTATCTCTAAGGTTTTTTAGTCAACAAACCGAGATGCTATTTTTCGTAGTTTAAGATGATCGTGAATAATCCGCTCGATTGTATCTCGACTAATAAAAGTCTGAGCTTCAATTTCATCATATGTACAATATGGGTTATCCTCTATAACATTTCGAACTAGGTCAATAGTCGAGTTAACAACTGCCGTTCTCGACCGTTCAGAGCGTGGAGCATCTTTGGTTCTCTCTATCCCACCACGAAATATTTTCATCCATTGAGATTAAACTTGTTTAAAGTCATTTTGGATCGTAGCTGTAAGAGTCGAGCTCAAGTTAAAGAGAACATAACCGTAGTATTCCAACAGTTAATCGATTTAAGTTTTGCACTAAAATTTGAAGAACTTTAATGTAGAGCTTTACCTTGTATCATTGAAGCAAACCGGACCTAAGGTCTTTAAAACAAGTTTGTAAAAGAAATGAACTCGAACGAACCGTACCAATTTAACCGAGGTTACATTCAAACTGGTCAAATCAATAATGCAAAAATTTGTTCGCTAGTACTCGATCCAAATCTGAAACCAGAAGAGGTTGATGAATTACGTAAACTTATTTTTGAATACCGAGACTGTTTCAGTTGGTCTGAAGACGATATTGGTAAAACAAACATAATCAAACATAAAATAAACACAGGCTTTAGTAAACCCGTAAAACAACCGCCTTACCGTGTCCCGTCGTTTATTCGAAATGAGATTGAAAAAGAAGTAGAGAATATGCTAAAAAACAATATCATTCGAGAAAGTAGTTCCCCTTGGGCGTCTCCGGTTGTTATGGTAAAAAAGAAAAATGGAAAATTTAGATTTTGTGTCGACTATCGAAAACTAAACAAGTTAACGGTCAAAGATTCGTTTCCGATACCACACGTAGACGATACACTTTTAGCTTTGGATGGCGCAATTTTTTTCAGTTTATTCGACTTGATCACAGGATACTGGCAAGTTGAAGTTGACGAAGACGACATCGAGAAAACAGCGTTCGTTACTTCATCTGGTCTGTATGAGTTTTTGGTCATGCCGTTTGGTTTAACAAACGCACCAGCCACTTTTCAGCGACTGATGAATAGGCTTTTGAAGGGTCTTACTCTCAAACAATGCGTAGTTTATTTGGATGATATCATAGTGTTTAGTCGAACGTTTAAACAACATTTAGAACGAATCAAAAATGTCCTTGATCGCGTAAGACAAGGTAAATTGAAGATTCAACCCTCAAAATGCCGTTTTTGTACAAACAAAGTTGTTTATCTCGGATTCGAGTTAACAAAGAATGGGTTCAAACCTGACCCAACCAAGACACAAGCAATAGTAAAAATGGAACGTCCTTTAGACGCTGATGAGATTAGAAGATTTATTGGTTCAATTAATTTTTATCGTCGTTTCATTCCGTACTTTAGTCAAATCGCCGCCCCGCTATACAGATTACTTGGTAAGAATATTAAATTTGTATGGGACAAGTTATGTGATGAAGCGTTTGGTGAATTAAAAAACAAACTTATTACAGCTCCAATTCTTGTCTACCCAGACTTTAGTAAAAAGTTTTTTATCCACTGTGATGCTTCAAATGAATCATTTGGTGCCGTACTCTCTCAACTTCATGATGGAGTTTACAGACCGATTGCTTTTGCAAGTCGCCGACTCACTCAAACCGAAAAAGGTTATACAACATCCGAGAAAGAAGCTGCTGCTGCCCTTTGGTCTTTGAAAGAGTTTAATGATTTTACATATGGTCGTGAAGTAGAACTATTCACTGACCACGAACCTTTAACAACATTCAAAGTTATCAAAGACACGTCAAGTCGACTAAATAAATTAATGGTCAAGATACAAGAGAAGTGTCCAGATCTTGAAATACGATATAAATTAAACGTCCAAGCTGATATGCTTTCAAGAGCAAATATCAATCAATTGACCATTTAGATTATTTATTGTGAGTCGTGTATTACTTGTCAACAGTTTAGAGTGTTTAATTATAAAAATGTTGCGAGTTTGAAACAAATTGTTGCCAAATTTCCGTTTGAGATTGTTGGTATTGATGTTGTAGGTCCATTGCCAACTACATCAAGGGGTATGAAATACATCATTGTAGCCATATGTTATTATTCAAGGTGGTGTGAAGCATTAGCTACAAAAGATTTTACTGCATTGACAACAGCTATGTTTATTATCAATCAACTTATTTGTCGTTTTGGATTCATGTCAAAGATTATTACAGATCAAGGTTCGAATTTTGAGAGTAGTTTAATCAAAGAATTATGTAAAGGTTTAAAAATCGACAAGCTACGCACGACAGCGTATCACCCACAGTGTAACGGTGAGGTCGAAAGACAAAACCGAACTCTAAAGTCAATTTTGTCAAAATATGTAAACTCGAATCATTCGGACTGGGATTTGTACTTAAACTCAACGTTGTTTGCTTACAACACTGCTGTTCATTCAAGTACTGGCAAGTCACCGTATGAAATTTTGTTCGGTCGAGCTGAAAATGGTTTAAATGATGTAAATTTTGCAACAGATTTGTCTAAGACGTGGTCAAATGATTACCTTAAAAAAATCGAAGAAAATAGAGTAAGAAATTTGCAAATGATTGAGTCAAATATGAAACAAGCGAAACAAAGTCAAAAGAAAACATTGACACGAGACAAAGTTTTGCAGTTGGTACTAAAATTTGGTTAAAAAATCATGTAACAAAAAGTGGATTGAGTCGAAAATTTACAGTTAAATGGATTGGCCCATACGTTGTAATCAAAGTTCTAGACGAATTGAACTATGTCGTAAAATGCTTATCAAACAACAAAGAAATCACAACCCATTACAATCGAATGAGATTGTTCAAAGGTGAATTGGAAACAGTTACCTTTTTTATGTTTAAACTTTGTGTTTGTCAATTTACTTTTTGTGAATGCAATTTTGTAACAAATTTAAATTTGGAGTATGTTTGTAAGAAAGACGCGATATAATACGAGAAATAAAATTTATAAATTCATTTATCAGTAGAATTGTAATTTGGTACTCAGAGAAATTTTAGTGAATTTTTAGTTAATTAGGATTGAAATTTTGTAAAATAGGTTTAGGTCGGAGGAGTTGTAAGAGTCGAGCTCTTCAAATTTCAAATTTTACGTTCTTGCATAAGTTTAATTTTCAAATATTTTGCAAAATAAAAAAATAAGAAAAAAAAAAAAGAAATTAAGTTGTTGTCTTTTTTTTAAATATATGTTTTTTTATTGATTTTGGAGCAGCTGTGTCTTAGCTGATTTAAGCTTAGTTTTATTATTAATAAAATATTAAAAATATAATTTAGTTTTTGTTTTATTGATTTGTCCCACGTGTCCGGACCCCGACGTACTGTCAAAGAGTCTTGAACCTAAAAAACAAGTAGCATCTTTACATAGCTGCATTCAATCTCAATTTTACACGCATCTGAAAATCGAAAATTCAAATTTTGGATTTTTTAAAATTTTTAAAAAGTATGGTCTACTTAGTACTAAATAAAAATCAGTTAGAATTAAGAAATTATCTTGAAAAGTGGTTCAATTAATAGATAATCGCATATAGATTAAAATTATGCTGTTGATAGGAGTCAGTGTACTTCGATCTTTCATTGACATTATTTTAATCTACTATTGGGCTAATAATGTTAAGTGTTTAAAAATTAATTCCGAACAAAATCGGAAATCCTTAATCACTTTGAATTATGATTTTTAAATTTCCGTCCTTTTTTTTAACTCCTAACTCAGGGCTTCGTTTTTGAAGATTTGAGAATTCAAACGACTTTCCCGTTGATTAAAGTAATAACTAGTTGCTGATACCAATAAATTGATTACATCAAACACGAAACCGGGTCTTATATGACCCGTGCCAGACGTTAATTCCGAAAACCTCAAGACTTTTTTCACAATTAACGAGACCTTCAGTCGCTAAATTTTATCATTAAAATTAGTTTAATTTTATAGCCAAATAAGGCCTAATTACAAGTATTTATTTACATTGTTAAAAATTCAAAAAAAAAAAATAGCGGAGGATATATACTTGCCGACTAGATCGGTAAATTACTCGAAAATATTCAAAAAAATTAAGAGTCAAGTTTTTTTTTGGCTTTTTTAAGTTTCCATTTTTTCAGTTTTATTATCATTATTATTATTAGATATCTCTTTTTCATTTAATTTTTGTTTTAATTGAATTATAGTGGCTTGCATTGCGTCCATTTGAGTATCAATTTCCAATAAAAATGAGTTCAAATCTTAACAAAAGTAAAAAATTGAAAAACTCCCCTTTTTTGATTAATTTTCAAAGTTACTTTGTTCATTTTCACATGTTTCGTTTAAAAGTTGTTTATGATATGCCAAATCATGTTCCAATTGAGCCACATTACCAGACGATATTATTTTACCAAGTTCTTCATTTTCGCTTAGCAATTTTCTACACTTGGCCATTAAACGTTTTGTCAATTGACTTTCTGGTGTGAATTTAGTAGCGTTCAATTCAATTTCAAGTTCTTCTTTTTTTTTACGAGTTTCTTCTAAATCTTTTTTGAGTTGAATGACCATTGCGTTTATACTCGGATCGACAAAACAAGATTTTTGTTTAACTGGTTGACTCGATTCCATTTGACTCTTAAACAACAAAAAATAAAAACTAAGAACTAGCTTAAGGTTTAAAGTTTACTGTTGACTCTGTTTCTTTTGATGTAACGTAATTCATGAGCACAATGTTTTTGAGCTTGGCTATTTCCATAAGATACTTTTTTTCTTTTTCTTCCATGTTTAAAACATATTGATTCAATTGTTTGTATCTTTGAACGAGGTCGTCTTTAGTAATTTTTTCTAATTCGAAATCATTTAGTTGTAACCTTTCGTCGCTCATTTTTTAAATGTATGTTCAAGCTAAATGGTCAATCAAGAAAAATAAGTTTAAGGAATTTATTTTTTTTTGGTTTTAAATAAAAATTATAAAATATTCAAGTTAACATGACAATCGAAAAACATTCGTGTATACATGTTGGAAATTTAAATTTGCAATTTTTCATTGTTTGAACAATAGAAAAAAAGATGAAAAAAATTTCAAGAGTCTTCTAGGGTTTGAATAAGAGATCTTTTTGTATGAACTAGGGATTGAATTAAACCCTCGTTTTAATCAAAAGAAGATTTTAATAAAGAATCAAAACGTTATCATCGTTAGAGACAACAACTAAAAAAACTGAAAATTACCTCGAGGGGTTTTATAGAGACTCAATTTTGAAATGAAATCATTTAAATCTAACGGTTGTTCCAAAATGGTTGTCGTCATCCTTGGGGAGTAGGGTTCTGAGAAGTGACCCGATTCAAAACCTTCGGGTGTCCTCGGTAATTTTGTTTTGGAAAAATTATTGCGACCCACAAGTGGATAGAAAAATTCTTAAGGATTGAGTATAATGTTCCTTTCGGAAGGAATGCTCAAAAAACCTATTACAATTCACAGTTTAAAAAATGTGTATTTCTGTATTTTATTTAAGAATTTTTAAATGGAACAAGCAAATATAACCAAAATATGTTAGGTAAGAGTCGACAGTCTTTTTTATTATTAAAGCCCAAATCATTCAATTTTACTCCCGAAACGACTTGGTTTCGGAAAACCCAAAAATTTAGGGCAAAAAACAAGCTTTAAAATGCCGATAAGATACAGGTTTTTCAAGAAATTTGCAGTATTACCGTTAACCCTTAACCGCCCGTTGGATCATATATGATACATTTTTTAAACATCTTAGTACTTTGTTTTACAATAACCAAATGCTATTAATTTATATGTTAAATTAAACCTCTTCAAAAGACCTATCTACCACAGGTAAACATTAAATAATTTTCGTATCGGCTCCTGTTAAAATATAACACCTAATTTCATTGTTTTTTTAATTTTTAAAAAAAAATATCTGATTTGGATCATAAATACATCCTCTTTTGATTAATATACTTAAAATTTAGAGAGCTATTTTCCTGGTATATTTTGGGACGAGAAAAACGCTTTAGTATTCAGAAATTAAAATATACAATTCTTTTAAGAGATACATTCCCTTAAAGTTTTGTATCGCATTTGATACAACGGGATCTTGTGCACGATTCAATTTAATTCTCGAAAGTATCATTTAATAAAGGAAAATATTTATTTTAATTAAATTTTAGGAAATAAACATTTTCTACGTATTCGAAAATCTATAGAAAATTATTCATTTTACAGAATTTATGATTCTTCAAACAAAGAGATATTCGGGACTTAATGGCTGAATACAACTTTTTTAGTTAAATTTAGCGAAAAACGTGGTAACTTTTGACAGGAAAACTATGGACAATTGAAAATTTGTCAGTTAGTAGAGCTTTTAATGAGCTTCAAGATGATGGGTCGCTCTTGATACTTAAATTGAATTGAGGGAGTAAAGCCTAATTTAAAACTTTTAATTTTTTTGTATAATTATAAACATAGTGCATGTTTATAATTATACAAAAACATTGAAAACAAATAAGAGGTGACCAGTTATAAAAAATTGAAAATGATCGTAGAAATTATTTTTTACGTCATTTAACGTAAATTCCTTGTTTTTTTACGAAAAATTACGTAAATTTACAGTCCTGGAAATTAATTTGTCCCATATGATATCATATGATATCAGCTGATATCAGCTGGTATCAGAATTTATGACAATTTTTGTATCATCTACTATCAGGTTCGATCAGTTGAAATCATATGATATCAGATGATATCAGTAAGAGAATTACTAACATTAATAATTGCCAACGAATACTGATGCAAATTGATATCAGATGATACCAGATGACATCAGATGAGGTCAGCTGATATCATATGATATCATGGGACAAATTAATTTCCAGCACTGTAAGTAAAAAAAAGTAAATTTATTTTTTAGTTTTTTATGATTTAAAATTTGGAAAAATCACGAAATTATCGAAAAATCCGAGTTTTTTTGGCATTTTTACTTTTTACTAAAATTTACGTAAATTCCGGTAAAATTACGTAAAATCTCGTAAAATCCGGTAAATTCACAATTTTTCACTTTGGTAATTTTACGTAATATTACGGGATTTTACGTAATTTTCCGTAAAATTTCGTAATTTCACGTGAATTTTAGTAAAAACATTATAGCGTGGCAGTACTGTAATTTCAAACTAAAACATGTCAAGAACAAAAATAAAAAAGGACGAATTTAAATCCTTTAATAAAAACTAAAAACATGTTTTAACGTATTACGCATTGATTTTAGTTCTTTAATAGTCTAAACCAAAAAAAGAGTTAATTTTCTTCTTTCGTCCTGTTGTATCATATATGATACAAAAAAAAATACACCAAGTCATGAATTTTTTTTTCATTTTAATACATTTTTATCGATTTTTTTGTATCTTGCAAAATGAACAAGCGGGCGTTTAAGGGTTAAGTCTCGTTCACAATTGTGCATTAATTTAGGTATAACAAATTTTGTTTCAGTTAAGACAAGTTTTATTTGGTCTATAACAATTCTGTGTAAAGATTACATGGACTTCACAGCACCCTAGAATGGAGACTTTTACTCATAAACAAAAAGCCCTAAAGAATTGAACGAAATTAGTTTTAACTAAAAATAGGGATGAGATTTTATCGAGAACAAAGATTTGTAAGCGTTTGTTTAGTTCGACAAACGAGAACAATAATCAAATTACAGTGTTATAAAAATATTCTCTTGTTTAATTTTAAACAAGAGTCATTAAATAATTTTAGCACAGTTAGTGGCACGTACAATAGTATTGTATTTGTGAATTAAAATTATTTAAGAGCTAAGGCTTCGGTGTTTTAATCGATTTTACATCAATGGCATTTAATGCCTTCGCTAGTTTCTTTGTTTCTTTGAAACAAATTTGACTCGAGCGGGATTCGAGCTGACACTTTCATGACGCATTGATCAACCGACGATACCAACTGAGCTGGCATTCCCATCAAACACATCGCGCTGTAATACAGAAATAGTTAGAAAATTTTCTGAACTTCCGACCCTCTGCTCGCAAGACTAGCTCGCAAACCACTCGACTATACGGGCTAAAAATCACAATTATAACCGAATTTCGCCCGAAAGTTTCCCTTATCCTCCATGTACCATTGACAAAAAATTTTGAGTGTGTTCGTAGCAATTGAATTTTTTATTTTAAAAAATCAAAAATCTGCTAAGTAAAACATAGTGTAGTAGCCTTGAAACTAAGAGAATAAATTGACCCTACATCAAAAATTTTGATAACTTACAAAGTTGTAGGAGTTTATTTTTCTATGGTACAAAAAATTACGGATTACGGTAATGTAATTCAACAGTATTGTGAAAAAATTAGAGAACGCATTCAATTTTCCTTTTAATCGTTAATTCGACATTTAAAGGGCCATAACTTGCTAAGGGATAAAAATTTCGAGCTAATTTTTTTTAGTAAAAAATAAACATTTTACACTTTCAAATGAGTCCACAATCATTGATTGGTAATTTTAAATAAACTTGATATGAGGGTTTTAAAATACTACTCTTTTTTTTGAAAAAAAATTGTGAAAAATTTTGAGAACCACTTGAACTTTGCACTCCTATTCAACCAATCCTAATGAAATGTTGGATTTATCTACCATGAAAAATGAGATACCCCCAATCTACCATGAAAAAAAAATCATTCAATTTGAATAAGAGATTATTGAGAAAATGCCTTCGGAATTAAAAAGCCGCCCACTAGTAACCCTAGAGGACAGAATAAAGGCTGTTACCCTCAGCCAACAAGGAAAATCGTTCGCAGCTATCGGAAGAGAGTTGAATAGAAAAAATCGTGTATTAAAAAAAAAGTCGGTCGGTTCAATAAAACAGATACATATTAAGACCGGCCTAGATCAGGCAGACCGCGAATATCAACTCCAAAAGATGACAGAAATCTGGTCCGTTTGGCGAAGAAAAATCGAACCGAACCATTCCATGTCCTAGAAAATCAATGTAAACTATCTATTGGAAAGACTGCATCGTCATCCCTAGTCAGAAGAAGGCTATTTGTAAAAAAAATCGTATGGAAAGTGGCTGTCAAAAAACCTCACCTTTCGGAAAAACATATAAAAGCAAGAAAAGCGTTTTGTAAAATGGTAAAATCATGGCCTGTGTCGAAATGGAGACAAGTTCTTTTTAGTGACGAGATGAACATTGAGATCGACAATCGGAAAAAACGAATTTGCATTCTTATGACTACGGCAGTGAAGTACAATCAAGATAGCATAATTAAGCGTACTAAATAAGGGAGTGGTTCAATCGAAATATAGTGCTGTGTGAGTTATTATGGTCTAGGAATTCATTGATTAAATGCAGCTAGGTAAATCGAGATTTTGAATAGTAACTTGGTTGAATCGTTGGAAAAGCTGCGCCAAGACAAGCAGTTTATATTTCAACAATGCACCATGTCATAGTGCCAAAAAAGTAGTCGAATGATTTTCTGATCGAAATAAAGAGTATCTAAAGTGGCCAGCTAACAGTCCAGATTTAAACTGCATCGAAAACTTAAGGGTAGACAGAGAGTTTGCCTAAATCGGGCTGCGATCCTTAGACGAATTGAAAAGAATCGTACCAGAAATCCTAGAAAGAGTGCCAATAAGTGTAACCGAGAATCTAGTTGACTCAATGCCGAATGAAGAATTAATGAATGTTTTTCTGCATTTTTTTTTGGTTAAATTAAAAGTTATAAAAAAAATTCATCGTTCTCTAATTTTTTCACAATACTGTAATTAGTGAAAAATATCACATGAAAGGACGTATGTTTACTAGGTTTAAGGTCACGATCGAGAATCAGAAATTTATGTAATGAGTAAGTATAACATCATCATGAGCAATATTTTCAAATCACGAAAAGACAGCTTTTGGAATCATAACCAAATACCGTAAACCCCCTCTATTTGTATCCAATAGTTTTTTTAAAATATTTCGATAGGTTAAGTATTGTTTCAAAATTTCATACCTTTAGTTTATAGACTATTTTGATGGGGTTAGAATGAGGTATTTTTGAGCCATTTATATAAAGAAATTCAAACCTAAATCGAATGTTAAAGACCAAATTTTCTGGGTACAAATAGAGGGGGGTTTACGGTAAAGATACATGACGAATATTAAAAATCAGCTATAAGAAACTTCCAACCAACCACAAAAAATCAATTTTTATTTCCTTATAGCTATCTGAACGTAAATTTTATTATGCTCTCATATAAATATATTCAATTAACATCTTCAAAATAACTAATGAGAAGTATTTTAAAACATAAACATTTAAAACATTTAAAACATATTATGTTTTAGCAAAATTAAAACATAATTTATTCGTTTAAAACATGTTAAAACATGTACTGAACTAAAATTGTGAGAGTTTTAAGATGAATTTGTTTTAAAATCAAGCCTTTTTTGATTGGTTAAAACATCTAAAACTTTTTTTTAACGAAGAAAAAAATTTCGACTCATGTTTTAACTAAGATTTACTCCAGAATTATCTTTTTTTCTAATTTTCAAAATACCTAAAGCATGATCTTTTTTCTAAATTAAACAAAAAGTTGAAAAAAAATGATAGTATTCTAAACTTTTACGAAACTTAAAAGAGGCCGATTTAAAAATTATTGAAAAATGCAACAACCTTATTTTTCGTAGACGAATCTATCTATCTAAAAAATCTCAATGAAGTCCAAAACTCAATTTTTTTACTGGATTGTTTTACACTTTTTTTGAAATTAATTTTTGACAAAAATCATTATAACATAACATGAAACGCTCCAAATACTTAGAAAAATCCTTAAGATCCTTTAATTATAAAGATTTTTTTGATGACTAACATCATAATCTTTAGGACCTGAGTTCATTTTAAATATCATAACTTTGTCTCTATGGAGACAATACGGCCAGTTACTAACATAATTTTAATAAAAGATACTGCTCATCTTAACTTAAGAGACTGTCAATCGAGAGTGCAACAGCAAAAACTTTAGATTTCGGCTTTCGATGTGAGACTTGTTGTTTACAACTCAGGCTGTGAAAACTTTATCTGAATTTCTTAACTTTATTCCATAAGGGTTCATTTGGTTAGGTTACGTTTAGAGAGTTTTAAACATGGGTGAAAATAGTTCAATATTTTTCAGGAGACTGACAAATGGCACAATTGAAAAATTTTTGGTACAAGGAAAGGATTTATAGAGTCTCCCGAATTTCCAGCTGCTTTTGTAAACAAAACCGTTAAAGTTGCACTTGGTCAAACGAAAATATATGTTTTAAAAATTCAAGGCCAAGAATCCGATTCTGACTTAAACACAACGGACTCGAATGTTATTAATTAAGTAAAGACTCAAGGTTCGTTTTTTTTATGCTGAATCATCAACTTAAAGCAAGCAAGAAGAAAAAAAATGGCCATTACAACTATTCCAGGCCTTCAAAGTTGAAGTCGATCGACTCAAAGCCTTTTCAATCTCTTTTATTATGTTTTATCTCAAGTTTAAAACAAAATTTTGACGGAGAAACATGAGTCGAAATTTTTTTCTTCCTTAAAAAAAAAGTTTTAGATGTTTTAACCAATCAAAAAAGGCTTGATTTTAAAACAAATTCATCTTAAAACTCTCACAATTTTAGTTCAGTACATGTTTTAACATGTTTTAAACGAATAAATTATGTTTTAATTTTGCTAAAACATAATATGTTTTAAATGTTTTAAATGTTTATGTTTTAAAATACTTCTCATTAGTTTCAAAATATTTCAAATTATTCAGATTTCGAGCGGAATCAAATAAAGAGAACATAAAATTCTCATTATTTTTGTTTTCTTTTAATGCTCTTTTCGATTTCACTAACCAATCAAACATAATTATGTCCAAATAAATAAAAAAAATTAAATTCTCTATTTTTTTTTTGTTTTGGCTTTTTAAGAAGATAAAATAATGGAATAAAATTTTAAACAAAAAACACCTCAAATCGATTTTTATTAAAAAAAAAATGAAATTTTTAAATTTGATTTTGTTAACACTGTACGGTTTCTTATTTGGTCTTGTTCATTCCGAACAAAAAGAAGAAGAGCCTTTGGTCTACGAAATGGACGACCGGTACACTTTAAAAAACTCTTTTTCTTTTCAATTCTAAAACCATATTTTTTAAGAGTAATCGATTTTACAACTCAAGGAAAATGGCTTATTATGTTTTATGCACCTTGGTGGTAATTGAAAATATTCGAAAAATTTTTCGGTTGATTTAAATTTTTCTCTCTAAAAGTGGTCATTGTAAAAAATTGGAACCAGTTTTTGAAGAAGTTGGAAAATATTATCAAGGAAAAATGATGAATGTTGCCAAAGTCGATGCGACACGTTTTATAAAAGCGGCTAATCATTTTGACATCAAAGGATATCCAACTATCAAATTGTAATCTATTCTTAACCCTTGAAATTCGAATGATTTACCAATTTTTTTGTTCAAGTATCTATGGAAAAACTAATTTGAATTATTATGGTGAACGTAGGAAGGGTGATTTGATCGAATTTATTAAAAAAGCCGATTCGTATGTTTTAAATTTAAACGGTTTAAATTTGATGTTTTTTAATGAAAATTCTTTTTTTCAGACCTAGAGTATCAAGAATTTTGCATCAACTTGATTTTGAAAATACTAAACATGAAATTGGACAATTTTTTGTTTTAATAATCAAACCAGAGCACATGAATAGCTCTATGAAGGTACGGTTTTGATGTTATTCAGCTCCCAGAAGACCTCTTGAATTGTCGTAGACTTAAGAATTTCCAAAATTAACTGGAATCTTATGTAAAAATTAATTTCAACTTGGAAGTAAGCCTCGGTAGTCCTAGTTTACAGTTGAACACAGTTAGTTTTAAGTCTCCATTCCAACTTAGAATTCAAAAACTGATTGAATTTTTTTTTATAAAATTTTATTTTTTTGAAGCAAGAATTTTTCAGTTTGGCAGAAAAGCATTTTTTGGACGCCTATTTTTATTATTCTAAGCCAGAGTATGCCGTTAAAGTAATATACCTTTAAAACCAATAGAAAAACGAAAAAATTTTGCATTTAAACTTTGTAAAGACTGCAAAAGTAACTGATTCTCCAAGAGTTGGTGTAATTAAAGACAATGAATTAGAACTTTGGGAAAGTTCTATAATGACTATGGAACAATTTATAAAGCTCGAACAATTTCCAACATTCTGTGAAGTCACTCGTAAGAAAACTTTTAAATTTATTCAAACATTTTGTGAAATTCTTTTTTTTTCAAAGTCACAAACTTTCACAATTTGATGGAAACTCGTAAAATTTTGTTAATTTTATTAATAAACTTAGACGATCAATCAAAGCTTCATCAAACCCGAAAGTAATTTTTAGAATAAACTCAATTACACCAGCTACTCCTTGTTTTATTTTAGAATAAGACAAATTTTTCGAATGTTTTCTAAACTCCAGAAAGAAAAATACCACAAGTAAGCAATGATTTTTAAACTAAACAATACCGGGTTAATTATATTTTATATAGTGAATATGTAATTGGGTACTCGGAGAATCATGATCTATTGAGTGGAATCGCTATATGGTCTCTCTCGACCCCATCTTTATTTATATTCAACACGACTTCATACACTTACAGTCTTGTTCACTTTTTAGACCATAAAAATGAAGTAATAGAATTTAGTGTTGAAAAAATCATAGACGATATCAAAAACAACAGACTTGAAGTAAAATTTAAACATATTTTTTAAATTTTTTGTTAAAACCTTTATTTAAGTTTTATGGTGGTAAAAGTTGGTTTAGAACGATCCGAAGACCATTATGGGAAGTTTATAGAGCAATTATTGAAATGTTTATAGAAGCTCCAGTTATTTCATTGTTCATTTTTGGATTGCCTTTTGGTGTAATCTCAGTGGTATTCTACTTTTTGTGTTGTATGGATTCAAGTGATCAACCAGAAGGTGAAGAAATACAAGACTCTGATGTGGAAGATGAACATCAATATTATTTAGATGAAGCAAGTAAATTACATGAACAATTGAAAGCTAAAGGTATGTCTTCAATTTAAATCAAATGCTTAAGTTTTCATTTTATTTTTTTTTGTTTAGAAACGGCTGCATTATTGGGCGATGAGAAAAAGATTAAAATACCGACGGCAAGAGTGTCTAAAAAAGACCAATAAGCAAAACTTGTAATTTATTTTGTCTCAATTTTTTGTATCTTAACCGTCTTGTATGTCTTTAAATTCAGCGATAGATAATCAAAATATTTGTTAATCTTTCTCTAAAAATCAATGTCATTTTTTTTTCAATCTAATAAATAAATTGTTTTTATTTAAAACTTATTCTAGAAGCCCAAAAAAGAGCTAGAAATTTTAATATTTTTGGCGGCAGCTGATGAAACTAGAAATGATTCTGAAGGAAATATTTTCAACTCTTTTTAGATAGTTAATTGAAGCACTCACTTTGGAAAAAAGTCCTTTTTACCACTGTTGCTTTACAATAGGGGACCTCTGGTTAGTAGTTTTACCCCTTTTGGTTATTTGTATTTTAATTTAAAAGATGTCTGATCAATATGCATCGAAATAATAATTTTTGCTAACATCAATTGTCGAGGGCGGGTTTGAGTCCCTTGATTGCAAATTTCGAAAAAGTTAGAACGAATGACGAAAGTTAACTACAATAGTTGTGTCATAGTAATTTTTTTTATATGGGGTGAACAGAGTGAGAGTAAAACGAGTATGGTCATGAAAAAAATGCCGAAAATTAAGAGGATTTTATTCAAAAACCTGGCAAATTCTAACAGTCTTATGTTATTTCGCTCTATCTTTGCCTTTTTAAGCAGTCAAGAGGTATTTAATTTAGAAATCGTCCATTCAACCTTTAACCGAATCTAAATCAGACCTCTGGTTCTGTTAATGGAGAAGATTGGAGTTTGTCTCTCAATCTAAGAAGATCAAACGATAAAAAATTGGTGAAAGAAATAAATAGTAGAGGATTGTACAGCTACAATTTTTTGACAAACAGAATAGTTGAAGTATGGAATAAATTATCGACGAGTGCAAAGTCAATCAATGCTTTTAAGTCAATAGTTGATAAAGAAGTTTTTGGAATTGCTCAAAGAAACGACTGCCACGGCTCTTTCAGGGCTAAACGCCATCAAGCGTTAGTGTAGACAATTGTCTACTGCAGTATTACTACTACTACTACAATTTGTAAAAATTATTATTTTTCAAAATTAATTATTCAATTTTTTACTGTGGGCCACGCAACAGTATATTTTATAAATGGTGTGGCGGTTGCCACAGTTCGCCACTGATAGACACCGCCAGACACACTGTTGCATCTCACTTTATTACTGAAAATTCAATACCTACAATACAACAACAAATTGTTTCATACAGTTTCGTTGAAAGCTTTTAAAAGTAACAAAATATTCTTTCTTTAAAAGAACCAAGATTTGCAAAGCTAAAAAAAATTTAAATTATTTTGCACCAAATAAAAGACATTTTATATATCAATTTGAACTAGAAAAAAAACAAAATACATTAATCAAAATTAAAATTGAACTTTGAATCTCTTTTTTTTTTTTAAAAATCATAAAAACTAAATTTTAATAAATCATCAAACAAAAATATTCAAATATGGCAAATAAAGATCCTATTAAAGAATTCATAGCCGGTGGTTTTGGTGGATCTTGTTTGGTCTTAGTCGGACACCCTCTTGACACCATCAAAGTAACCCCTTAATCAAACTTTAAGAGAGATATTGAGCATTTCTTTTTAAAGGTCCGTCTTCAAACAATGCCAAAACCAGAGCCTGGTAAAGCAGCAATTTATTCAGGCACATTAGACTGTGCTAAAAAAACAATCACTCATGAAGTAATTTTATTCCAACACATGAAATTCACCAAACCGAAACTAATTTTAAAATTAAAAGGGTTTTAGGGGTTTATACAAAGGCATGGCTGCTCCACTCATTGGAGTCACACCTATGTACGCTGTTTGTTTCTTAGGTTTTGGTGTAGGAAAATCACTTCAAACTCCAGCTCTTCCAAATGGTGAATTTACATTAATGCAAATATTCTATGCAGGTCTATTATCAGGTGTATTTACATCTGCTATCATGGCTCCGGGTGAACGTATAAAATGCTTGCTACAAATTCAATCGGCCAATTCAAACGTTGAAAAAAAATATAATGGAACTTTGGATTGTGCCAAAAAGTTGTACAAAGAGGGTGGTATTAGAAGTATTTATAAAGGTACTGCTGCTACTTTGTTAAGAGATGTACCTGCCAGTGGTGTCTATTTTGCTACTTATGATTGGTTCAAAAAAAAACTTGCCGAAGGATCTGAGTAAGAGACTCATCATTTTTTCCCAATAAAGAATTCTCTATTTTTTTTAAAGATCAGGAACATTGAGTCCGATTAAAACAGTATTCGCCGGTGGTATGGCTGGTATTTTTAATTGGATCGTAGCTTTACCAATCGATGTTGCCAAATCAAGATTTCAAACAGCTGCTGAAGGAACTTATAAGAGTTTATTAGACGTTTATGTCGAGCTTATTAAAGCCGATGGTGTACGCGCTTTTTATAAAGGCTTCACTCCAGTTATCTTAAGAGCCTTCCCTGCCAATGCCGTAAATTTTAGAACTAAGTCGTAAATTTTAAAATTTTTCCTAATTTTTCTTCTTTTCAAGGCGTGTTTTTTGGGCTATGAAGTTTGCATGCATTTTTTGAACTGGGTAAAACCATAGATTTAAAACCGACCGATTTTAAATTCGATTTTTTTTAACTCAATTTTCAATAATTCAATAAAAGTCTTATCAAAATTTTATTTACATTATCCTCTATTTTTGTGGTTGTTAATGTCTGTGCATTTAAATGATTCGGAGTTACCCACCGATAAGTTTGATTTTTTATTGTGTATTTTTGTTTAAATTTATTTTTTTTGGGTGGATAGACAAAAATGTCTCAGAGTAGAAATGTTGTTGTTTGGCATCAAATATTATCAATTACAAATGTTGATTTTAGAACCAAAACTATAAGTGTAATTTTAAAATTTTTTTTTAAGAAAATAATTTAACTGAAAAAAGCTTAAAATTAATAGCTGGTATACAAATATCCCTAAGAATATTTTCCAAACCTTGATAACTACCAGACAGACTTGACTTAAGAAGTGCTAATTTTTTCGTCATATTTTTTTCGTATATCGTCCACTGCTTTTTTCATATTCAAAATTTAATTTATTTTAGGGGGTCGAAAAGAAAATTCAATTTTTGAGTAAAGGGTTTCCAATTATAAAGAACAAGCAAGTGTTAGCTTAACTTTATCGTTAGTAAATATGATATTTATGATACCTATTATGAAAGAGCGTAAAATTTTACGCATGTAAATTTTATTTTTGATTCATTAATTTATGGGATAAAAACTTAAAGCCTAAAAAGGGGCTGAAAATCAGACATATGTTTCCATTAATTTTAAGGTATTGGGTGGGTATGGGCTATCTGTTAAAAAATTTGGGTATTTTTCCGGCAAAAATTTGGTTTTCCATACCTGAAAAGAATGACCAACGAGACACTTATCAAGAAATTTCAATGGCTCAACATAAAATGAGGCTGCTTTAATACCCTCTAGACGGCAAAGTTCTTCACAATTTGCGAATAAGTGATGGCCACAGGGCGAAAATTCAAATACGCCTTGATCTGAGTCCTTGAAAAACTTTCATTGACCTTTTCTGGACCAGGTCAAGTTCCAACAATAATTCGATTATGAAAAAATTTCACTATATTTAATCGCTCAAAGCATTGCCGTACGTTTAAGAATGCGATCAAACTACTACACAACTTTTTAACTCATGCGAATCATTCTCAAAAGAGATATGCTTGACTTGACCAGGATATTTGAAATTCAACATGGAGTAATTCTTTAGCTTCTTATGTTCAGGAATTCTAAATTTTCGACCGAAACAGTCATTGGTATTTAAGGCGGGAGCTTTCCTTTGAAACTTTTGGATTCATTTGGATACCTGAAAAAAACACACACCTTGGATTTTTGAAAAAAGCACATAGGGCTGTAAATCCTTTATTTTGAGACCAATATTTAACCCGATAGTATAGAAATGTTCCTCTCGTCGAGAGCTTTCATTTGGTACTTTTTGAGATATTTTATGAACACTACAAGTAACTTTCTAATTTGCAGACCCGTGTGCTGAGAACTCGAATGTCTGGTTTATTTTGCTAAATTTCTATCAAAAATCGCAAAAAAAGGTCTTTAATTATTTTAACTTATTGATTCTTAAACTATTTTACCATTTTTCTCTATAAACTGATAGATATTAAGCAAAATAAACCCGAAATTCGAGTTCTCAGTATCAAATTACACCATAAAATGACCTTTGAAAATATGTTCACATATACTTCATTTTTCACACGGGTGTGCTAATTAGAAAGTTACTTGTAGTCTTCATAAAATATCTCAAAAACAACCAAATGAAAAATCCAAGGTGTGTGTTTTTTTCAGGTATCCATTCATTTTCGAACATTTTAAAGTTATCTTTTTTTTAAAAAGACTCCCCTTTTAAAAACGATACATAGATTAGGTAGGCTTAATTAATTATCGCTTTTGATAATCAAAGGATCATGTTTTTTTTATTTTTATCGGTTAAAAATTTTTAATCGATTTAAAAAATATTACCGAATAAATAGTTTGAAAAATAATCGGTTCCTTTCAAATATTTTTTACCGACTTTTTTTATTTTTTTACCGATTTTTATCTTTTTACAATTTAAAGAAAAAGTGTACCGATTAACAACCCTAATTCAGAAGAAGTTTATAATTAGCCGAATATTTAATTCTTGTTAGTTTATCCCCAGGCACACTGAGTCAATAAATCTCTTTTTTTCTTACATCAACTGAAATGAAAGGTTATCACATTCGCATAAGGTATTCGCATTCGTATATAGCACAGGTTCGGATTTATCCGCTCGATATGCTCGAAGAGATATTTTAGGTATTGATGACGAGCAAAGATTGTATGCCTAACCGAAGTATAGCTCCTGTAGTCTAAACTGTCCAAAAATTATTAATTTCAAAATTTTTCTAATTAAAGGGCTATACTGAATTAACATTGATTCCATTAAACGATGATATCAACATTATAAATTTAAACTGTAAACAGTGCAGTATCCTTTTTTGTTAAATTAAACCCCTAAAACTTAAAAAAAGACATTTTTTTATTGAAAATTCCTTAACTTAAAAAAAACATAAATCTCTTCAATCGTTTTCAATGGCACACATGAAGCTAATTTTGATTACTGCGATCCTTTGCTAATGAAGCCCGAAGAGAATAGACGTGATTTACAATATTTTATATCAAATGAAGAACTAGCTACTGTTTGTGTTGATCCTGACGAAGGGAATGGTGAATTAATAATCAATGTTCCCGAGTCATGCAAAACAGAAATTAAAAGTAATTCAAATTGTTAGCACCCATAAGATTTAATGAAATTTTTGAAAATTTTTTTAAAGAGGGAGAACCATTTATGGTAGCCGTTGAATTTTTTCTCGAAAACCCTAAAGGTGGTCTAAGATTTATTCCAACAAAACTTTTAACTTTAGACAATCCCGAAAATGACATGTACCTTTGCACAATCGATCACAACTCTCATTATTGGTTCCCATGTGTAAACAGTTACAATGAACATTGTACATGGAAAATAGAAGTAGTTGTTGAAGACGATTATTCAGTTGTATCAAGTGGTAATTTAATCGAAGTAGAGACCTTACACGGAGAAATGAATGCAGGATACAAAAAATACCATTTTTTTCTTCAAGTTCCGACATGTGCACCCAATATTGGATTGGCTATTGGACGATTTGACACGATTAATAATGAAACAATAAACGAAATAAGTTTTTACTTTGATCCAAGATTAAAAGAATTGGTCAAAAATTCGACTTCTTTTTTGAATGAAGTTTTTGAATATTTTGAAGAAACGTTTACGATTACTTTTCCGTATGGATCTTATAAACAAATTTATGTTTTGGACATTTTGGACGAGTGTATTTCGTTTGCTTCAATGTCAATTATGAAGTATGAATCCTTTACGGTCTAATTCGGTGTTTATTTTTGGAACATTTATGGTAGTATTGATAACCGACTTTTGACCCAACTGGACTAAAACGGTAAGTTTTCACAAAAAAGGAAATATGCATTTTATAGATATCTTAGCCTGCTACAAAATGATACCCTAGTTGTCTTTATAGAACGGTTCCTTGAGGAGTAAATTTGGTTTAGTTGAATTCAAAAGCGAATTCCTTGGTCAACTAAAGCTTATTTACTCCCCAAGGAACTGTTCTAAAAAAACAACTAGGGTATCATTTTGAAGCAAGCTAGGAGATCTACAATATCCATATATGTTTTCTGTGTAAAATGTTACAGTTATAATTTTACTTTAGTTGGGTCAAAGTTGGTTATCAACACTAATTTATGGAGCTATAAAATAACATTTTTAATTTACTTTGACCACTCATCTTATACAGAATCCTTTACTCTACACGCTTATGTATTTTGTTTATCGACTTTTATTAACTGCTTGTGCAAAAGAACTTGCCAAAGTGATGTGATATGGTAAAATAATGAAAAAATGTTAATTATGTAAATAAGCTTTTTATAAAAAAGAAAGTTTCACATTCCAAAGATAAATATACCAAAATGTAGCTTGTCCTGTCTTCTTTTAAATAACCTATAATAAATTATCAAAATAAATAAATTAAGGGTTCAACTACCAGATTCAAAAAGGTATACTTTTTTTATGGTAAAAAAGTATAGTTCAGAAATTATGTTTTTACACATTTTACTTTATAATACCACTAACTTATTTATAAATTTTTTAAAAGAAGACAGGACAAGCTACATTTTGGTATATTTATCTTGGGAATGTGAAAATTTATTTTTTATAAAAAGCCTATTTACATAATTAACATTTTTTCATTATTTTACCATATCACATCACTTTGGCAAGTTCTTTTGCACAAGCAGTTCATAAAAGTCGATAAACAAAATACATAAGCGTGTAGAGTAAAGGATTCTGTATAAGATGAGTGGTCAAAGTAAATTAAAAAATGTTATTTTATAGCCCCATAAATGTTCCGAATAAATCAATCAACAAATTTTTAATCAAAAAATTGATACTGTTATTGTTTTAAGTGTAAATCTATTGCATCCTGAGTCAATAATAGACCAAGCACTGATCACAAAAAAAATCTTAGTCAATTCGGTAGCTCAACAATTTTTTGGAACATTTATATCA
This sequence comes from Brachionus rubens, assembly GCA_022207745.1. Classification (NCBI taxonomy): domain Eukaryota; kingdom Metazoa; phylum Rotifera; class Eurotatoria; order Ploima; family Brachionidae; genus Brachionus; species Brachionus rubens. Next base: position 119,333 of record JAJVHD010000051.1, read on the forward strand.
ATGAACAATACTCATGAATATTGGTTGGCCTCTGGACTGAATCAATTTTTTACTGGTCTTTACCTTAAAAAACTATTTGGCAACAACGAGTACAAACACTTGATCTATCAAGATTTAAAAGATGTTTGTAAATTTGAAAAAGAACAAGGCAATGTTGTGTTAGACATGAATTACACTTTGACAAGTGTTAAAGAAACTCTTAACAAATCTCAATTGAGTCCGAGGTATCATTTAATGGGAGTACCTGGGTTTTACAAAACAGTCGATAAGAAATCTCATTTAGTAATACGATTAGTTGATGAGTGTCTTGGACGAGACGTCATGATTCAATTAATAAACAAACTTTTGACCAACGCTTTGAGTGTCATTGGTCTTTCTGAATTTACCCCGAAGTGCCGTAGCCCCCTCTCTGTTTCAATCGAATCATTAACCGAACTCTTAGCCACTTTTTCTTCTAAAGACATCAAACCAATTGTCGAAAATTGGGTTCAAAGACCGGGCGTTGCTCGTTTTAACAGCACCTTTACATTCAATCGTAAAAAAAACACAGTCGAACTTGAGATCAAACAAGACATGGTCAACCAAAAAGGATACCGAAAGTACGTCGGACCAATTACCATTGTTCTCCAAGAAATCGATGGTCCATTCACCCATAACTTGACCATAGAAGACAACTTGACTTCTAAATTTGACATCCCATGTCATTCAAAAGGAAAAAAGAACAAAAAAAAGAAGATTCCATTAATAACTGGCGAAGAGGTTGACATAGACACGAGTCATGTTGACACCGATTCGCCTATTTTATGGATCCGCATAGACCCTGATTTGAAGCTACTAAGAGAGATTAAATTCGACCAGCCCGATTTTCATTGGCAAAATGAAGCTAAGTTTGAGAAAGAAATTTGTGCTCAATTGGACTCGATTGAGATGTTGTATAAATTTCCGAGTCCACAAACAAGAACTTGTTTAATTTCAATAATTGAAAATAATGAAATTTTTTATCGTGTTCGTATTCAAGCAGCGTACGCATTGGCTGAAGTATCGAACAAAATGATCCACTCATGGAACGGACCGTTGCCATTGTTACCAACATTTAAGAAATTATTTATGTCAAATACAGGACAAGTTATGGTTAATTGTAACAATTTTTCAGACTTTCAATTTTATTTTGTGCTTAAAAACATTCCGATTGCTATTGGTCAATTGAGAAGTTCGCACAGTTTGTGCCCTAGTGAGGTTGTTAAATTTTTACTTGACTTAATCAAGTACAATGAGAATAGTAAGAATCAATTTTCGGATTGTTATTATCGGGCGGCGTTGGTAGACGCGTTGAGTACAGCGTTGTCAACATCAATAGCCATGATTCACAATGACACGGGTCCTAAATCGGCAAGTCTATCACAAGATATGAAATCACTCATTGAAGAAATTGTATTGAGGCTTAACTTGGAAAAGCTTTTGCCGACTTATCGGTTTGTGATAACCTGTAGTTGTTTAAAAGCGTTGAGAAAATTACAAAAATTGGGTCTTGTCCCTGAGAATGTGAATGTGTTCAAGGAGTATACGAACTATGTTACTAATTTTGAGAGTGTTCGACTCGTTGCTTTTGAAATTATTGTAGAGTCTTTATCAGGTAACGAAAGAAATCGACTATTTGTTTGAAAAAATTCAATTTTTGTTTTAAAGTGAAAAATGATCCGGGCCTATTCGAGTTTTTATTAACTCATGTCGAAAAGGACCCGTCATATTTGGTTCGTCAACAAATTGTTCAAAGTTTATGCAGATATCCACCGTTTAAATTGAATTCAGATGAATCCTGTTTGAATAATGAAGTTGTAGTTCATAGAATTTGGAACTTAATGAAGTATTTTTGAAATTCTCTTAAAGAAGACAATTTAAAATTTAAAACATTTTTTGTTTAAAAGTGATCTTTGTTATAACAGTTCATTGAAGTCTGGGCTGGCTGAACTATATCATACTTTATTTGGCATGAACAAACCAAAATGCTTGAAACATCAAGTAATTTTTACAATTCTCGGAATAATATATTTTGAGAAGAATTTTAACAATAATTCAAGTTTCACACGTACTAAAACGTCACTCATAGTGTCATACGTTTTGCTACGTACGAACCTTATCGTATTAGAAAAAAAAACAAAATTGCTGAAAAATAAGGGTTGACAGTGGTAGGAAATTTGTTGCCTGAATCTTAAGTTCCTGCTGAATATCTACCCGAAATTTAATTCGCCCTACCATTTTCACATCCAGGCTTGGGACCGGCCATGGCATGGTTACGACTATGCTACTGTAATTCACTCCAGTAAACGTGGGACGTTCATCATAAACAGCGCCACTCATCCGAGCCGAAGCTGCGAACTCGACAACTATCCAGACTAGCTTGGAACCACAAACCAAGCGGATTCTACATCAAGGAGAATACTTAACTTTGTCACTAGAGCTACATCTATTGCTAAATGGGTCTGCTGTAAAACAAGTTCTTGCGCCCGTTCCCAGGCTCCTATACGTTGTGATGGTCAAAGCCAGCGGTACCCATATACGACAAGATTCGAACGCGATCCTTAGAGCCACGTACCCGTAATACAGCACATTTAGAACGGTGTTTGAATGATAGCAACATTGCCCCCCTTCCATTTTCACATCCAGGCTTGGGACTGGCCAAGGCATGGTTACGGCAGTATTTTTGAAAGAATTTTATTAACCTAAAAAAATAATTTCGGTCGTGGCCGAGTGGGTAAAACAACAGCTTTGGCAGCTAGTGGCACGAGTTCAAATCCTGGTCGAGTCAAAAAAATTGTAACGTTTAGAAAAAGTAATGATGGAAATGGATGAGTGTCATTAGTGTTGTGCTGCCTGGAAACGATCCGACTAGAATCATCGACTAGTCATTCTCTAGATGGCCTTATACTAGAACAACTTTGAAAATCATCGTATTGGGACTCGCGAGTCGCTGTGACTTAAAATAAGGGCATCGAAAGATGCAAACGTAGCGAGTATAAAAAAATTCTGTTATGGCCTACCCGGCTAAGAAGTAATTAGCTTCTGCAGCTAATAAAGTCTAGGATTGTTCTACTAGATGTTAGATCTGCACAGAAAAAGTACTACTACTACTACTATCACCTTTTGCTAAGGCAAAAGAGAAATTCTATCGAACTATCAAATTCAACTGATAAACTTGTCACACAAAGGCAGAACCCAAGGGGAATATTTTAATAATGTTTAAATTGAATAATAAATCAGAATATTTAATTAGGTTAATTCTTAAAAAATATAAGCTCTGAAAGATTTATCGACCACGCTACTTTAAACGTAGTTTCTAACTCTTTTTTTTTTTTCAAGGTTAAACAAACAATTGTAAGCAATTTTGAAGTAAAATTAGAAGATTAAAATATTCAACAAAAATCCTCACTTAAAAAATGTAAAAATTAAATGAAAACTTTTTAAAAAAAAAAAAATATTTTCAAAACAATCATATTTAACTTGAATAAACATTGAACAAAAATATTCGCCTTTTTTTTCAGTTATGTTACCAAGGTGTTTTTTTACACAAATCTTATAGAAAGATTATTATAAAGGCAAAAATAAATATTTAACCACTTTTAATCTTAAAATTTAACCAATACCTAAAATGGCTCAATACAAACTCTACTACTTTAACATGAGAGGTCGTGGTGAATTAATACGTCTCCTTTTTGCCGCATCTGGTCAACAATACGAAGACATAAGAATGGAACAATCTGAATGGCCTGAGTATAAAAAACAAGCTCCGTTTGGACAAGCACCATTTTTAGAGATCGAAAACGGCAAAAAGAAAATAGTGTTATCACAATCGTGTGCTATCGCTCGTTATTTATCTCGCAAGTTTGGTCTAGCTGGTAAAGGAGATGAAGAACAAGCTCTAGTTGAAATGTACGATTAAGCCAATTAAAAAAAAAGGGATTAAAATTTTATTTTTCTTAGGTATGGAGATCAAATGTCTGACCTGGTGAATGAAATGTCAAAGAGTATGAGAGAAAGTGATGAGAACAAAAAAAAAGAATTTTTAGACAAATTTCAAACAGAAACTTTACCCTTTCACATGAAATTATATGACTCAAGAATAGCTGAAAGTAAATCAGGATTTTTATTTCCGAGTGGTATGACATGGGCTGATTTGTATTTGTTTGGAATTTTGGATTTTTTAAGCGAGGCTAAGGAGCAAATTTTTCAAATTTTTCCATTTATTAAAGTAATGGAGGAAAAAGTTAGAAATCATTCAAAAATGGCTGCCTATCTCGCAAAAAGGCCAGATAGCGACATGTAGACTTAAAAATATTTGTTTTACTTTGGAAATTTCCTTTTATAAATAAATTTAAAATCATAAATTTGTTAACACCCATTTTGAAAAAACAGCAACCCCTTTTTATCAAAAATAATTCGCCTCGGCATGTTATTTTCATGTTTTCAATCAACTCTAAATTTTCGCGAAATAAATGCCCCCTTTCCATGACATACTACACCATTTATCGTCTTTAATTTTAGTATCTAACCCATTCAATTCATTACCCACAACTAAGTTCGGTTTTGATTTTATTTAGTTCAGAGTAAAAATCGTGAATATTTGACCTGAATGAGATGACACCATGGTTTACAGTTCTTTTAATGTTTTTTTTTACTTTTTTCAAAAAACGATAGACATTATTAGATAAATATATATCGCCAAAAATAACCGTTAGTGTAAAAATTAAGTGTTAGAAAGAGGGAAGAAAGCATTAGGTTTAAAAATTAAAGCATTATGAATTCAAGAGAAAGCGTTGGAAAAGTTTTAGATGTTAGAATTATAGCGTTAGAGAAGTGTTAGGGTCTAAAAACTAAGTGTTAGGCAAGGGTTAGATAAGTTTAAGGATCAAAAAGAGAAGCGTTATGCAAGGGTTACGGCCAAAATGAGAAGTTTTAAAGAAGTTATTAGAAATAACTAAATTGTTCGAGTGTTGTAATGTTTTAGTTAAATTTTATTTTTGCACAACGATAAAGTCTCTCTGGCATAGGTATATTTTGTGAACCTATTTTTTGGCCTGTATACGCGTATACATAAAACATGTCAGGGAACAGACTTGGATACATTTATGGATCTCTTATCAAAGAAAAAGATCGTTTATTGTTTGTTACTTTTCGTTCAATTTTGGAAATTTTAAAAAATTCGTAATTTTTTTTTTTGGGATTTTCAATTTGTTTCAATATTTGTATTACCTATGCATTTGTCATTTCCGTTTACTTTTTCGAATAAAATTTAAAAAAAAATTTTTTTTTCCTATTCGTCCCCATATCCATCCCCTAAAAAATATCTAGCATGTTTTTAAGTAAGATCCATAAATGCATCCCAGTCTGTTCCCTGACATGTTTTATGTATACGAGGATACATGTGAAAAAAAAATTAGCGACTTTTATGTATTAAAAGTCGCTAATTTTTCATAAAATTCGCAAATAAAAAATTAGCGAATTTTATGTATTTGTAAAAATAAAAAAAGCTTTAAAATTTTTTAACCAAACCTTTTTACTTTGATATTCATTTGAAATTCGTTTGAGACTAAAATACTCTTCTTGGACTTACACCTTTTATCTTTGAGACATTACTTAAGAAAATTTGACAGAAATCTTGACCCCTTAACACTAATCAGCAGTACTTTAGCATACCTTTAAAATACTTGATATCTCTTACTTTGATCGAAAAAATCTATCAAACCCTGGCTCTTGCAGAAAAACTCAGCTTTATCTCAAAAAGGTTGTATTGTTTTTACCATATTTTTGAACGCTTTAAAAAGGCTATTTAGTTTCATAATTTGGGAAAATTTTACTGAAACATTACTGAGACATTATCTGGTACAATTACTGTAACATTACTGAGACATTATCTGATACAATTACTGTAACATTACTGAGACATTATCTGATACAATTACTGTAACATTACTGAGACATTATCTGATACAATTACTGTAACATTACTGACAAGTTTTATCTTGACAGTACTGTAACATTACTGTTTTTGGAACTGCAAAATCGCTGTGACAGTGATTCTTCACAGTGATTTTTCATTAATTTTAAATTGACTGGGTTATTGGCCATATTCCAAGTATAGACTATTATATTTGACAAAAAAATATATAGCGTAATCACGGGTTTATTTCCACATCAAACACTGAAAGTCTTAGTTTAATGCGTCATCAAGACTCGATTTTAGAAATAAATAAAAAATAATTTTTTGGAATTATGCATTTGGTGCAGCACAAAAAATTAAGAAAAAAAAAATATTAAAAAATTCATTTTTTATATTTTTGATTTTTTTCTTTAAAATCGAGTCTTGATGACGCATTAAACTAAGACTTTCAGTGTTTGATGTGGAAATAAACTCGTGATTACGCTATTAGAGCATGCGCTCCAAGTTAACAATGTTATAGCATGGGCGAGATGTACTTTGGTGCATGGTCCAAAGGCGTGTCTTAACTTGTGGTGCAGCAATATCGAACGAGGGAATACGGTAGATTGAATTTCTCTCAGCCTAGTTAATGAAGCAAATTTCTTCTTCATCAACCTGTACAATTTATTAACTTGGGAAAAATTGCGAGCCAATGTCCAATTTGTGATCAAGCCGATCATGCGTGGATTTGTGAACATTGAATTTTTTTTCTGATCACAAAATAGTTGTTCACTTAATTTTTGATCAGCTCTATTTAAATAAAATTTTTTATGGTTAATTATAAACACAGTAAATCTATCTCATGGCTTTCAATCATATTTTCTTAAAACCTATTTCAATAACTCACAGTATTCCCACAGAAAAAAAGTAAATGGAAGTTGAATGATTCTCCTTTTTGTAAATCCAACTGGTTTCAATAAATATTTAATGGATCAAAATCGTTTGTATTCAAAGAACTTATATGTATATTAACAAATCCTCACCTATCTCTAGAAAAAAATGCTGAGACACTTATCTTCTTGATTTTTTAGTGTTATAGGGGAGAAAAATAATTTAAAGGTAGAAAGATTTATGATTTGGGACTCCTAAATTATGAGTACATTTTTTTTATTTTTGTGATCATTTTTATTTCTTTGCGATCGGAATTTGATCCGATTTTTATGACGCTTGCTGACGAAAAATTAGATTCTTTAACCAAATTACAATAGTTGAACCAGTCTTCTCGACACTCTTCTAAACCTTTGATATGGGCTGAGTATTCAGCTATGTCTTGGCTAAGAATTTTTAGTTGCTTTAAAATGATTCACAGAATGGGTGCGATTATTGTAGGGATATTCATTGAGTTTCGTTTTTGAGCCCATAAAAAAACTTTCTGATTTTTTGCACTAAGTTATTTAACTACCAACTTTAGCAAAACAATTGCGGAATTCTTGAACAAATCAATAGCAAACTTCCGAAATTCTAACGATAACAGAATCAAAATTTTTAAAATCGATGAGACGGAAATATATTTAGATTGTCCGAGTCGTTATTAATATGTTATACATATGCAACAAAAAAAGTAAACGAATAAAAATGGTTACAAATGGAGTCGAGTTAGTTCGAATATTCTATACAGGTTCAGCGAATGACGATAAGTTACCAATTTATTTACTCGTTCCTCACACCAATTTTGAGCCTCCAACTAATGTTAGGCTTGTTTACAAGAATTAATTTTTTTCTTCCTAATGTTTTTGATTAATTTATTCTCGATTAGGACCCTTGAAAAACATACACCCAGGTGTAACTTTTACACGAAGTGAGGTATGCACAAAAATATTTTCATATGAGGTAGAGTAAATGAAGGGCTACTAAATTATACCATATTTAGACCGCCTGTGAAATTATTCAAAAATACACCCGGGTGTATGTTTTTCAAGGGTCCCTCGATTACATTTTTTTGAGTTATGAAATTAAAAGCCTCTACTCTACACTTTTAAGGTTTCAATATTTTGGTTAGTATTTTTTAATTTCTTGAAATTAGTTTAGTTTTTTTTAATTTAATTATTTTTTTAGGTTAATAAAATTCTTTCAAAAATACTGCCGTAACCATGCCTTGGCCAGTCCCAAGCCCGGATGTGAAAATGGGAGGGGGGCAATGTTGCTATCATTCAAACACCGTTCTAAATGTGCTGTATTACGGGTACGTGGGTCTAAGGATCGCGTTCGAATCTTGTCGTATTGGGGTGCCGCTGGCTTTGACCATCACAACGTATAAGAGCCTGGGAACGGGCGCAAGAACTTTTTTTACAGCAGACCCATTTAGCAATAGATGTAGCTCTAGTGACAAAGTTAAGTATTCTCCTTGATGTAGAATCCGCTTGGTTTGTGGTTCCAAGCTAGTCTGGATAGTTGTCGAGTTCGCAGCTTCGGCTCGGATGAGTGGCGCTGTTTATGATGAACGTCCCACGTTTACTGGAGTGAATTACAGTATCATAGTCGTAACCATGCCATGGCCGGTCCCAAGCCCGGATGTGAAAATGGGAGGGCTACTAGTCGTTATAAAATTTAGGCAATTTGAAGTTCAGTATTTTCGTACCGTACTATTTTCGTACTATTCTATTTAAATTTAACATTTTTAAAGTATAGATGGATTAATATATTGTGCTAACAATTATCAAAAATGTACAGGACATTGTGATTTATGTTTGATAATTTTCTAGTATTATCTGTCTAAGAAAAAAGTGTGTTTTTTGCTTATTTCAGTTCAATTATAGGAAAAATAGATGGTACTATTCATTGAATGGAAAAAGATCAAATTTGTACACATTTTGTCCTTTTCAGAGTAACAAAGTAAATTCTTTAAAATTTTCTTGTAAAATAGTACTATTTTGTACAGTTCGATAAATCCCGAATTGTTCAAGGTAAAATCATTAAGTTTTAATAAACAGAGAAAAAGTATGATTTTTACTGTTTTTAAATAATTTTATTGGAGTAAAGTTGAACTTCTCTAATCCGGACAAATCGGTAAGAGAAAACTTTGCCTGTTAATCAGATCGCTAATGGGAAATCGAAAACAAAGAGGTTTACATTTTAAAAAATTTGCTGTTGTTAGAATATACTAAGATCACACTAAGACCCCATAGGATCATTGCTACTTGTAAGACATGTTTTTGGTCGTAATGACGATAATTCATAAGTCTTAATCACTTGCCCCTTAATAATGAAGCAAAATTAAGTGATAACTACAGTCCTAGGAAGTTCGATTCCGCTATTATTATGAGTCCTGAATTATTTATTTAACAATTTTTGGTATCTTTCTTTTGAATTTATTCAAAAGTTTATTGAATCTTAGTACTGTAATAAATAGTACTTTTTTAAAGTTGTCGTAAAGAAAATAAAAAAAATAAGCTTAGTAATATTAAAGGTGTACAAATGGAAGGAAAATAAAAAGCTATTATAGTACTGTAGATTTTTCTTGAAACACTTAAAAAATTCATTGAATAATGCTTTGTGGATTGTATTGTAATATTCAAAAGTCCTGTCAAGTTTTATCGTCCAAAACAAGTATGTCTCAATAGCTTTTAAAAAAGTACAGCCACAAAAAAATCTTGGAACTCTAACTTTTTTCCTTCATAAAAAGTACGATAGTACGATTGTACTAAAATACTGGACTTCAAATTGCCTAAAATTTATAGGTTTTTAAGTATTAATAGCTTTTCTTAACGTTCAAAAAAAACTGTAAAAATAAAATAGAAATAATGGAGATTCTTTAAAATAATATTTTCAAAGAATAATAATATTTACTTTGAATTTACATTTAAAAATTTCGCTATATTCGCTATTCTTATTTACTATTTATGTTGCCAAGGTTTTTACAAAATTTTTGTAAAATCATGATAAAGCAAAAAAAATTTTAACTATAAATCACTAAAATCTTTTCATATTAAGATTATTTTAAAGCGAAAAAATTTGAAACAACTTATATCTTAAAATTTAACCAATACCTAAAATGGTTCAATACAAACTCTACTACTTTAACATGAGAGGTCGTGGTGAATTAATACGACTCATTTTTGCCGCATCAGGTCAACAATACGAAGACATAAGAATGGAACAATCTGAATGGCCTGAGTATAAAAAACAAGCTCCGTTTGGACAAGCACCATTTTTAGAGATCGAAAACGGCAAAAAGAAAATAGTGTTATCACAATCGTGTGCTATCGCTCGTTATTTATCTCGCAAGTTTGGTCTAGCTGGTAAAGGAGATGAAGAACAAGCTCTAGTTGACATGTACGATTAAGCTAATTAAAAAAAAAAAGGGATTAAAATTTTATTTTTCTTAGGTATGGAGATCAAATGTCAGACTTAATCAATGAAATGTCAAAAAGTATGAGAGAGAGTGATGAAAACAAAAAAAAAGAACTTTTTGAAAAATTTCAAAATGAAGTTGTACCAGCCCATATGAAATTATATGACTCTCGTTTAGCTGAAAGTAAATCAGGATTTTTATTTCCGAGTGGTATGACATGGGCTGATTTGTATTTGTTTGGAATTTTGGAATATTTAAACGATGCCAAAGAGCAAATTTATCAAAATTTTCCATTTTTAAAAGTAATGGAAGAAAAAGTTAGAAATCATTCAAAAATTGCCGCCTATTTGGCAAAGAGACCAGTAACTGCTATGTAGACTTACAAAAATTCACTTTGAAAACTGCAAATTTTTTTTGAATAAATTTAAAATTAAAATTACCCGTTTGTAAAATCATCATTTTTGGTTTGACCCATAATTGGATCGAATAAATTTTCAATAATTCCTTGCTTCAGGGATTTGCTTAAAACTTACCGGCGCATAGCTTAGGCAAAGTTATTGAACGCTTCGGCAACATATTGCTGCAGTTCTGTTGAACTATTGAGAATTTAGACTTAAAGAAATTATTCTTAAAAATTCTCCGGAGCAAAATTTTAATTCTCAGGAGTAATTTCGCAGCATGCTTTAAAACTGTCAACTTATTTCAGAAGACTACTGAAATTTTAACGCGAAGAAAAAAATTCACGCTTTCCGGATTTGGGAATTCTGATCTTATAAATGTAATTTATGACCTCGAAGATCTCAGAAAATCAATTTTTTTCATGAGAGTAATAAATCAAAAATTGTACACCTACTCTTACTCTTTTTGCAGTCAAATGCCGGTGTATTAAAATAAGAAATAACTTTGAAAAGCTATCATTGATTTCTAGATATGACTTGAAAGCATAAAAGCTGCAACTGACGCTTTGATCCTAATCGATGTATCTTTAATCAAATCCCATCTAGTACCAGGATATACCCTATACCTATGTTATGTCCAATTGTTACCAAAGTTTTGAATCAACTATACAAGTTGTATTAAAAAAAACACAATCTTGATGTAATATTTCTATCTAGAAATTTCTCGACATGTGTAAACTAACAATAAATTTTGAATGAAAGCAAAATAAACTGCTTAAAACAACAACAAGTTTAAACCCTACTCTTTTTTTTTGAAAAAAAAAGTAAACTTAAAAATATTCCAGCTTTTTTTTTTTAAAAAATGAGCAAATTAGTTTGTATTAACACTGCTTTAAGACACTTAAACTCAAGTCTTTTAAAACAATCGATAACTAAATCGACAAGACATTTGTCAAGTTTATCATTCAAAACAAATGATACCAAAAATCAAGTTGAATTTAATCGGATTCAAAAACGTTTCATTCAAACAACTCGTTTGATCCAAGACGCTGAAAAAGCAGTCGGAAAATCGGAAAAATACGATTTTTTAGCCGAGACTAAACAATTATTGAACATAGTAGCCAAATCTTTGTACTCAGATAAAGAAGTTTTTGTTCGTGAGTTGATTTCGAATGCTAGTGATGCCATTGAAAAAGTAAAGTACGCTCAATTGTCGAGTAATGAAGGCGCTGATAATAAAATACCGTATGAAATACAAATAAACGCAAATGATATGAATAACACATTGACTATACAAGACACTGGTATTGGTATGACTAAAGAAGAATTGATCAAATTCTTGGGAACAATTGCCCATTCAGGATCGAAATCATTTATTGAAAAGTTATCACAAGAAAATAATGGTAGCAATCAAAATAGTATAATTGGTCAATTTGGTGTTGGTTTTTATTCGGCTTTTATGGTCGCTGATAAAGTTCAAGTTTTTAGTAAATCTTATAAAGAGGACGAGAAAGCTTTTGAATGGTCTTCATCGGGGTAAAGACACTTTAAGATGTTTGTTCTCAAATTTATATTTTAATTTTTTTGAAAAGAGATGGAAGTTATGAAATAAGTGAAGCTGAAGGTGTCACTAGAGGAACAAAAATTATCCTTCATCTCAAAGATGAATGTAGTGAATTCTCTAAAGAAGATGTTATTAAAAGTAAGTTTTCAAAATTTGACCCTGGATTTTTTGATTGAAAATTCTAGCATCGATACTAATTTCACTGACTTTTGTGTTTCTGTAAAATCATCAAAAATCTCAAACTTCTGAGAACGAAAATTTTTTCTGTTCTCAGTTGTTCTCAGATGTTCTTAGATATTCTTAGAAGATGAACATTAGAATGAATGTTATTTCTGATTTTTTAAGTTTTTGCAATCGATTAAATAGTCAATCTAAGATCATTCTGTCTAAGAATTAAACTAAGAAAAAATGTAATTTCGGCGCGAGACATCTGAGAACAACTGCGAACAAAAAAATTTTCGTTCTCAGAAGTTTCTAAGAACCGAGAATATCTGAGAACTGAGATTTTTCTTCACATAGGTAGAAAAAGGCTCGAATTCCCTAACCCTTCAGTGAAGTTCCTAAACAATAGTTGGAACAAGTTTTAGTGTATTTGTAGAGTCCATCATGTTGCTAGGGCGTAATACGGCTAGTTTCCGAAGCCGAAGTAACATAATGAACACTAAAGTTGAGCACTTGGGAATAAATTACAATCAACAAGATTTACAGTTTTTGTTGTTTATAGACTTCTCCCAATTGCTTAAAATCAGTTGATGTAAAATTCGATGTCAACAATCAATAATTTCATAAAGAAGAAGGTATCCATCATTAGGGTTCTTAAAAAATCAAATTTAAAACTTAGAACTCTTGGCTCTACACGTTTATGTGAACATAGGGTCCACGTCTAGAGTTTGGTGAGCTCTTAAGGACACAAACTTTCTGTTCACAAAAGATGTGAAAACTTTCTAAAATTAAATAATCTGATTCTTTAAGCTATTTTAAATTAAAATTTTTCCGCAAATTTTGTGATCTTAGGATCAGGCAAACGGGTAGAATAAGATTTGACAAGACTTTTCAAAGGCAATAATTGGCTTGTAAGGTCTCTGATTTATACAAAAATTAGAAATAAAAGAAATCTTGTAAAATTCTTAAATCGAATTTGTTCTCATTCAAATTTCGAAGTTCAAACAACCCTACTCATCAGTCTCTTCATCTGACTGATGGTCGAAAAGTCTCAAGAGGATCTTGAAATCAACAGGCAAAAATTTTAAAAAGAAGAAGTAGCGTTCACTCTTCAGAAAAAAATTAAATTTTTTTTTATTTTTTTAATAGAAATTGTAAACAAATACAGCAATTTTGTTGGTTACCCAATTATTGTAAACAACGATAAAATCAATTTGATTCAAGTGAGAATCCCAATAATTTCTACTATTTCCAACGACCCCTGACCCTATTTTAAATTTAGCCAATATGGTTAGAAGATGCCAAAAACGTCACTGAAGAACAACATGAAGAATTTTACAAATTCATAGGCAACATGGACAAACCACGTTACACATTCACTTACAAAACAGACGCTCCATTAAACATCAGAGCTCTTTTCTACGTTCCAACATTCAAACCAAGTCCTCTTGAAATAAGTCAAGAAGGTGACGTTGGTGTTTCATTGTACAGCAAAAAAGTTTTAATTTTATCCAAAGCAAATCAAATTTTACCAAGATGGTTAAGATTCATAAAAGGTGTTGTCGATAGTGAAGACATACCTTTAAATTTATCAAGAGAACTTTTACAAGATAGTAATTTAATTAGAAAATTGAGAACTGTTCTAACTCAACGTATTCTTCGATTTTTGAACGACGAAGCCAAATACGATGAAAATAAATTCATGGAATTTTATTCAGATTACAGTTTGTATTTCAAAGAAGGTATTTATAGAGCTGCTGACCAAAATGAAAAAGAAGAAATCGCGTCCTTGTTAAGATTCGAAACAAACAAAACTGAACCTGGTAAAACAATTTCGTTATTAGATTATGTTAAACGCATGAAACCAGACCAAAAGAACATATTCTATTACGCTGCCCCAAGTCGTGAAATAGCTTTGAACAGTCCATACTTTGAGGCTATTAAACAAAAAGATCATGAAGTCTTATTTTTGTTTGAACAGTACGATGAAATGATTGCTTTACAATTGAATCAATTTAAAAGCAAGAATTTAATGGGTATTGAGCAAGAAAATCAGGCCGATAAGAACAAAGACGATTTGATTATTGAAGGCGACTCGAGAAGTTTAAGTAATTCCGAAGCCCAAGAGTTGAAGGTTTGGTTAAAAGATACCTTGTCAAGCAAAGTAAAAAATGTTAAAATAACGAATAAATTAGACACTCATCCGTGTGTTATAACAGCTGATAACATGAGCTTTTTGAGACATTTGATAAAAACAAGTTATATGCAACGTGAAAAAGTAAATGATTACTTTCAATTGGTAAATTTAACAATGGAGATTAATCCAAAAAATGGTTTGATCAAAGCCATGTATGGTTTGCAAAAAAAGAATCCTGAATTAGCAAAAGCCGTTGCTGAACAAGTAAAATTTCTAAAATTTTTGATTTTAAAACTGTTAAATTAATTTTTTTATTAGTTAATGGACAATTCATTGGTTACAGCTGGTCTAGTTGAAGATCCGAGATTAGTTTTGAATAATTTGAATAAGCTACTTGAAAAAGCATTCACTGAAAAAACAAATTAAACAAATAAAATGTGTTTATTTTAGCTATTGAATAAAATAACGAAAAAAAATAAATTTTTTACGTTATTCTTGATTTCTGGTTGACATGGAAAATTATGATTTCATGAAACTTGAGAAACATCTGCTCTGTTTGTAACCAACTTACTGGTCCCCCTTAATTTTCATTTCACCTTAAGTAAGACTAGAAAAAGGTCATTATGGAATTTTTTGAGTTTATATCTCGACATTCGTATGCATGCGATCAAAAGCTTTCTCCAATCAACAATGTTACCAAGATATGTCTCGATTGACAAAACCATGCCTGAAAATTTATCTGACACTGAGACAAGAGTCGTCTAAGGGTCTGAGATTTTTCTAAATTCCAAGAATATCATAGTTTGTTAACTGTCACGATTCTAGTAATTTAAAAGAGTGAAAGTTCGATTAAATTTTTTTTGGTTATGAGTTTAGGTGCATGCACTAAAGATCCTCGATCCTTTTTTAAAAATCTACTATTGATTAATAACTTGTAAATTGTAGATTATTGTAAATTGTGATATATATATTGAGAAAGTACAAGAGAGAGCTACAAAACTGGTCAAAGCGTTATGTGAAAAGACTGGATAGATTGAATTTATCGGATCTGGTCGACTTTGTGATCAGGTGCTCACAAAAAGCTAAATATGCGAAAATTCCAAAAAAAAAATGATCACAAAAAAAATTTATTTTGCAACTTAATTTTTAGACTTTTTTTTCAAATCATTTTTACGTACCTTAGTAGAAAAAAGGGTATATCCTCGTCAGTTCTAAGTTACATACGCTGATAGAGTGTTTCTTCTCCTACACGCTGATACATAAAGTAATTAATTCTCATTCAAAACAAATGAGATAATGCGTCTTAAAATTAATTTTGTTTTACTATACACATTAGTTATTTAAACTTAAAATGATCAAGATGATGAAAAAAGTTGTTTGAAAAATTAAGAGCTTAAGCTAGTATATCCAAATCAAGAGTGTTAGAATGTTCGATGCAAACGACACTGTCACTTTGACGCCAGGTGTTAAGATTCATATGAGTAAAAACATTGAAATTTTAGATGTTTATTCTTTCTAAGACTAAATTTTTTTGAATATACAAAAAGATAAATTTTTTAATTGAATTTTTTTTTATTGGTTAAAATGATCACCAATTTTGTGATCAAGCTTTTTGTGAACACCTGATCACAAAGTCGACCAGACCAAATTTATCGACCTTGGAAGTAACAAGGATCAGAGGTGATCTGATCCAATTTTATAAGATAATAGCTGGTTATGAACAAATTAGATTTAGAAGTGGTATAAAAATATCAGCATCAGTAATTGCTCAAATAGGAGGAATGTGTACAAATTGACAAAAGAGCTCAACAAGAATTGTAGAGCAAGAGCAAACTTCTTTACAAACAGAATCTTAAATATTTGGAATAGGCTACCAAACAATGTTGTTTAAGCAAAGAATTTGGATTCTTTTAAAGCAAAGTTGGACAATGGTATCTGCAAAAGCCTGTTTGGCTAAGTGCTCATAGCACTGAACTCTGTGCGCAGTCAAACTCACTACTACTAAAATGCATCTGACATAAACTGGTGGGTAAAATTTAAATCAGGAAAAATTTTAATTTTACTTTTGTCAAGTTAATTTTGAGCTGAAAACAAAAATGTTTATAATTTTTAATCCGGCATAATTTATGCCTGAACTGTTTCAAAAATAAAATTTGAAATCTATTGCTGTGTCTCCCTTGAAAGAGTCTTTTCGTTTTTGCACTCAAACAAAAATATTCAAACAACAACAAAAAATTAAATTAAAACACCTTTATCGACTAAAAATTATCTTCTCTTATTCTTATCTATTAGTATGAAATTTTAATAACTCACAAAAAATTCATTTATTTTTAAACAATAAAATTAACAACAAAAATGACGACATCACTTGCTGCCTTGGCTGCATCGAGCACAGCTCATACATCATCAAACGTTTTAATGTCAACTAATTTATCATCGCCAAACAGTCCAAGTCCAGTGATAGACATAACCGATTCGAATTACGAAATTAAAACCGAGTTTTACACACGCGAGGGTCTATGGAAACTTATTCCATCACTTGATTACGCTCGACAAAATCAAACAAACAATAATTTAAACTCGCCCAATTCGAGTCAAAATTACAATACTCTACCAAATACAAACTCTACGCCACAACAAACAACTCAACAAAATTTTCAATCCAACACAAATCAAGATCCAGTCAAAATAAATTTATTTAAATTCAAAAAAAATTTTATTTTCAAACAATTTTTAAAAAATTCAAAAACAAATAGGAAATATATGTGCACACAGTGTTTGATTAAACGTAAATCAAATTTAAAAAAATTAAATGAATCGGACGATGACGATGATGATGTAGAGACGAATAGCGTTGTTTTTAAACAAATAAATAGTTCTGATGATGATGACACATGGTCGGATAGTGATGAAGATGAATTAAATAAAATTTGTAAAATATGTAAAACAAATATTATTGAAAATAATTATACCGAATCGAGTGAGGATGACAACTACGACGAGTCGGGCGCCGAGGAAGTTAAGGCCCATAAAGACGATCCAAGTTTAGACTTGATGATGTTTAATTATGCCAAAGAGATTTACACTTATGAATCAGCTCAAATTCAGCATAAGAACGAGATCAAAAATTTAATGGATAAAAAAACTTATAAGACAGTAATGTCGACTTGTTTTGATATAAATGTAACTGCGTCTGTGTCAAATACGGTATCGTTACAATTAAATCGTACACAAAATGCTAGTTTATCCGATTCGGATTTTGATAAAATTAATTTTAGTACATCGCCATCGCAATTATCTTTAATAGTTGCTGCTGGTTTTAATAAAGGAGAAATTCATGTGTTTGATGTGTTCAAAAAAGATGCCTCTGTGTTTTATAATAATATGGTAAGTTTTATAGTTCTAGTTGAAAGTTGTAAAATCTTTAATAAGGTTGACCTTTTTGTGCAGTGAATAAGAAAAACTTCATACACAGGGTTCAAAAAACAAATACCTTCCCCGCCCTCTGTACGAAAATTGCAATTTCTACCCCCTGCTTTGTGTACAAAAAAAATAAAAAAAGGGAGCTTTTGACATTTAAGCAGCTTCAAAAAATAAAGAAGAAAATACACTTTTTTTCCAATTATGTAATGTAAATTTTACTACTTTAATTTGGATTTATTTCGGGTTTATTTCGGACCTATTTTTGAAAAAAAGGACCTTTGCTTTGGTTATACCTAAAACGCGGAATGCGGATTGCGGAATATTTTTGCGGAATTCCGCAAAGAATTTTAGCATTTTATTCCGCAAAATGACCTACTAAAATGCGGAATTCCGCTTTTTAGTATCACAAATTTTTTGCGCGGAATTTTGTTGCGGAATATGCGGAATGACAAATTTATTTTTTAATAAATTAAATATGTTTTAATAAATTTTATAAAATCTGAATCCGAAAATATCATTAGTGTTGGGCAATATGCGGAATGAAATAAATTACGAATTTGTGAGATTAATTTTGAAAATTAAATCTAATAAATTACAAAACATGACATCAGATGAGGTCAGCTGATATCACATGATATCATGGGACAAATTAATTTCCAGGACTGTATGTATTTAATAATAAATAACGTATTTGCTCGAATTTAACGACATGTCGTTAAACCCGAATTACCAGTTATAACGACATGTCGTTAATTGGTGGACATCTTTGTTTGTTAACAGTAGATACATCAATACAAGAGACGATATGGAAACTAAGGATATTTAAGTCTCTAATATTACAAAATTCAGAACTTGCCTTGTATTACTAAGTCTAGCAGTATCTAGTAATTTGGCCTTTTGTTTGACGGCCCAGGAAATTTTAATCACATTCTAAGATAAACAATTTTATTAGGCTAACGACACCTAAATCTATAAGTTGGGACAGAATTTTATTGAAAAAGTTAGTAAATTTGACAAACTGAAGTTTTTTTCAATTCGCTCGATTCGCTCAATTCAAATTACAAGAGACAAAAAACATATTGAAAAAATTTAAAATTTAAAA
This sequence comes from Brachionus rubens, assembly GCA_022207745.1. Classification (NCBI taxonomy): domain Eukaryota; kingdom Metazoa; phylum Rotifera; class Eurotatoria; order Ploima; family Brachionidae; genus Brachionus; species Brachionus rubens. The sequence continues at coordinate 138,384 of JAJVHD010000051.1, forward strand.
TTTTAAAAATCTAAATGAATTTAGCGAATCAAGCGAATCGAAAAAACTTCAGTTTGTCGTAAATTTTAGCCTTCAGAAATCGAGTTTTTTGACAAGTTTTTGAAAAAGCTTGGCCGTGATATTATTAAATTCAGATTTTATTGAATTTATTAAAACAATAAAGTAGACTTCGAGAAAATAAATTTGCAACAAAATTCCGCGCAAAAAATTTGTGATACTAAAAAGCGGAATTCCGCATTTTCGTAGGTCATTTTGCGGATTAAAATGCTAAAATTCTTTGCGGAATTCCGCAAAAATATTCCGCATTCCGCGTTTTAGGTATAACCTGCTTTGGTTATCCTGAATTTTTTATATATCATTTGATAGGGAAATTTATTATCCTTTGTATGAACTAATTGTTGAAAAAGTAAAAGTAACGGTCCAGTAGGAATTGTCAAAAAGCCATAAATAGTATAATAGTATAGTGGTCTTAACTGATCAAACCCTGAGCGGTTATCATTTTTTTTTATATTTAACCCCCAAATAAAATTTCGAGTTATAGGTTTTTTAGTACGTTGATCACGAATTTGAGGTCAAAAGTCTAAAATTCTGATTGCTTATATGTTTTGAAATAAGTGCATATTGAAGTTTTTTAAAATGATTTAGTTTCACATTATTAAAATTTTTTCTAAAAATCTGCTCCGATCAGTTTGTCTAAATTTAATTCTGTACATTCCAGTATATTTGGTTCAACTCCGCACGAATTCGATCCGGCACGAATTCGATATCGCAGCTAAGGCGACTATATCTAAAAAACGTATTCATCCAAAAGACGTAATTTTAGCTTGAAAACATGGGGATATTCGTTTTCAGCACCCCTGAAAATGTCAAAATGGTCGGATTTTGAAAAAAAAAAATTTTTCTTCACTTACCCTTAAATATGACCCTCTCCTGCTGCAGCCTAGTGTACCTAGGGTTGATTTTTCACATATGTCGATTATAGGTTTAAATAAAAGCCCGGACCTTAAAACATAAGTATTCATCGAATTTAGTCCAAAAAAATATATTTTTCGATGAATTTGGGTTTATGGTGCGTTCCACTTTATATAGATGTTTTTTATCTTAAAGATTCGTTTCGACCCACGAATCGATTCTTCTGAAGTAATTAAATAAGATCTTTGAAGATTGGTAAACGTTTTTTTCAAGTTTGGCAATAGATCTTATAAGACTCATATAAGATATAAAAAATTTGAAAGAATCTTAATCAAGAAATTGTCAAGAAAAAATAAGGACAAGATTTTGGTAAGGTACTTAATAAATATTTCATATTTTTAAGAATCAAATTAAAATCTTGTCCTTATTTTTTCTTGACAATTTCTTGATTAAGATTCTTTCAAATTTTAAGATCTATTGCCAAACTTGAAAAAAACGTTTACCAATCTTTAAAGATCTTATCTAAGAATCGGTTTCTGGGGAGTAACAGACTCTTTTAAGGAAAAGATAGTATAATTAATCGAGTAAAAATCATTTATATTTTTTGACTATCGAGATGCCTTTTAGTCTCTCGAGGGTGCAGAGGCTATAGCTCACTTTGCTCGTATTCATGCAGCTTCGCTTCTAACGGTGCTCACCTTTGGCTTGCAAATGTTTGCCCTTCTAAACTTCGCTGCGCTACGCCGTTTAGGATTTTGTGAGGCTATGCCGCGTTTAATAGTTAGTGCCGCTTCGCGGCATAGACTCTCCATCCTTTAACATGATTTTTTTTTTAATTGTGCAACTTCCACTAGGGACATGGGTACAGGGTGTTGTTAGAAAACATGCCACACTTAAATCCCCTCATCCTTAAGCGATTCCATGCACCCTTAGACCCTTCACAAACATATGCATCCTCTAGTTTTTATATATATTTAATAATGGCGTTTTTTTTTACATTTTTCCCGGAAAAAACTTATATTTTTTTAAAGAATCTTACATTTCTTATTATTTTTGGTTCTTTTTAAAATGAATATTTTAATTTTAAAGAAATTGGTCGAAAAAACAAAAGTAACATGCATAAAATGGTTACCAAAAAGCATGAATTTATTTTTAGTTAGTTACTCAAGTGGTAATATATATTTGTACGATGTTAATTTTCAAAATCAATCGAGTATTGCTCCAACATTTACAAAAATCTATCAAAATGATTCATTTTCAGTTTATACAAATAACACTTCATCGACACCAAACACACCACAACTTAACTCGCCACAATCCGAAATAAAAGACAATTCAAGTTCAGCCTCACTGACATCACAGTCTCGTAAACTAGTTCTATCAAATTCAAATCAACAACAACAACAAAATCAAAGTCCCAAAAATCCTTTACTCAAATTAAACATTGGACCTGACCCTAATTTAAGTTATTGTATTAACGAATTTGAATTTTCACCATGTGGTAAATACCTTGCAATAGTAAGCCAAGACGGGTATTTACGTGTTTTTTCATTTTTGTACAAAAACAATCAAGAAATGCAGTTTCAATTAAAATGTTCTATGAAAAGCTACTTTGGTGGTTTACTGTGTGTAACATGGTCGCCTGATGGGAAATTTATAGCCACTGGCGGTGAAGATGATATAATTACAGTGTTTAATTTTGTCGAAATGAGGGTTGCTTGTCGTGGTCGAGGTCATTCGTCATGGGTCAATTGTATAACATTTGATCCTTGGGCTAAACTTTCATCGAACCTCAATTTTTTTTCAAATTTAAACGAAGAATCCGATGATGACGAGTCCGATCTCGAAGACTATCACACTAAACAACAAGAAATCGAAAAAAATTTAGAAAAATTAGAAATTGAAAAAAAAGCAAAAATTACAGCTCCAAAAAAACGAACTATATCAACGCTAAGTGACTTTAATAATCAAAGTTTCTCACAATCGAGTACTATTTTTTATAGACTCGCATCGGTTGGTCAAGATAATCAAATATGTTTTTGGGATTTGACTGAAGATGTACTCAAAGAAAAGCCGAGTAATCGATCACGTATAACAACGATGATACAACAATCACAATATCATAATCAGATTCAAGTGCAATCGGCTCAAGGTCAGGATCATGTCAAACCGTCGAGTTCGTCTCTTGTTTCAACTGCAAAAAGTCTTTTTTCTTCAAAATCTAGTTCATCTGAAAAGAGTAATGAAAACGATGAACAAACAGTAACTCCTAAAACGAATACATTAACAGGCAGTTTTTTTCGTCGACATAAACGTAACCCAAGCTTGAACAGCACTTCATCTCAAGTATTATCAGCTGAAACTAAAACTAAAAATTCTAAAACTCCGATTGTTTTGAATAGTTACAAAAAGTCGAGTAACTTGTTTTCGAATTTGACACCGGTTGAAAACACGAGTCCGAGTCCTGTTACGCCCAATATGGACAATTCGGTTGGCTCGGCTAAAAAGTCACCATTAATACAAGTGAATTCACCGTTTAATTTGTGCCCAAAGTTAGACGAAGTTCCGTTAATTGAACCATTAATTTGTAAACGAATTTCGAATGAACGTTTAACGTCAATTGTTTTCAAGAGAGATTGTTTTTTAGTTGCATCACAAGATGGATTTTTGAGTACATGGGCAAGACCTAGAAGGGTAGGTTTTTTTTCAATAAGAATTCAAGCAAAAAAATCTATAAAGTTCTCTTATTTAGAAGACAAAATCGAGCCGTTTTACAAGAGATACAAATTCAACTTGTCTATAAATTTTTGTCTAAACTTTTTTTTTGTTTAAATTGCGATTGTTTTTATTTTAAACTTTAAAAAAAAATTATTCTAAATTATTTAAAGCCACTTTTAACAACAATAAAAAAATTTAAAAATAATTATTCTATAAATGGCATTAGAAAGTAGAAACTGCATTTTTGGAAATAATAAACTTTATTAACAATTCGAACAGGAGCAAAAAGACTTTCACAGGAGTCTACCTAAATTGAATTACCCTGACAGCCATGCAGTACACAATCGTTCTAATAGATTGTCTTCTAAATCGAATAGAAGCTATCTGTTTTGACCAGAGTTCGGGAATGTTGACTCAATTTGACTCTATCTCGAGTTTTTGACTCAATTTTGAGTCTGAGTCTTGGTGCACAAATGACTTGGATTTGAGTCTAAGTCTCAAAATAATGGAGACTTAAGTCTTTCTAGTCTTTGAAACATGATAATGACCAGGGACGACCAAAAGTTGCTCTAAAAGTTGCGCAAAAGTTTCCAAAAATCCGTTAATTTCTTAAAAGTTGCGAAAAGTTGCTTTTAAAAATGCTTTTTAGCAATTTTCTTTTATTAAATTTTATTCCCCAATACAAAAAATACCTTAAAATAAAGCAAAAATTCTAATTTTCTTTTTCTGAGTCATTTTGATTCGGAATAAAATCGTTGTCCTCGTCCTTGTACGTTTCATCGTCTTTTCGAGTTGGGTTATTAAAGACAAGAAATTTGTTATCATAATGGTCTCATCTGACATATTCTGACGGTTGTCAGTCAATATTAATTTAAACTTTGAGAAAGCCGGCTCAGAATCACGAGAAGAGGATGGTAACTTAAGAATCCATTTCGTAATTACGACTTGGATCAATATTGATCCAAGTCGTAATTTTCTTTATCTGTAATATTAGGTTCGGAAATTATATTGATATAAATAGGCCATTAATTAGAAATTGAATTGTAAATTTTAAACGGGATTTTTATCTTGGACAAATTAAAGTTACAAAAATCGAACTTGGGTCGGGTCAAATACTCGAGGGGCTTTGAAAATATCCATTCTAGGTTGAGAACCGTCTAAACAATCAATAATAATTAAAAAAAAATACATGAATGTTACCGTATTACCTTGCTACGAAGTGCATGCACTTAAAATAAAAAACCAAAATTTAGCCCATGCATAAGCTCCCATCACTCCCATGTTATAGTGGCCTTAAAAATAAGTCCGTGATATCTTACTATTTAAATTTCACAAGTGTGAAAACTAAAAAATTAACTAAAATAAAATATCAAACGGAAAAATTTTCCCATGGTCTAAAAATTTCTCCCACTTTAATCAATTATCTTTTTTTATTCTTTTGTCAGTAATTTCTTGATTTTTATACAACGTTTGTTTTGTTTTTTTTTCGAAAAAAAAATTCAGAAATCAATTAATCAATTATCTTTTTTTTTATCGGTAATTTACCTGATTTTTATTTAAAGAATTTTTATATGATTTAAAGGTATTTCTAAAATAGTCTAAGGCTATCGAGGGAGTAATTGAATCGTATTGTCGTAAACATTAGAACGATGAATATTTATTCTTGGACACACTCATGACCAGAGGGAAGAGGCTTGATGCTAAAATCTACTAAAATAAGATTATTCTTCTTTTTAATTAGAGTGCATAGTCCGTTTGTCTAGATGATCATACATCACCTCAAATTTGAATTCGTACTTAATGAAGTCCTAAGATTGTTAAAAACAAGATTTTGAAATATGATGCGTACGTGTTCGTCCAATCGTCTATTGTTCTCAGTGACGCCGCTCCATTGAGGCAAAGTGTTTCCTTATTCCTCAATGTTAGCTACGCCCTAATATTTTAATTCCAGTCAACTCATACTCAAATCATCCCATTTTTTCTTTAAATTGGGAGTGATATAACTTGAAGGTCAAGCTAGAAAATTTTTTAATGTAATAAGTGCGTTTGTTGTTTACAATGCCGGTGATTTAAGTTAAATATTGACAAAAGTATGAAGTGATATCCTTCACACAGAACTTCATCACACTATCCAAAAGTGTCTGGGTACGCGACTGATTGATCTACGACAAGTTTAATAAAGGAGAACTCGAATTCCTATTAAAAACTTTCTCTTATTAAAAAAGAAATAAGATCAAGAGGAGATTTGTCAATGGTTCTGATAGGTGCTTCTTAGATTCAAGGCCAATGGAGCTTTTAGCTAATATTTTAAAATATCAAAACACAGTTAAAAACAAAATAGTAAAAATACCAATCAGAGCACAAAAGTATTTCAAATAAAAAACATTATGAAGTTTACCATTAAGGGGATATTCTAGTATTTTTTAGTTTTTAAGTTTTAATGCAGCGTTTATTTTCAAATTTCAAATTTAAATACGGGCTTAAAACCGAAAAAAATTCCATTTTTTTTGCTTTTTTAGTAAAAATTCTTTGAATTAAAAATTTTAATTTTTTTAATTTTTTAATTTTTTGATCATTTCACAATTAAGCCCGGCATTTATAACCAAAACCCAAAAATAGATTAAAAAATTAAAAAAAAAATATGTCTCCGATTTCTGTTTTAAGCCCGTATTTAAATTTGAAATTTGAAAATAAATGCTGCGTTAAAACTTAGTAGTAGTAGTAGTAGTAGTACTTTTTCTGTGCAGATCTAACATCTAGTAGAACAATCCTAGACTTTATTAGCTGCAGAAGCTGATTAGACTTCTTAGCCGGGTAGGCCATGACAGAATTTTTTTATACTCGCTACATTTGCATCTTTCGAAGCCCTTATTTTAAGTCACAGCGACTCGCGAGTCCCAATACGATGATTTTCAAAGTTGTTCTAGTATCAGGCCATCTAGAGAATGACTAGTCGATGATTCTAGTCGGATCGTTTCCCAGCAGCACAACACTAATGACACTTATTCATTTCCATTATTAATTTTTTCTAAACGTTACATTTTTTTGACTCGACCAGGATTTGAACTCATGCCACTAGCTGCCAATGCTGTTGTTTTACCCACTCGGCCAAGACCCCTCTAAAAAACTAAAAAATATACCACGGACTTATTTTTAAGGCCACTATAACATGGGAGTGATGGGAGCTTGTGCATGGGCTAAATTTTGGTTTTTGATTTTAAGTGCATGCACTTCGTAGCAAGGTAATACGGTAACTTTTTTATGTTTTTTTCATTAGATTTTATCAAATTTTGAAAAGTTGCAAAAATTTAAAAAAGTTGCGAAAAGTTGCTCGAGCAACTTTTGGTCGTCCCTGATAATGACTTAAAATTATTTTGTTTAAAGATGAAGGTAAGGTTATTTTCAAAATTCTTATTTGTTTCTTATTGAGTTCTTATCTAGGCGTATTAAAAGATCTTGCCTTATTTCTTAATTAATCTTATACTTTTTCTTGAATTTTGAAATTCTTGAGTTCACTTAAAAGAACTTTATAAGATCTTTACCGTTCTTGAATCTCTACTATACCAGGACTTATTAAGATCTTGAAGAAGAACTTTACCAAGAACCAAATCAAGATCTAATTAAGATTCTTAAAAAGAACTGTTATCGAATTGTTTCCTGGGATTTGAAAAAATGAGACTTAAAATTTGAGTCGACCAGAAACAAAATTCAAAGACTCAGACTTAAGCGACTTGAGTCGGACTTGAAGCAGTTTGATGATATTAAGTGAGAACAAGAAAAATAAAATGACAACAAACAAGAACAACATGCCACCAGAGTACCAAAGGTACATCGTTCTACCATACGCAAATAAAAATGCGAGGATTTTGCTAAAAGACTTAATCACCTAGTCAGCAACGTCGCTTACCAAACACCAAAAACTTAAGCGAGTTATTTCCCGTTCAATGACAACATCAAGAAGAATATCAATTTTTGAAATATTATTATTTTGAACTTAAATCGTATTTCCCTTGTAGATCAATTAACAGCTCGATAGTGGTAACTCCGTTTTACCGAAACGTCGCGAATAAGTTTTTCGCTTTATTCTGATTTAATTAACGAATAAAATCTTAACTTTTTGTTAATGTTTACCAATTAGAAGTCCTCTAAAGTTTTTTAAATCCAAAGATCTATCTATTTAAAAAAAATTTTTGCATGAAGCCAAAAAATAATTTCTAAAATCAAAAGAATCTCTTTATCAACACAAATAGAATTGAATTTACATGCTTAATTAATTTTAGGAACCAACCAAAAAAAAAATCGAATACAAAAGTTAAATTTTATTTTTCTTTAATTTGAAATACTATTATTTTTAAAAAAACCAGATCGTTTGTGTATACTTAAGCAAGTATATATCAACAAACAAAAACTTTTTGAAAAAAATTATTTTGATTATTAAAATTTTTTCAAAATAATAAAAAAAAATTGCAATCTTTCATTTCCAAAGTTTAGACACAATATGAGTTCCCAAAATGAAAACGAGGAACACCCAACCAATGAAGAAGACTTAGCCGATAATTTCTATTCGATCCTAAATGTTTCAAAAGATGTAAATTTACATCACTATTCATTCTTTAAACTTTTTATTAACTTAAAATTTGAAGGCCACTGATAAAGAGATAACTCAAGCGTATCATCGTTTTGGTCTTATCTACCATCCTGACAAACAAAAAGACCCAGAAAATAAACGAAATGCTGAAATATTGTTTAGTAAAATCAAAAAAGCGTATGACGTTTTAATTAATCCGCATAAACGTGCCATTTATGATAGTGTCGGTATTAAGGGTCTACAACAAGATGATTTACAATTAGTTGTTAGATCTAAAACGCCACAAGAAATACGTGAAGAGTATGAAAGATTGTCACGTGAACGAGAAGAACGACGTCTCGAAAAGTTAACTCACTCACAAGTAGGTCAAATGTTTTAAAAATTTTCTTGTTTGTAAAGTGAAAATAAATGGAATTGTTGATTTTGAGTCTAGGTTTAGGGACTGTGATTGTTTAAAGAAGCTAGTATTTTTAAAATCTTCGACCCTAAAACCACCTAAAATTTATTTTTATCAAAAATCTAACCCCTCAGCCCAATTCTGAGGAGCTTTGTCTAAACGCTTAAGAACATATCATTCAAGAAATTAATCTTTGATTTGAACATATGATCTAATGGCTAATAAGCTCTTGTTGACGCTGGCAACCATATTAAAGGGGAATAAAATCTAATGAAGCCATAATGGGATGAAAACGAGCAAAAAAACGAAATTTTTGAGGTTCTATTTGTCCCTGAGGAGGTGCATACCTTGGGTTCTTGGGGAGCAAAACGTCCACGCTATCTGAATTTGACATCATACATGTAATAAACAACCCAGAAATCCAATTTTTTGATGGTGGTAAACGATGTGGACGACAAAAGTCAAAAAAACCAAAAAACAAAAATACTGTGCTGGACGTTCACGAATTAAATGGAGTTACGTTCCTGAACGTTCATGAATGTTCATGAATGTTCAACAGTTCTTAGACGTCGAACGTTCACGAACGTTCATGAACATTCATGAAAGACTTTTCATAGTTCATTCGCATACTGCGAACGTTCATGAATGTTCATGAACGTTCATGAAAGACTTTTCATAATTCATTCGCATACTGCGAACGTTCATGAATGTTCATGAACGTTCATGAACGTTCGCCGAAAGGCCTAAGAACTGTTGAACATTCATGAACATTCATGAACGTTCAGGAACGTTCCTCCATTTAATTCGTGAACGTCCAGCACAGTAAGTGGGATTTACCACAAAAATAAGTGCATTTACCACATTTGATTTGACTTCAAATTCTGAATCCTCGTATAGAAAAACCCTAAAAAACTTATATATTTCGGTAATGAACATTTTATTCTTTGAAAATCGGTTTTGGGCGCTATAAAGGGTGCAACATAGCCTGTTTATTTTTAAATATTTAATGGATTAATTTAGTATTTAAATGTATATATTTTCTAGGGTTTTTCTATACGAGGATTCTGAATTTTAAGTCAAAAAGTGGTAAATCCCACTTATTTTTGGATTTTGATTTTTATTACTTTTTTCGTCCACTTGTATGCAAAAATGAAAAAGAAAAAAAATTTCTGAAATTTGTAGAGAATCGCCTCTTGTTTAAGCGGATGCCTTAAGGGGATTTGTGATTTGACTGAAAAAATCCCTAGTTTTTACTGTTTTCACCCGATTTTGGCTTTAGGTAATTTTTTTTCCCCATCGATAATGATCCCAGCGTTAATGACAGCTTTTTAGCTTTCATCCCATTACTCAAAATCAGTTATTGCTTTTTCCAATCCTTCATACTAAAATGTTTAAATAAAGCCATTTAAATTTGGCTGCAAAAAGTTGAGGGGTGTTGAAATTTTTGATTTTTTACCCCCATTTTCGTGGCCGTAGATTACATTTATGATGTCAGAAATTACAATTTCCGATAGCGTGGACGTTTAACCATACTTTTTGAATTTTTTTCTTTATTTGTCGTTCAGTAAAAGTCGAAAAGGTTATGTTTGTCAGAAAAATTTCGAATAGATGCCGTTACCTTCTTGGACTTCAGAACGGATAATTTTTAAGTATAGAATATACTAGTTAAGTTTTAGGACGATCTGCTTTAAAAACTTTCTATTTGAAAAAATTTTAATTGTAGGGTTATTTTACAATGCAAGTTGACGCATCGCCACTATTCGATTCAATTTCAAACCAAGACGAATTGATAATACGTCGAAAAAAAGAACCATCAATTCAATTAGGAAATTTCGAAATGCAACAAAATTTAGATTTTCCAATTTCAAGTAAAGACACGGTTACAGTAAGTGGAAGTTTAAACACAAACGATCGTTTCGGAAATGGGTCTGTAAGTGCTAATTTAAAAAGAATCATTTCAGCTGATAGTATTATAGACGTAAGAGCTTTTAAATATAACAAAAATTTGTCAGTTTAAAATTTTCGTTCTAGTTAAAAGCTACAGTCGGTGCTAATCAAGGTATCTCAGCATTGTTTTTTAGACGACTCACTCAAAAATGGTAAATTTCAAAAAACCATTTTTTTTTAAGAAAAAAAACTTTTCAATTTTTGTTAGCAATGGTTCTATAAACGCAATTTTTCGGTATAAAAATGGTTCAATAGCACCAGTTTTAGTCAACACTCTAAATTATCAATTAGACACACATCTCATTGGACAACTACAGTACAAAACTAGTCTCAACTTTGCTACATCACACATGAGTACTGCATTAATATACGAAAAAGAAAATCTTAGTGCTAACATTCGATTTCAATTAAGTGTAAAAAATTCATTTGTAGCTGCACAAGTAGCTAGAAAATTTATAGATTGGGACATGAAATTGAAATCATCGGCTCAATACGGTTTTATGGGAATTACATTTTCGTACGGTATTGAAAAACAAATAACCCAATTTTCAAAAATCGATGCCTCTATGGTAATAAACTCGTTAGCTGGAGTTGCTTTACATATTGAGTTAGAAAGAGGGTTACAAAGGTTTATTGTACCTGTACATTTATCACGTGATGTTGTACCATCGGCTATTTTCTATGGTACTGTAACTCCTATAATTTGTTTTTATGTCGTTAAAAAGATGTTAATCGATCCGTATATTAGAGAAAAAGAAGAACGGTAAGAACTTATTTTTTTTTAAATTCCAATTTAAAAAACAAATCGAATTTTAAATTTTGATTGGTTTGATTGGCTCAATTTTCTTACGGTCTGCGTGATTTTTTGAAGTTTTTTATACAGTGTCAGTCTGAATTTTTTAACTTAACAGTCGGAGTCTGAGACCGATACGGAGTCTAAGGTTATGGGCCTTAGACTCCGTATCGACTCCTAGTCGAAGAGAAGAGTCGCGTTAATTCTGACTAAGGCTCATACTCCGACTCTGGCTCCAAAATTACAAAGTTGGGGCTGACACTGTAAGACGGCTTAATGAGATTAATGAAACTTTCGGAACGATTTTTACGGCATAAAATTATGTTTCAACATAAACTTTGACCTCTCAGATTGCAGAGAATTTTTTCTTTTACAAACCAATTTACACGAGAGTTACGAATTTTAAGTCAAAAAGTGTGAGTTTCTAAATTTTAAAGGTTTTTAATTTTAAGCATCTTTTGTTGGTATCCCAGTGATAAAAAAATGGAAAATTTAAAACTGATTTTTTGTTCAGAATTTCCCGCTCTATTAGCTAAGCAGTAATAAAAATATCGCCGTTGGTCTTCACTCGGAGAAGATGTCAAAAAGCTTAAAAAATGGTCTTTTTTTCATTTTAAAGCACTAGAAAAGTCAATTTTGAATTTTTTTTTGCTTAAACCTTCACTTCAGCTTGTGTAAAATTTTGTACTCTATCAGATTCTGTATAATTAATATCATTTTTGAGCTAATTTGGAATAGTACTTACAGTTTTTCCAAATCTACCATCGTCAAACTTAGACCCTTTTACCTACTCAGAAATTAAAATTTCTTTCGAACTCCCAGCAACTTCTTTTTTTCATATATTGAAATATAATCAGCTCTTTAGTGGATAGCTTTATAGTTAGAGCTTGGTTCGAATTATTCTTCGAGTCGGGCTATTTACGAATTTTTGAACAAAAAATGTAAAATAGTTCATCTTTAGGGTTTTCGGTAAATAAGTACAAAAAATAAAAAAAAAATTGAAAAATTGATTCTGAGAATTAGAGAATACTGTTTCTGGTTTAAGCAGCTACATAGAAGAGCATGAGAAGTTCCTTAGGACTAGACTCGATTTGATTGAAAAATGTCTTTTTTTTCAATATAATGGCTTCAAGGAAAATTTTTTCATTTTGATTTGGGTGCCAGTGTCAACAAGTATGCATGTTACATCTTCTAATCAATCATTATTATAAGCAAATAGCAATCCAGTGGCGTAGCTAGACAATTTCAGATGGGGGGGCTCAATCAAGAGGGTCTAAAAATAGATCGACTCTAAAATCTCGGAACCCTAAACTTTTATCGTAATAAAACAGCCAATGACACTCCGATTAAATAACTTTCAAGACAATTAAAAGTTTTTTTTTTAATTGTCTTGAAAGTTGCCATCAGGGCCGGCGCCAGACCAAGACTGAGATTTTAGGGGCTGCTAAAATCCGAGTCTGATCTAAATGAAAAATTATTTGACCGTTTTTAGAGTTTTCATACAACGAAACTACGAATTTTTGCCAAAAATTTAAATTTCCCTCATCTTATTGATTTTTGTACCCTTTTCGGCTTTTATTGTACAAAAATTTAAGTAAAAATAAAAAAAGTAAAACCAACAAATTGTTCAGAATTTAATCTTGTTTTAGAATTGGTATAGATCATAGGCGTTATGTGAACAATGTAGAAGTTATATCGAAAAAAGTTAAAAAAGGGTGAAAAATATTCTTTTTCCCTGACTTTGAGCCCTCCGAAAATACGTTTACTCTGTAGAAAATTTTATACTCTTACAGAATATGTATAAATAATATGAGGTTAGTGCGTTTTTAAAAAAGTTATAGGTTAAAAAGTAAAGTATGGTCTTTCATTTGTGTATATTACGAATTTGAGGTCGAAAATTACTTTATTGGATTGTGTGATTAGATATTTTTCTAATGGCATGCGAAAATTTCATTAAATCGTTCAATTTATCATGCTAAAATAGACTCAAAGTGAAATTTTTCAGAATCTGGCATTTAGAGATGGGGGGGCTGAGCCCCCCCAAATTTTCATCAGGGGGGGCTCAAGCCCTGGTTTGCCGTATGGACGCTACGCCACTGTAGCAATCTAAAACATTTTTTAGTGATCCGACTGTCCGGTGATCAAATTGGTCAACAAAATTCAATCTCTGAATATTCAGCGACCAAAAAAGACTGTTTAAATTTTTAAATTTTAAGTGAAGCCCAAATAAAACAAGAACGACTTCGATCCGAAATGCTCGAAAAGAAACGACTTGCAATGGCAGCTGTAATTGATAATTTTTTTAAATTTAAACCTTTTTTTGAATATTTTTTTTTTCAAGCAAAATTTAATGAGAGAAACGGTTGCGAGAATTGTTGAAAAAGAAGGTCCAAATGGTCTAATTATATCAAAAGCTTTATACGGTAAAGTAAGAGACGAAGATATAACCGGTACTCGAAGTACACTCGAAAGTGATAAAATAATCGATGTTACAATACCATTACAATTTTTAGTCAAAGATCATGCTTTACAAATAGTTAACGATCAACCAAAGGTAAGGTTAAAACTGGAGTCAAAATAATTTTAATTATTTTTTATTTTAAGAGTAACTTGGAAGGTTTTTATGATCCTTGTATCGGTGAGAGTAAAGTCTTATTTGTTCAATATCAATTCAACGGTGAACCATACGAGGGAAAAATTAATGATGATCAAATAGTCCGTTTGCCGAAAGCATCTCATAAAGTTCAATGGTGGTCAAGACCATTTACGGCTGTTAGATCATGATCAATCTTACGGTTTTTGTATTAAGACATAACGAATTTGGGCGACGAGTTCGTTTTTGTTATTTTTACGTTGTTTTTTTTTTTTTTTAATTTATTTGAATTGAGAAATAAATAATAAAAATGAATTTCTCAAAAATTTTCTTAAAAACTTGAAAGAAAAACTGCGCTCCTTTAACGAAACCAAAAGACATGACAAAATTTAAAATATTTACCACAGAATCAGTCGTTTTTATTATTTATTTAAAAGCTGAAAAATGACTCCCAAGAACGGTCGTATATATACACGATCACACATTTCCCTAGCGTATTATCGCTGTGCTCCTGGAGGTAGCGTCTGCCGGGTTAAGGGCAGAAGGAACGTAGTGAATAGGAACGTAGAGAGCCAATAATGATGATTATAGAAAAATAATGTGGAAGTAATAACCCTGTCTCAATGAATTTTTGCCAATTTGCGGATCCTCTTTTCCATAAAGCGATAACTGCGGTAAGTCGTAGATCCTAGTTATATGATTAATGACATCAACTTTGTGAAAAATTATTGTTCTGAAACCACGTAAATTTGAGGATAGAGGTTGATTTGGTTTCTACTAGATTTTTGATCATTGGATAAGGTTACGAATGATAAAATTTACAGAAGGTGGTGAAAGGTGGATTGTGGATGAAAGCGGGAGGATAGAACAATTAAAACTTTTGAATCATTTTGGAATTAATTTTAAAAATATTTTGAAGCGATTTTGATGATGATTGGAGTAAAGTTACAAAAGAGATTTAAGGTTCCGGCAATGAAAAACGTCCAAACTATCAGAAAGTCGTTTTATAACCTCAAAGTCGTAAGTAAAGCAAAATAGGGGTTGTCCGAAAAATTTTTCCAAAATTGCTCTGAAATCTTATATTTTTTTCGAATGTTACTCTGTTTAAACAATTTGACAATTTTGATTTTTGTTGTCTCTGCCTATCAATCCCATCAAAACTATATATATCTTGAATGAGCGTAAGCCATATAAACGACCATCTTAGCAAGCGGAAACGACCGGTCAAGCTCAGGATCATCGGACTTCACACCTAACACTTATCTTAAATGACTAGCTCTATAAAACTTATACCAGACTCATCCTCTTGTAGGGGATTAAAACATTCTACCTAAGAAAAACGGAATTAAATGATACTAAACGTTTTGAGGGTAATACTATAAAGAAGGTAATACGAATAATTAATTTTCAAACAAAAAAAATACAGTCGACTCGCGATAATCCGTATACAAATTGTTGTCCGGATTAAAATCTACGGATAATCAAATACAAAAAATGAACGGATAATCAAATACAAAAAATGAACGAAAAGTTACAAACAAAACTCGATATTTTTCTTTATAAGGCTCTCTGACCCCCTCAATCGACAATATCTCATTTTTCAAAATATTTTCTTCATTTGTTTTTTTTCAAGTCTTCACTTTTTAAAGTAAAGAGTTCTGGAAGCTTTGGAAAGCTTTCTTTTAATGCACAGACAACTTTTAGCTTGATATCAGCTTCTGTTGTCTAAGCTGTTGGTTGAGCTGTTGGGATCGTGTGTTGTTGATTAATATCATTGTAATAGCCTCTAATCATCATCAACAAGGATTCTTTTTTGCTTTTGTAGTCTTTTTTTCCAAGTTTAAAGCCAAAATTTAAAAATAGTTTACTTACCAATTGTTACACGTATGCAGTTCGAAAAATAGGTTAACATGAATTATCTATCACAATCGAACGAGGATGCCTCGAATATATGAGATTTCTCGAGACAGAATAAGATACCCAAGTATCCCAACTTAAAAAATATTTTGAGTTGAAGACACACTTTATTTCACAGTGTGTCTAAATGATAGTCAAACTAGCGGCCTTTGTAAATAAATATAATAAGAAAAAAATTATTTTCAATGGTCCTTGGAGGTGAGGGACTCTAGACTATTCAACAGCTCTAGATGGGAGAGGAGGGGCTCGCTTCATTTTTGCTCTTTTTGACATTAGGCCGGATTGATGAAACCCCTCCCTCTCTTTTTGAACTTTTTGTAATCCTTTCAAAAAAGATCAAAAAGAGAGGAGGGGAACCCATCTATTCATCTCAACTATATCTCAAACGGATTGTGAAATACATGGATTTGGAATACAAAAAAGAAAGGAGTCCTATCCCAATATCCTACACAATATCTGACATCAAAAGTAATCATCATGTCGAATGACCTTAAGTGGAACAAACAATGTTCTGTGACTGCTGCGAAGGCAAACAGTGTTCTGGGTCAAATCAAGAATTCGTTTTCATACCTTGAATCAGATACAATCATCCTGCTGTATACAGCTCTGGTCAGACCACATCTGGAGTATGCGGTAAGTACTTGGTGTCCCATATTTAAAACACACATTAGTGTTCTTGGAATGGTTCAACGGAGGGCGACAAAATTGGTGAAGTCGATTGAAGAGAAACCATATGGAGAAAGACTCGGTGTTTTGAACTTATTGAGTCTTGAAGAAAGACGCTTAAGAGGTGATGTGACCCAAAATAGTTCAAAATAGTCCACAATCTGAAGATTTAGATTTGAAGATTTAGATTTCTTTATTTAAAATTGATTCGTACCTGATCAGGGTAAATTACACAATTTTTTCGGATTTGATAGAGTTTAGAGTTTAAAAAAAAATAAAAGTTTTAAATTAAGGTTTTAGTTTGAATTGTGTGAAAGACGTATGTGTGCCTTGATCCCTACTCCGGCTTTGAATTGTTTTTCACAATAAGGACATGCTATAGTTGTTTTCACGGTTTTTACGTCCGGTACATAGTCCTCTACTTTTGGAGGCGCTCGTTGAAATCGTTTCTCTGGGTTAGAACGGGTTGTATAAATGTCCGAAATTCCATTACGCAATGTTCTTAGGTATTTCTAGACAAAGCTGTTCTCGTAAGCTTTGGTTCTTATTTTCGAGTTGCTAATGCGGCAGATAGCTTTAAAATCTTGAGGATATAACATTGATGAAAGGGGTTAATTATTTTTTTTACAAAAAAATCAGCTTTCTTCTTTAGCTTAAACCAGTAATTATTTCTACTACCTTTATGTTAAGACTATTTTTCTGCAACTAACTCTTACCGTAAAAAAATACGGAAAAAAATTCTAAACAAACGTCACATTTATTTGAGAACAAAAAAATTCAAAAAAAAAAAAATGATGATTTTTTTTGTGTGTTTTCTACACATTCATCCACTTGATTTCTCTATAGTAATTTTTTCTTTCAAAAAAAAAAAAAAATTGAAAATTCCAAATCCTTGCTCTAATAAAATTAAAAAAAATCGCTCGTCTATTTATTTTTATCGAAAATATATGAACTATGAATTCACCTGGCTCGCCTTTGCCCCAATTCGGAACTCCCAGTCAAGTTACAAATTTACCTAAACCGAATGAAGAAGTTTGGGTCGAAAATAAAACATCGGACGGACGTGTTTATTATTATAATGCAAAAACTCGAGAATCTTCATGGCTTAAACCATTAGCTGGACCTAATGTTAGAGTTATAACTCAAGATGAAGTTGAACGAATGTCTGCTATCAGTTCTCAATTACAACAAGTCACTGTTAATAAAGAAAATTCAGAAGAAACTCCTAAACGCGACACACCTACTCAACCTCCTAATTTTCCTCCGTTTATGCCTCCACCTGGTATGTTTCCGGGCATGCCTGGATCTTTTCCTGGAATGCCACCACCGCCATTCGGAATGCCCCCGTTTATGCCACCGTTTGGAATGCCACCTTTCGGGTCGCATACATCAACAGGCTCACTTTTAGATGATTCGAGATACATTTATTCGGATGAGACAAAAAGAGAGATACGTGAGTGCGAAGAAAAAATTGTAAAGTGTCGTGAAGAGTGTTTAACATACACTGAACATGATACACCTGATGGTAAGAAATATTTTTTCAACTCAAAAACAAATCAATCTACTTGGGATAAACCAAAATGTATGACTGATTTGAAACAATTCGAAGCTAAACTCGAAGTTTTAAAGTCAAAACGAGTCGAAAAACCAGTTGAAAAAAAAGAGCCTGAAATGACCGAAGAGGAGAAGCTTAAACAAAAATCAAAGCCTATTTCGAGTACACCAGTGGCAGGTACACCTTGGTGTATTGTTTGGACACGGGATAAAAAAGTTTTTTTTTATAATCCAAGTGAAAAAGTGAGTCTATGGGAACGTCCACCGATTCTCATTGGACGTTTAGATGTTGACAAAATGTTACGAGATTATCCTAATGAAACAACGAGTGTAGGTAAAAAAAAATCAAGTGAAACTAATGAACAAGAACCACCAGTTAAAAAAGTTAAACCTGAAAGTGATGAAAGTTCAGGTTCAGAATCACCACGAAAATCTGTTTCACCTTCGGCATCACCACGTCAAGTAGCACCTGATGAGTTTTTACAAAAAAGTAAAATTGAAGCCTCAAAAGAAGCGGCCATTGAAGCTGAACACAAAGCCGCACAAGTCCGTGCTCAACTTCCATTCGAACAACGTGTCGAACAATTTAAAGAATTATTAATCGAAAAAAATGTTAGTGCTTACTCGACTTGGGAAAAAGAGTTACAAAAAATAGTCTTTGACCCTCGTTACTTGCTCTTGACTTCAAAAGAACGTAAAAATGTGTTTGATAAATATGTCCGAGACCGGGCAAATGAAGAGATGAAAGAGAGGTCTGAAAAGATCAAAAAAACAAAAGAGGACTTTCGAGAGTTGTTAAAAGAGGCTAAATTGGATCAATACCCGATGATTTATAGCGAATTTGCGGTAAAGTTTAATCGAGATGAAAGGTTCAAGGCGATCGAAAAAATGAAAGAAAGAGAGTCTTTGTTTAATGAGTTTGTGAGTGAGATTCGCAAAAAGGATGATAAACACAGCGACAAAGACAAATTAAAACGTAACTTTATATCAATGTTGAAAGAGTTAAAACTCCATCGTCACTCGAGTTGGAGTGAGACTAAAAAATTAATTCATCACGATGAACGTTACAAATCGATTGAGAGTAGTTCAAAAAAAGAGGATTATTTTCGAGATTTTTGCCGTCATCTGGACTCGGACAACGAATCGGATGATGAAAAACGCCAAGAAAAAGAAAAGAGAGACAGAATTGAAGCATCGTTAAGAGAGCGAAACAAAGAGGTCAAAGAACAATTGTCAAAATACGAGACTGAACGTGATAAAGAACGTGAACAGTTGAAAAAAGACGAGGCCATTGAAAGTTTTCGTGCGTTATTAATCGATTTGATACGTCCAGTCACAGGCGCTGATTTAACTTGGAAAGAGGCTAAAAAAATTCTTAAAAAAGACCCGAGATGGTCGTATTGTAAGATAATCGAAAAAAGTAATAAAGAACAATTGTTCGAAGAGCATATGAGTAAATTTCGTGCTCGATTAAGAGATTTATTTTACAAGATTCTAGACGATACGCCGGGTATCGAGTTGAAAAATTCAAGTTGGAAAGATGTCAAAAAACAGTTAAAGTCAGACGAACGTTTCGAAAAGTTAAACAAGTCAGAGAATTTTAAATTTGAAAGTGAATTTGAAAGCTATCAAAAAGAACGATACGAAAAAGCGGTACAAGATTTTAAAGAGTTGTTAAAACAAGCTAAAATGATAAGTTATAAAAGTTTAAAGTCAATTAAAGAAAATCAAAATCATATGAAAGAAATTGAAGACTTTTTGAGCAAAGATAAAAGTTGGATTGTGCTTGAGTGTGTTGCAGATGAGAGAAAGAGTATATTAATGGAATATATTAGAGAATTGGACGAGCAAGGTCCACCGCCACCACCAACTGCCACAGAGCCAGCACGAAGACCTAAATAATCAAAAAAATAAAAATATAGTTTGTTTGTTTAAATTATTTTTCATTTAATTTTTTTGTTTTAACTTTATTTTTTTTTGGGTTGATCAAAACAAAGATGTATAAATTTTAATAAATTTTTTTTCAAAAAAGTGTCTCGATAACACTTCACTTCTAGCGAACTTTCTCCTTTTGCGTAGCGAACAGTAGGCTTAGCGTACCCACCGCACCGACAACACAAAGTGTACGCTTGGGTACGGTGCGCTTAGGGTATACAAATGGTACGCAAAAGGTACGGTACTGTACGTTGGTACGCTTGCACGCTGGCTACGGATTATCGGGTACGATACGGCTACGCAAATGGAGAAAGTTCGCTAGAAGTTCAGTATGTTTCTAAATTTAATTTCCTACAATTTAAGACCCATATCTCATATACGAAAATATGTATTATGGGAGATCATTTGCCGAGTTTGCAAGCACCTTTAAAAAATCTATTTTTTGTGATATTTCTTGATCGGAATTATGGACTGGTCCAAAAATTTTCTCTCTAAAAAATCGGAATCTTCCGAGGGTGACTTGACTTGAGTGACTTTCGAGGATGACTTTGAAATTTTTTCTTCGGCTGATTTTGGTACAGGCGTCAATGGGAGCGTTTTGGCTTTCAGGTGGTACCTTCAGATCAAAAATATCTTTTTCCAATCATGAGTTCTTAAATGTTTAAGTTAAGCATCTTATCATTAGACTGCAAAAGGCAGAGGAGTGGGGGTAAAATTTTTGATTTGATTTTTTTTTAAAAATTGATGTTTTGGGGTTTCCGAGGTCGTAGATTACGGTTCTGATATTAAAAATGACAAATTAAGATAGCATTTAAGTTTTGAAGGGTCTTGTCTACTTGACGGACTAAAGTCCGTTGATTTTCATACAGGTAAATTTCACGGCCAGGTTAATTGATTATTTTTCTTCGAAAAAAAAATACGGCCAATTAGAAAATTTGACGGACAAAAAAAAAAAAACACGGACTATATGAAAAATCCACGGCCAATTAACAAATTAGACGGCAAATATAAAAAAATACATTTATTTATACAATCAATTAAAGAATTAGTTAAGTTAAAAAAAAGAAGTTAATTTCTATCTCTTAAATTGTATTTTTTGGAGTACCTGTAACGTTCGATGTTTTTTCTTTATTAGTCCTTTTTGACTTTCTACCGCGCTTTTTAGGCGAAAGTTTGCCGATTTTTTGTTCAACGTTTGGATAACTAACGTCATCACTTGATAGTTTAATAAGATCACAAGATGTTTTTACACGATTTGAATCGTGATTTCTAACGTAACTCATCTTAGAAACTAACATGGAACATTGCTCTGTATCTCTATCAAATGTTTCATGCAATTTTAGCGATGCACAATTAATTTCTTTCTTTTTAATTTTGATTGAAGACAAAATAACGGCCAATTAAAAAATTACACGGCCTGACTTTTTTTTGACGGACAATTAGCGATAATTGACGGACTAAATAAAATTTGACGGCTTTTACCTGGCCGTGAAATTTACCTGTATGAAAATCAACGGACTATAGTCCGTCAAGTAGACAAGACCCGTTTTGAATTTAACCTGAGCTTAACGTTTTCTGGTAGAAAATATCATACTGAATAACGTGGTGCAGTTTGTTTCTTAAAAAAAACAATTTTTAACCAAATGAAATTCAAGCTACATGAGCATCTTTTTAGGCGTTTAGTTTTTATCCCGTCGATCAATAGATAAAAAATTATATTTTTAAACTAAATTCGGTAAAGTTTCGGCATTTTTGTTTTTATTCCGTGGTCCTTAAATGTACTTTTGGGAAATACATTTTTCAAACCAAATTGTAAAAAGAATACATATTACTAAAGAACAATTTTTTCTCTATAGGAGAATTCAGAATTTGAAGTCAAAAAGTGGTAATTCCCATTTTTTTTTCGTTTTTCAGTTTTATGCCTTTTTCGTCCACTAGTATTCAAAAAATAAAAATAAAATAAAAAAAGTTAATACTGAGATTTGTAAAGAATCGCCTCTTGTTTAATCAGATAAAAAAAAAATTGGGTATTGTGGCTCCCCTAGATGAAGATGCGGTTTGACCGAAAAATTCTTTTTACCTTTTTCACCCGTGTATTGCTTTAGGGATTTTTATTTCCCAACGGCAATCGTCCCAGCATCAATGGTAGCTTTTTAGCTTTCAGATTTATTATGCTTTGGTAGTTTTACTTCTGAAACAATAATTTATTCTTGTCTTAAATGATTTTTTCATTAAAAAATGCCATTTTCCTTTTCCGATTTGTATCTATATAACCGAGCATCCCAGATAAAAATGGACAATATTTCTATGTAGATATCCTTGAGAGCTTTCGATTGATATATAAAAAATGGTGGGTGTATACAACAACTATGGGGGGTATATGAGGGTCCTTTAAGACTGAAAAGTGAAAAGTCTTTTTTCTTCCCCAAATAACTTCACAGGGGGTCTAAATATCGTATATTTTTGTAGCCCTTTATTTACTCTACCTTATATGAAAATAATTTTTTGCATACCTCACTTCGTGTAAAAGTTACACCCGGGTGTATGTTTTTCAAGGGTCCGATTAGTTTGGGTTGGAAAAAAGTGTTTGACGCATATAAAGCAATTAAAATCGCATATAAAATTGTAATTTAAAGCATAAGGTAATTTTTTACGATAACTCAAGATCCAAATTAAACCTGAAGACATAATAACAATCCAGTTTTAGTACAGTGGCCGAAAATTTTTTTACCATGATCTGTTACTTGTCGGGAGTTTTTTCATAGATCTCGATTTGAAACCTGTCATTTTTTGAAAATAAAAAATTTCGTATGCTATAGGTACAAAAATTTTATGCTGTACTTTTTTTTCCTATGCGATAATTTTTATTTTTATGCGTTAAACACCCTCGTCCGTTTGAGTTTATGATGCGTTCCCCTTTACAAACCTTAATGCTGATGAGTGAAAAATTTATTCCTGTAAAAAAAACTAAGAAAAAAAGACCATTTTTACTATTTTTTGCTCTAAAAAAAGCACTTTTGGAATTTTTTAGCTTTTGTAAAATTTTACGCTCTTTAAGAATCGGTTTCATAAATATTGTTATTTGGCATAAATCTTCTTCTTTAAGTCACCTACCTAAGACCCTATGCTGAAAAACTGAGCATAGTGTCTTAGGTAGCATATTCATAGTATGTGACCACTTGATCACATATTCCACATGTCCAACAACAATTTAAGATAAAAAAAATTTAAAATCGGTTAACTCAAGAAGACTGTGGGATTCGTATCGCTGGCTATGCTATTGTAGATCCTCATCTTTAACCCTCTCTACGGCGTGATAGGTCACTGCTGATCATTACAACTGATATGGGTAATGATCGATTATTTTTTTAAGACCAAAAATTTCTAATAGTCTATCAATTAAGACATTTAACAATTCACGTACAGTAACTATAGTGATAAAAAAATAAATCCAGACATACATGTCTATGTACCCTTAAATTTTATTTCGTTAATAAAATTTTTTTTTTTTTCAAATTTTTCAAATAAATTTTTAGTTTTTGTTTTCTTTTAAATTGCACAAAAATGAGTCAGTCCAAATTAGACACATCCAAAACATCACTTAACCAATCATTCAATAAAAAAGAAAAAAACATCCGTGAAATATACCTACAAGCCTTAAATAATAATAAAGGCTTTAGTAAAACAAAAAAAAAGAATTTAACTAATTTACCTGATGATCGTAACGGGGCGTTGAGTTCGAGCGTATTTTTAGAAAAAGAATACAACATTGTTCAACGTATCATATCGGACACTAAAGAACTTAAAAAAGTAGTTAAGGAATCGAATAAACTCGATCGACAAGTATCCACTCGTTACAAAGACCCAGAAGAGTATTATCAAGAAATATTAGAACTTAAAAAATCGTTGAAAATTTTTGAAGAAAATGAAATTGTAAATAGAACTAAATTTGAGTATTATGAAAATGAACTGGCCAAAAAAGAACAAGAAATTATCGATTTACTTGATGTTAAAAAAACTGAGGAGTTTCGACTTTTGGCAGATTCTAAAGCCGATTTGGCAACGGTAATATTCAAAGTTTATTTTTCAAAGTATTTTTCTAAAGTTAAATTTTTTTGAAGTTGGTCTATGGATTAAAACAAAAAATATTCAAGCTTGAGTTTTCACTTAAACGAAAAGAGAATGAATTCAAGTAAGTTTTTAACCATTTCCTTAAAAATTTGAAAATGAAATCGACGTGTCACCCTCCCATTTTCTCATCCGGGCTTGGGACCGGCCATGGCATGGTTACGACTATGCTACTGTCATTCACCCCAGTAACTGTGGGACGTTCATCATAAACAGCGCCACTCATCCGAGCCGAATCTGCGAACTCGACAACTATTTAGACTTAGCTTGGAACCACAAACCAAGCGTACTCTCCTACAGGAGAGTACTTAACTTTGTCACTAGAGCTACATATATTGCTAAATGGGTCTGTTGTAAAACAAGTTCTTGCTCCCGTTCCCAGGCTACTATACGTTGTGATGGTCAAAGCCAGCGGCACCCCAATAGACCCACGTACCCGTAATACAGCACATTTAGAATTGTGTTGGAATGACAGTAACATCGCCGCCCTCTCATTTTCACATCCGGGCTTGGGACCAGCCAAGACATGGTTACGACGAGCCCTTGAAAGATGATTTTTTTATGGTCTAAAACACTAATTTAACCTTTTTTATATTTAGTAAACTAAAAAACGACCTCAAGACAACAAACATGAAAGAATTAAAAATCCAAAATGAAAGACTTAGACTTGAACTAAGCAAAGCCTTAATGAGTGATAAAAAAGTAATTGAAAGTTTTGACAAAGACTCAAATATCGATTTACAAACCAACGGGTAAATGTTTTCATTGTAAAACTAAATTAAACTTTTTTTTAAATTCTGTTTACCCATAAGACGATCAAGCGGCTTAACAGACTCTAAATCAAACGACTCCCGTAAGATTTAGAACCAACAAATTTAGCTCGAAATTTTTTAATCTTTTTTTTTTAAAGAAGCATCGTTGAACAAAAGTGAAATTTTCAAAAAAAATATTGCAAAACAATTTAACGGGAATCATGAAAACTCGTCATTTTTATTACCAAAATTAGGAAATTACGAATCTAAGATATCACTTTCAGGCTCTTTAAAAGAAAAATTCGAACAACTTAATCAACGAGAGACTGAACTATTACAAGAAATATCTCGCTTAAATCAAGATCTTGAGAGAGCAAAACTCAAATATTCAAAAATTGATTTGTCTTCGGAAAAATCAAAGTCTAGAAACAAGAAACAAGATTCAGACAGTGATGCTGAATCTTATTTAAATTCGGCTCGGAGTAGTGTTCGAACTAACAGTCGTACTTCGAATAGATCACCTAGAAAACGATTGAATGACGAAAAAAATCAATTAAACGTAAATTTATTGTAATTTTTAAAAATTAGATTTTTTTTTTAATTTTTGTTTAAAAGGCTATCAAATCACTTCAGTCTGTGATGAGAGGTCATTTGGAACGAAGTAGTAGTCTTAAACGAGCTGAGAGAGAAAGAGAAGAGAGAAGACGTTCAAGATCATCATCATGGCGAACACCATCGCCTGATCGACGTCGATCAATATCCCCTTATAGGTCACCACGATCGCCTAGAAGATCAAGAGAAGATAATATGAGACGAACGCCAACACCACTTGAAGAAGTTGAAAGACGTGGTAAAAAATCTCCACGTCGATCACCGATCTTGAGACGATCACCACCTGTTAGAGATTCACCTGTGCGACGTCGTCAAGTCACACCACAAAAAAGTTCATCAAGTGATGATGAAAAAGATTTAAGTTTTTCAAGAAAAAGATCAAATGATAAAAAAGTATGTCTTGATCTTGAATTTTTAGAAAAGGTTTAATTTTTGTTTTTGTTTAAAGCAATTAATTGAACGTCCAGATAGTAAAGTTGATGAAGCTGAATCGAATGGATGTTGCAGTTCATGGAGATCAAAAAAGAAATAAAAAACATCGAGTCCTTATGATGAATGACTTTTTTTTTAATATTACTCCAGACAAATTAATAAATATTTTAAAATTTGCTGAATTATATCTATATCTTGATAAGGTGCGCGCGGAGCAAAACTTCCACACTATCTGAATTTGTCATTTTCAACATCATAGCTGTAATCTACGACCCAAAGAAATCAATTTTTTGATGGATGGTAAAAGATATTCTTGCCCTGAAGGTACAAAACGAAAGATAAAGCTACTATTGATGCAAAAATTGTTGCTGTAAAAAAATTCCGTAAATTTAAAATCGTGTAAAAACATTATTTTAGTTAAATCGTATCTATCGAATCGATTTTTGAAAAAATGACCCGATTTCACACTGAAATTATGATTTTAGGATCATTAGATACATGTTATCTGGTGTATTTTTGCACGAGGATTTCAAATTTTTAGTCAAAACTTATCAATTTCCTTATCTTTACCAAATTTAAAAAATATGCCTTTTTGCACCCCTTGGTAGTAGTAGTAGTAGTAAAAAGAACTGCAGAATATACGATTAGATCCATTCTAACGCATTAAAGCGTTTGACTCGGATGAGTCTTGACAGTCATTGATATCGACCATTCCAAATACTTCTCCATCGATTATTGCCTTGAACGAATTAACTGATTTAGCACTAACCGCTTCTCTTGAAAGATTTTTCCATGCGTTTACGACTCGATTTGTTAAAAAGTTGTACCGATGTGTACCTTTTCTATTTATCTCTCTTACCAGCCTACGGTCGTGTGGCCTTCTCAAAGAGCCCACTCTGTCATTTGCCGAGTTAATGCCGTTAATTAAGCTTACTGTTGTAGTCCTTATTATGACTACATCAACTTTCCAAAAGAGTATTAACTTTTGCTGTGTATACTTGAAAACTATACAGTTAACGACTGAATAGATTTCAAGTATAAAATCACAGTGTATAATTTTGAATAATTTAGTTTTTCGAAACCTCATTTATTATTTTATTATTATTTTTCTTAATTTGTATTTGTAAAGGCTAGAAGAGGCCAATTTATTTAATAAATATTATTATATAAATTATTATTGTTGTCCCTTCCCTTAAGTCTTTACCCCAATTTGATTTAAAGACAAGTAAAGCCGTACTTGATCTTTAAAAGTGGCGTCCCTAGGTGTAAAATTTTTCTAAAATTTTCTTTTAACCCCCACAAAATCACGTGCTTTAAGTCACACTTTAATTTACATTAAAGTTTAAACACGTGAAAAAATTATTTACATTACAGGATTATCTTATCGATATATCCTATTTAATCATATCTTTCCTTATCTATTTTTGTAAAGTTCTTTTTCCTTTTTCTTTCAAAAATGGTAAATGGTCCAATCGATCGAATCACGGTGTTGGCAATGATGTTTTTTACGTCGATAGTCCCATCGAGCGTTTTGGCAATACTTGGTCTAAATCAACAAACATTCACAGAACGTGTTTTTTCAATTATTCAACGTTCAATCGTATACACTTTCTATTATGGTTATGCCGTTGTTGTTAGCATACCATCAGAAACAGCCTGTTTGATTGGTATTATCACAGTGCTGATATTAGTGTTCAAATTTTTCAAAAAGGGGAGGCACTCCACGCCGAGCTGCAACTCCCACAACTTTAACGTTTTTAATACCATGCAACTTGATTCATCACGGAACTATTCGACCGTGCAAGGTACAAGTGGAAGCAACATGGTAAACAAATCAATCAAGGTTCCAGACATGTTCAGAGAAGGCATGGACCTTAACTCATGGTTGATACAACTAGAAATTTATCTAAGATGTTTTGACAAGTCCGAATGGGTCGATATTGCAATTAGCTATATCGAGAGCAAAGTTCTTAGAAGAGTTCGTAACTTAAACGATCTCATACAAAAAAAAGTTTCGTTTGATGAATTCAAATCGATTTTAATCGAGGCTTTCACAGTGAAACAAAAAGAATTGGAGATGAATTTTGAGATGTTGACACAGTGTAGACAATCGCCTAAAGAATCAATTGTATCTTTTGGAGAGTCAGTTAGTCGAATGGTCAAAAAAATCTTTCCAAATGTTAGTGACTCGGAAGACATTGATAATGTTATGCAAGAAAGATTTGCAGCTGGTCTTTTGAATCAAAGATTGCGTGAAACTGTTCGTTCAAAAATGTTAAAAATGAGAAACATTAAGAAGGACGAGTTATTCAAACTACACGATTTGATCGATTATGCCGAGTGTAAGAATTCGAGCTATGAAACATCGAGTCAAAGTGATGGTCGTTTTGTATCGAGTGAGAGTGATATTTCTGCTCAACCGAAGAAACTTCAATTTCAAACACAAACGAACCAAAAATACAAACCGAATATCGGGTACAATAAAAACTTCAACGGATCACTCAACTATGAGTTCAATCAACAGGACACTAAAATTCACAGTGTTCCTCAACACATTCAATCCGAACACCCACAACATTCGAACAAAGTTTTATTGTTCGAACAAAGAAGCAGAAGAGCTTCGAAACAAAGCGTTCCGTTAAGAGGTCAAGCAATCCTGAATAATACTCTCGTGAGTTACATGTGTGACAGTGGGGCCGATTTATCGATAATTGATGAGAGGACATACCGGCTGATCAAACGACATGACCCTAAAACAGTGTTAGAAGAGTATCAGGAGGGTAAGCTGTATTCGGCTAGTGGTGAAATCGGTGTGATAGGCACGTTAAAATTAAAACGTTGTTTAATATCACCTCAACAAAATCTACACAACACAAAAATATTGGTAACAAACAATATGTCTGGCTATCAATGTGTTTTAGGGCGAGATATTATCAATCGAACACCAGAGCTCAAAAGAAGATTTGATAACCTTCGAAATTTTTTCAATCAAATCTCTTCTGGTGTATTGGAAGTGTTTAATCAAGAAATGGAAAATCGTCGATTCCGTAAACAATTGAAAAATTGTCACAGTGACGCTAAAACAAGTCCAAAGACTGAGAGTCAAATCAACTTAATCAAATACGTGTGCAACGAACCAAAAACACGAAAGACGAGACCATTTCGAGAATCGAAAAATTCGAATGTCGAATTATTCTATAATAATAATATTATCGTAAACAAGAAGCATACGAATCAAGATCGTAAAACTTCTGATACAAATCGTAGACTCACAGTGAAAAATAACGAACATCAAACAATTAGTGAGACTGATCGTTGTTCCGCTAGTCGAACTGAGAACGAAGAAATACGAACAAATTCCAAGCGAATTAGCGCTCACAGTGATTCTTCAAAAATGTTCAAGTCGATTTTTAGAAATAACCACAACCGAACTAATAAAATATCAAATTTAATAGCCTCAAAGTTAGATGATACGAGTATAATAGATAATTGTCTAAACAAACAAAGAAGACTCAATTCAATTCAAGGAAATACAGTGATGATGGTTAAAATCAAATACCACAGTGCTGGGGATTGAAATTTAAAAAATTAAACTTTTTTCTTTTCATTTTTTGGTAAAAAATTAAACTTAGGGGGGAGGGGAATGGTCAAACAATTAACGACCATTTAAATTCAATTAATTAATTGTAACTCTTTCTCTATCAATTTTTGTATTCTTTTTCTTTTTCCGGTTAATTTTTCAAACTCAGGGGGGAGGTATGTTGTAGTCCTTATTATGACTACATCAACTTTCCAAAAGAGTATTAACTTTTGCTGTGTATACTTGAAAACTATACAGTTAACGACTGAATAGATTTCAAGTATAAAATCACAGTGTATAATTTTGAATAATTTAGTTTTTCGAAACCTCACTTATTATTTTTTCTTTATTTTCTATATAATTTGTAAAGGCTAGAAGCGGCCATTTATTAAATAAAATATTATAATTTATATTATTGTTTTGTTTATTTGTCCCTTCTCTTAGGTCCTTTCTCCATCTTGATTTAAAGACAAGTAAAGCCGATACTTGATCTTTAAAATTACTAACTGGTTTATTAGTTTGAAAGTTTGGATTAGGTCTCCTCTGACTCTTCTATTTTCTAAGCTCGAGATGTCAAGTTTTTTCAGTCTAACCTCGTATGGTTGATTCTTGACCGATTTAATCAATTTTGTTGCTCTTCGTTGTAAGTTCTCTATCTTTTTCACATAAAAAAAAACAAAAAAAAAATTGTAGATTACAGTTATGATGTTGAAAATGACGAATTCAGATAGTGTGGAAATTTTGCTCCGCGCGCATCTTATGATGTACAATTTTTATCTAAATAATAGAAGGGTTTTATAAATTTTCAGGCAGTAAAAAAATAATTCATATAGCGCTTCAAGTCATTAACTTTAGTCGGATAGGAAGTAAAATAAACGGTCAAAACATGATTTTTAGGTTTTTTAGAATGAAAAAAAAAGTTCTTTTGAAAAAACTTTGGTGGTTTTTGTGAAAATGTAACGTTCCGTTCCAGGAAAGTTCCAAAAAAAAGAACTGTTTAAAGGGTTCCGTTCCATAGCCGTTCCGTTCCCAAAGAGTTCCGTTTTCAAAAGGTTCCCGCTCAATGAACCGTTTGACGGGAATTGAACCCTTTAAGAACGAAACTATTTTAGAGCGGAACTCTTTGGGAACTGTAACCCTTATTTCGGCTATTGAACGGAACCCTTTAGACCTTTCTTTTTTTTGGAACGATTATCCGAAATATTTTAAGTTTGGACAATTTTCAGGTTATAAAAATCATAAGTACACATACGTTTGATGAATGTCATATTTGCATGTTTCTAGTAGATTTTAATTAACTTTCGTTATTCAATTGCCCGAAATCGAAAATATTATGAAATAGTTTATTAAGGTAAACTCTATTAACGATTCTCAAAGTTGTTACTTCTCTGGTCATACAGTGGTCATTTGATAGCAGAATTTCACAAAAATTTACGTTAATTATCGTCAATTATTGAATTTTTACCAAAAATTACCGTAATATATTACCTAATATGCTAATTCAGAGCCTGAAATGGGGATTTGATAGATCCTGAAGTTGAATATTTGTTTTGTCCTCCAGAGTATTAGAATTTACGGGTCAGAAAGTTATCGTAAAATCATAAAAATAATTATAAATGGGATTATTTTAAAATGAACTATTATTTAAGGGTGAAAATTTTAAAGCAATTTTTGGATTTATCAACTAAACCTAAGCTTAAAAAATTAAGACTAAAATATATATCAATATCTTGTTTTCAATTGAACCGGTATACCATTAGTTGGATGCAAAATAAGATCAGCAACAGGTTCTAACTCGTCCAAAGTTTTAATTGATTCGATTTCGAAACGTCTCAAAATGTTGGCCAACAAGACTTTTTCTTCCATTAAAGCGAATCTTTGACCGATGCAATTACGTCTTCCAGCTGAAAATGGTATGTAAGCATAAGCATGTCTGTCTTTTGAATTTTCTGGTAAAAATCGATCAGGATCAAACTTTTCTGGGTCTGGATAATACTTTTCGTCTCGATGAATCAAAAACGGATTAATAGCCGCTGTTTCTCCTTTTAAAATTTTAAAACCACCGATCGTACAGTCTTCTGAAAACACACGGCCAATGTACGCAACTGAAGGAAAGAGTCTTAAAGTCTCTTTGATTACCAAGTCTAGATACTTCAACTCTTTTAAATCATCATTTGTTAATGAACGATTTGATTGTCCTAGAACTGTGTCAATTTCATCGTGTAATTTCTTTTGAACTTCGGGATGTGAACCTATTAATTGACAAGCCCAAGCAGCAGCAGCTGCTGTTGTATCATGACCCTCGAACATGAATGTATCAACTTCTTCGCGGATATCATCAAACGAAATCGATGGATCCTCTCGTTTAGCTTTGAGTAAGAGATCCAAAAAAGCGATTCTTTTTTCTGATTTGAGTTCAGAGTCTTCAAGTTCAACGTCACGTTCCATTATGACTTTTTTGGTAAAATCGTGCAAGACTTTTAAACAATTTTGATATTCTTTTCCATTTTGAGTGCGACTGTAAATAAAATCGATCGCTTCAATGGGGGAATAAATACGATTTGTAATTAGCTCTGAGGCTCTTGCCACTGCTTTTACATAGTCCGATGTCTTATCAAGTTGAGCATTTACATTTTTACCCATTGCAGTTTCTTAAACATATTTTTTATGTTTAAATTTATTTAATTAACAATAAGTGATTGATAAGAGATACCACAAATGACGTCTAGAGCACATGATTTGAGAAGTTCAAAAATATCTATTTGTTTTTTATTTTTGACACAAGTTGATAAAATTTCGACTAAAATTTCAGCTTGTTCGTTCATAATTTGTAAAAAGTCATTTAAAATCTCAAAATGAAATGCTGGGGTTATAAGACGACGTCGATTTGCCCATTTTTCACCATAACTTGACGAGATTTTTATTGTTAACAAAAATTCTTGAAAAGTTTCTTTTTTTAATGTTGTTACCTTGTAAGAAGACCAGTGCCAAGCCATGAGTGTAAAAAATCGTATTGTTTTGATTTTTGAGTATTTTTAGACGATGAAAAAAGAACCTTTTGAAAAAAATAAATGAATGAATCATTTTCTGGTTAGTAAACAAGATTGACTTGGAAACCGAGAACTGTTGGAATATCAAATCTATAGGGTACCCTCCCGCTCTTTTAGTTCTTTTTGGCCTTCTTGTCATTCAATCAAATGTATTCCAATTAGAGGTTAGTATGAGACCTTTTGACAATTGGAAGGAGAGATAAATAGGCCTCTCTTTTTGACCTTTTTGCAAACTTAATCCTTCATGGAATATTTTTAGAGACATTAAACTCATTTTTTAATAATTGGAGTTTATTCAAGGGCCAAAAAAAACCTTTATTTCATGGACCCTGAAAAATGATGTCCCTCCTAGCTATTGACAAAGAAACTAAGTAAAACTTTATCAATAATTTTTAAAAAAATGCTAATTTCTAAGTGTTATTTACCTATGATTCCCTGAAAAAATATCTGGCTATGCCTATCAGGATATAATTGTTGTACTATTTAAGCAGTCTTCCATGTAAAAGTACGCACTTTTCGTACTTTTAAAATTAGATCAGATTACCGGACACCTGACCGTCACCTAATCCCTACCAGGGCTTCGCCCCAGACCCCTTTCGATAATTTTATCTTTGAAAGTACAGTAAATTTCTGCATTTCTTAGGCAAATTTTCTGGGCTACCAAGGACGCTACGGCGCATTGCTTAATCACGCAAAATTTGTTTTAATTAATTATTGTGTTTCGGAACTTTTCAAAGCTTCGAAGCATGTTGCGCATTGCTTAGGAAGAGTGTCAACTTATTTCACAAATGTACTGCACGAAAAGTACTTACTTTTACATGGTACATGGTATGACTCAGATGATTTTTAAAAGTACATTCCTATTTAGAATCATTTTTATTTAAAGAGTAAAAAAAGTTTTAGAAAGGATTTTTTTTCTTCATTGTCAATAGATGACTTTTTGTAGCTCTTTTTCTAAAAATCATGATTTTTTATTCTTAAATGAAGCGTCATAACGCGACTTGTGTTTTTTTTTTGAAAACCCTTTTATTCTTTATTTGACGCGTTAAAACAGGTTTTTTTTTATTACCATAAACCCCCTCTATTTGGTTTTTTTAAATATATCGAAAGGTAAAGTATTGTTTCAAAATCTCATACTTTTAGTTTATAGACTATGTTGAGGGGGTTAGAATGAGTCATTTTCGAGCCATTGATATAAAGAAATTTAAACATAAATCGAATGTTAAAGACCAAATTTTCTGGGTACAAATAGAGGGGGCTTACGGTATTAAATATCGATATTAGTTTCGACTCAATATCACGGCAAAGACAACCATACTAAAAAAGGCGTTTTTTACCGAGTATAAATTCAAAAAACGTCATTTAAGCCTGAAAATTTGCGAATATTCGTTTTCAGCGCCCTTGAAATTGCCAAAATGGTCGGATTATGAAAAAATAATATTTCCTCAAAATCTTCTAAATATGACCCTCTACTGCTGCAGCCTCGTACACCTTGGGTTCATTTTCAACATATCTCGATTATAGGTTCAAATGAAAGCCCGTGACTCGAAACATAAGTTAACATTTAAATTAGTTCAAAAAAATGATTCTTTCGATTAGTTTGGGTTTAATAATCTCAAATTTAAGTTTAAAATTTTTTCATTTTTGTGCAAAAATTCCTTTTAGAAGAAAATTTTGAAAAAGCTTTGCCCTCTGGATAGAGATTGGGGAACAAAAGTTGATAAACCTACCTCGACATAATCACCTTTATGAAAAACATAAGATGGTTTTGTCCCTTTAAATAAAAAAGCATTAAACAATCAAGAAGTAAGTTGATTTTTGACTAAATGTTTTACCAAGCCATAAACGAAACAAAGGCTCATCTTTGAACATTTTAGCAAACTCTTTCATTTGTTTAGTAAACTCTTTAAATTGAAAGATTACCGCAATTTTTTTGAAAAATTTTCAAAAAATATTAACCATATTTTTGTTTGATTTGATGAATATTTCCAATAATTGGCAACATGGGAAGCCCTTTGATCTTGTTAACAGATCTAACTAAATAAACATAATTCAATAGCCATCTTGATACTTGAAATACCAAGCTAATACATATCAAATAAAACAATGATTTGATTATAAAGCCTAAGCTTAAAGATAATTCAAACATTTTCTATCTTAAAAGCTCAAATATAAAGGTACATTTATTGTGTTGAAAAAAAAAAATGGGGAATAAAAATTTAACATTGTGCTTCTAGGTGTAGTTTTCGAAAAATTATAAAATCTGGTTTTTGAAATTATCTTGAAATAATTTTATTTTTCGATTTTAAAAAGTTTTATAGCAAAAAAAAATATAATTTCGTTATGTTTATCAAAAGATTTGTTTTATTTATTTTTAAGTTTTTTAAATGATTTTCCAAATAATCATGAAAAGTTGTGACATTTTAAAAAAATAAAATGTTAACTTCCGCTTTAGAAAATTTCGGTTATACCTTTTTTTTGTTGTGGATTAGTTTTATTTTTTGCAACTTATAACCAAGGGCGTAGCCAGACTTTTTCGAATAGGGGGGCTCAAGTTGAAAAAAAAATAAAAGGTTCCGAAAATGCAAAACGTCTAGACTAATTTTTAAATTGATTTACGACCTCAAAATCGTAATCTACATGTATGAAAACCTGGAACTCCAATTTTTTACGGGTTGTCCAAAATAATTTTTTCATATCCCAGATGTCTAAAATGTGAAGACGGTTAAAATTTTCGAAAAATCGCTTGTACTACACTTCCACCGAATTAATTGCGTACACGTACCGTACCGTACCACCGTACATTTTTTTTAAATTTTAAAATATACTCCACCAATCTCCATAGACAATTATTATAGAAAGATTTTAAGACACTTTTTAACTTGGATTTATTGTAACACAGGGTAGGAATAGAATTTAAAGCTAGTAAGATTTATGATTTGGGGCTCCTTACACAAGGAAACTTTGTGAACAGGGTTTTTTTTAAAATCGATAGATTATAAATAGATATAGTGCTCACATAAGAATGAGTTTTTGGAAACGGCGGCAAAAAAAATTTTCCCTATTCGCATGTACCCGACATATTATAATTTTTTTTTCAAAAAATAAAATTATAATTAATTTTTAACATACACATAATTTGAAATGTTTCAATCAAAATTTAACTTTTCGTTCCCAAATCAACCAATCATTTACCGATAAAAAAGTCGTTGAATAATTCAGGTGAACGATCTGCTAAAAGAAACAAAGCTCCGAAATTTTTTCTTATAAATATTTATAAATCCTTAAAATCGCCGCCGTCAGTCAGCCCTCCCCTGGCTACGCCCCTGCTTATAACCACAGACAACAAAAATGTTTCTATTACAACTTTTGACAACATTTAGAACTTTAGAAAATTTTAGATTAAAAACATTTTAAGAGCGATATTACAGTGGTGCTATGTGCTATGATCAATGGTATCCTGATTGAGTTGATAGAGTCATACCTTAATGAAAAAATGTATTTAGTTGCAACTTAAAATAGATTGTAAATTCAATTTAGCCCATTTTTCTCATTAAGGAATGACTCTATAAACACAATCAGGGTACCATTTTGAAGCAGGCTGAGATCTACAATTTGCATCGCTGTACCTGGTGTGAAAATTTAACGTTCTTGTTTTAGTTCATTAGACTGCCAACACTAGTTTTTACAGCATTTTACTCGATAGTACCATGTACCATGGTACAAATCTAAAATTTTAAATTCGTCCTATAGTACAATTTCATTTTTGATCCGGTATAATTTTGACCTGATATACTTTTAAAATAAGACCAGTTAAAAAAAATGAGAACCGATCATTTTCTAACAAAAAAGGTTGAGAGAATAAAATCCGCTATTTTGCTTCAATTTTTTTGCTTGTTTTATCAAAATCTAGTTTTCGTTAATTTAAATAATCTTATAAATGGAAAAAATAAAATATGTCAGAAGAATAACTAAAATGATCGGAAACTCTTTCAATCAGAAGAGAAGAAGAATCAAAGATAAAAAAGCAGAAACATTAAAAGTTCTTCTTTTGTGTTACTTTATGAAAAAATTTTGAATATTAATTGCTAACCATTGTATTAAAAATGACAAAGATTATTTCCATATTTTGCTTGCATAACTTGATTTCATTTTGTAAAAAGTACCATTGATGAGTAACCTATTAAAGGCCAAACCGTTCTGGTCGTTGTACAATCAGATTATTTTAATCAATTACAGTCGCCGCTCGTTTATATCACCTTCTTGGTTTTACTAAAATAGTGTGATGTAAATGGATTGGGATATAACAAGATTAATTTTGCATTATGCTACATTGAATTGGAAATGATTATAGTGGGATATAAGTGGATTGTGACATAATGATGATGTGATATAAGCGAGCGGCGACTGTAAATGAAAAATTAAAAAATACACAAGACACAAAAGTAACTTAAAATACACAAGGAAACTTTGTGAACTGGGTTTTTTTAAAATCGCTAGATTATAAATAGATATAGTGCTCACATAAGAATGAGTTTTTCGAAACTCACTTTTATTTTTTCGGACTTGCCCTTGCCGTATCGTTCCTAAGGCTGCAACCATAACTAAAAAAAATTGAAGTGAAAGTAACAGCGTCAATGGGAGTCTTCTAGCTTTCAGACAAAGTCTTAGAATAGAAGTTTTGGATAATATGGACTTGATACCGATAGAATCAATAATTAAAAAAAAAAATTTATTAAAAATATTACACTAAGTTTAAAGCTAATTAATTTCTAAGTTTTAATTCGATTGGTATACCATCAGTTGGATGCAAAATGAGATCACCACAAGGCTTTAAATCTTCAATTTTTTTTATCGACTTGATTTCGAAACGTCTCAAAATGTTGGCCAACAAGACTTTTTCTTCCATTAAAGCGAATCTTTGACCGATGCAATTACGTCTTCCTGCTGAAAATGGTATGTAAGCATAAGCATGTCTGTCTTTTGAATTTTCAGGTAAAAAACGATCAGGATCGAACTTTTCCGGGTCTGGATAATACTTTTCGTCTCGATGAATCATATAAGCAATAATCACAGCCGTTTCTCCTTTGATAAGTTTGTAATCACCAACGGTACAGTCTTCTGAAATAACTCTACCAAAATAAGGAACTGAAGGAAAAAGTCTTAAAGTCTCTTTAATTACCAAGTCTAGATACTTAAGATCTTTCAAGTCGTCGTTAGTCAATGGTCGATTTGATTGTCCTAGAACTGAATCAATTTCATCGTGTAATTTCTTTTGAACTTCAGGATGTGAACCTATTAATTGACAAGCCCAAGAAGCAGCTGCTGCAGTTGTGTCATGACCCTCGAACATAAACGTATCGACTTCTTCTTGAATATCGTCAAACGAAATCGATGGATCTTCTCGTTTAGCTTTGAGTAAGAGATCTAAAAAAGCGATTCTTTTTTTCAATTTGAGCTCGGAATCATCAAGATCAGCATCACGTTCCATTATAACTTTTTTGGTAAAATCGTGTAAGACTTTAAGACACTTTTTGTACTCTTTACCGTTCCGAGTTCGAAAGTATACCAAATCAATCCATTCTGTAGGGTCAAAGACTCGGTTTATTATCAACTCAGACACTCTAGCTACAGCTCTAACGTACTCTGATGTTTGATCAAATTGAGCATTTACATTTTGACCCATCGCACTCTCTTTTAGAGAATTATTCTAATTAAATTTTCAATTAAAAATTCGGTGAAAATTTTTTACCGCAAATGACGTCTAGAGCACACGACTTGAGACGTTCAAAAATATTTATTTCTGTTTTATGCTTGACTAAATTTGTTAAAGTATCGACTAAAATTTCAGCTTGTTCGTTCATGACATGAAGAAAATCGTTTAAAATTTCAAAATGAAATGTAGGGGTTATCAAACGACGTCGATTCGACCATTTATCACCATAACTTTAAAAATTCAAAATTTAGTCTCTCTTTTATGTTTGTTTTCCCTCTTTTACCTTGTTAATAGACCTTGCCCAAGCCATGGATGCAAAAAATCGTATTGAACTGACTTTTCAGTGTTCTTTGAAGATGAAAATAAAATCTTAAAATAAAAAAATGTTAAAATTTTAAAATTTTGCAATTAAGGCATGTTTGTTTTGAAATGTCAAGTACACACTTCAGCGTAATCGCCACGATGAAAAGCGTAAGTAGGCATGGGTCCTTTTGAAAACAAAAAAATAAAAAAAAATTAGAAATTTCATGAATTAATGTTTACCAAGCCATAACCGCCATAAAGGCTCATTCTTGTACTTGTAAGAAATTTCTTTTACTTGTTGCAAAAACTCTTTGGGGGTTTAAAAGCTTACAAAAATCTAGAGAAAATTTTTTTTTTGTTTCTTTAAATTACCATGCTTTTTTTTGATTTGATGAACATTTCCGATGAACGGAATCATCGAAAGTCCTTTAATCTTGTTTACAGATCTTACTTTAAAGATGTAACTTGACAACCATTTAAGAGCTCGTATGATCAAATTTGCACTGATTAAAAAGTATATTGTTTTTAAAAAAAATGATAAGCTTAGCTCAATCATGTTTTTTTTTTGTGTTTTATTGTTAAAAGGTAAATTTATTTCAAAAAAAAAATGAAATAAAAAAAAAATGAGATTTGTACAGGAATGGGTGTATCGTTCGATTTTTTTGTTTCTTATTTTGTTGAGAATAAAATTAGCTAATAAATTCAAAAAAAAAAAGATTTTTACAAATTTTCATAATTTTTATTTTTCTAAGTATTTAATTCGACAAATGTTCTATTTCAAGTTTGACATTTTTTTCTAGGAAATAATTTAGAACGGACTCACGGGCTCTTTGTCCAGAAGGAATCGTCCCTGGGTAACTGAATATAATTGATTTACTCTGATTTAGGGACTCGTTGTACCCAAGGTTCAAGGTTGCAATATCTCATTAATCGAATTAGATGCGAGAAATCCAAGCACATTTATGAATGCTACTTAAAAAATTGACCAAAATTTATCGTTATTCTGGGTTCCAAAATTTGACCCAAAAGTCAAAAATTGGTAATTTGCTTTGATCTGATTGTATTTTAATACTTTATAATAAATATATTTTAATACTCACTAAATGGGTATCTAAAGACTATTTTTTGAGTGCCTATAACTAACCAACGGATGTTCATAAGTAGGTTTTGATAAAAAAATCGAATTTCTTGGCTGAAATTATGCTTAGAATCAAGTTTACATGAATTTTGGTGAGATGGTTAATTATTTGTTAAGGCTTAACAATCTTATTTTCATAATATACACTAAAAAGTCTTCTAAAAGCATATCTAAGTTTTTTTTCTAACTATTGTGGTTTTTGGTTGTACCCCCAAAGGGTTAAAAGATACAGCACGGCTAGTGAAAAAAAGGCGTACCATCTAGCGTACCTTTCAGCAACCGTACCGCACCGTATCTTGCCTCCTAGCTTACCGTCCTAACGTACTATTTTTATCAAAAACAAATACATTGAAAGAGATGGTAGTTTCAATCTCTTGGAAGTATAAAAATGGGTCCATTGACAATAAACCAACATACTTGCTACAATAGACCGACCATTTTTCAATTCAAACGATGGAAACCAGTCACAAAATGTGAATATCTTCAATATTTTATCGACTTTTTTCTCAAGCAAAAAACTTGAAGAAGCAGTTTTTCGAAGACTAACTTGAACCCCTAGGTTGTTAAAAGCTAACTTTGATGTTTAATTCATAAATTCTGAACATATATCAGTGTTTCTCAGAGTTGTGATACTGTCAGTATTTTACTGATCAGTATCAGTAAATTTCAGTATTCAGTATTACTGATACTGTTACTGATACTGATTGTAAAAATACTGATACTGAATAGAGTGTAAAATCAGTATTTCAGTAATACTGTTTAATACTGAAAATTTTATTTTTTACACTTTTTTAGATAATTTGAGTCGAATAAGTAAGATTTTATAGAAAAAAATTTAGAATATTAAAAAAATTTAATTTGAAGAAACTATTGCTTTATTCTATACAATCCCTTGTTGTTGTTTTTGTCAATTGAAATATTTTTTTAGTAAAACCGCTTATGTTTGAGAAAATTATTTTTTTTCGGGGTGAGTCTTTTATTATTTATCGGTCTTCTTTTTAATATTTTCCTTTAATAATCCCTTAATAGAACGAAATGATGTATTTTATATAAATAAATTAACTTCGAATAGTATAAAAACAACGTTAAGCACGTTAAAATTAAATTCCTTTCTTTTATCAGGTCAAGTTTTGCTTATTCGTTTCCATTTCTTTAAGGGGTTCACTTGACAGGGCTCTGTATACAGAGAAGGTAATATTATATCATGTGTAAAATGTTTTTTTACTGATGGAAATACTGATCGGCTAAATACTGATACTGATTTTCTCGATACTGATTCCGTAAAAGAATACTGAATACTGACTGATACTGATGGTCTTAGTACTGATACTGACTGTTACTGATTGCCCTTAATACTGATACTGACTGATACTGATATTTTCAATACTGATCACAAGTCTGGTGTTTCTTAAATATGAAAGCCTTGAAGTTGCAAAAATTTCTAGAGGGTCCAATCAAATTTTAATTATTTCTTAAGGAGAGTATCAATTTTATTGATCCATGGAAGAGTTGATTTCAGTTTAACAATAGTATTAATGTTGAATATTCACATTTATTAGGGTGATTTATTAAATTTCGCGTTTTTTGGATGGTTATTATTGATTCAGGCTCTTATGTGATATAATGACTTTAATTCATATTATATATTAGATTAAGCAAAATTGAACTCTCTAAAAGATGAAAAGTCTGAATTTTAAAATTTTTGATCGTAAGTATTTTTAAAATTATAAAAACTTTTGATGAAATTTTGAATTTTTGGTGCTGTTGCAATATTGGAAAAAAAGCCTCACAGCAACAGCAGCAACGCACGAAATATGTCAAGTAGAAGGTGAGAATGTCCTTAAAGCAAAAAAGGCACAAGCTTGGTTCAATAAGTTTACCAGTAGTGATACTAGCCTTTGAAGGAAAAAGGGAAGATCAGGGAATTTTGATCAGGACGCCCTGCGTACAGCGGTAGAGAGCAACCTCCGAGTTATACTTGCGAATTATCAAGGAACCCTTAACAGTCGACCATATTTCGTCACCTTAAGTTATTAGACGCTGCCGAGTTGTTACACACGATTTGACACCTTTTCGTTGTATCGGAATCTGTAGAAAACTAATTAAAAATCCTCTTGCTGAACGATTTTTCTGAAAGGTGATTCCTTGCGATGAGATGAATGGATGCATTTTCGAAATGCTGATGACAGAAACAAGTGGCAGGAACCATCTCAACCAGCCCTACCAGTCGTTAAAAGGGGACGATTCGGATAGAAGATAATGTTGTGCGTTTGATGTAATTATCAAGGGGTAATACACTTTGAACTGGTTCCTGATGGTCCATCTGACCTGATCCCATCTGATCTGACCTTTATTGTGAACGAATGTATGCTTCACCTAAGGCAGAATAGCCTTCTTTGATCAATCGAAAGCTTGGTTTGTTTCTTCAAGATAACGCAAAACCACATACCGCTCGATAAAACCATTGAAAAATTGAAGAGATTGAACTTCTCCCTCATCCAGCAAATAGTCCAGACATTTCTCCTTCTGATTATCATCTTTTCCGCTCTATGTCTCATTTCCTTAGAGGGCTGAATTTTACTAACCAAGACCAAGTTGAAGCTTTGTGACTTGAGTTTTTTAGCTCAAAAAGCCAGGAATGGTACAAGAGAGGAAACGAATTGAAGACCATAGAGCATAATGGTGTATATTTTGGAGATAAGGTGTTTACCTTTTTTTTAATTTAAAAAAATAAAAAACTTTAAAAAAATGCGGAATTTTATGAATCACCATAATCTGATATTTATGATATAAATTCTGAAAGAGCGCAACATTTTATTTTTTATCATAGTAGCTTATTTAAGTTAAAAATTTAAAAAAAAAATTTCAGTTTTTTTATTTTTCGTCACAAATTGTCTCCAGATTTGACCAAAAAGTTTTTTTTATTGAAACTGGAAAACTCTGTAAGTAGTGTATACACCTAACGTCCAAGGAAACATTTGACTTGAGTCGTTGATTATCAATCTCCGAATTCAAGAGATCTTGTGATCTGATGTTAAAAAAAAAGTCGTCTTTAAAGAATGTTTAAACACAACATTTCGTCCAAGACAAAATAAAAAGCTCGTTTAACAAAAATAAAAAAATGAAACCTCCTAAATCCATAATAAATTATAATTTTTATAAAAAAAAAATACACTAAAGTTTAAACTAAAAGTATTAAGATTAACACACAAGACAAAAAATAAAGAAAAATTATAGAAAAAAAAATTATTTTTTTTTATCATAAAAATTAAAACCGTCTTCTTTTTGTCTACAATCACATTACCCAAAATCAAACAAAACAAAAAAAAAAAACTTGTCATTTAAATAAGATTATCATAAACAATTCATGGTCTATTAATCCCATTTTGTGAGAGAGTGAGACGAAATCTTTGTTGTTGTTGTTGTTAAGGGGGAAAATTGACTTTACATTATGAGTCAACAAAATTTAACACCGATTAAACGTAAAGAAATATACAAGTACGAAGCGCCATGGCAATTGTACGGTATGAATTGGAGTGTTCGACCAGACAAACGATTTCGTTTAGCTTTAGGAAGTTTTATAGAAGAGTATAATAATAAAGTTCAAATAGTTATGTTAGACGAAGAGAGTGGTGAGTTTACACCGCGGAGTACATTCGATCATCCTTATCCGACTACTAAAATTATGTGGATACCAGACACTGTTCGTACTTTTTTATGACATTTATTTTTATGAAAATTGAATTTTTTTGTTTTTTAAGAAAGGAGGGTTTCCCGATTTACTAGCAACGAGCGGAGACTATTTGAGAATTTGGAAATGTGTGTCAGATAATGAAACTAAACTAGAAGTTCTTTTAAATAATGTAAGTTTTTGAACAAATCTTACCTCGAAAGAATGTGTATGGAATCGAGTCATACCAGTATTTTTTTCATATATTTGGAAGGGACTTTTCTTTTCCGTCCAAAGGTGGGTCAAAAATGACTCGTCCGATCATTAAAGACCATATGGTGTCATTTTTGACCCAATAGAATAATTAAAAAAAATCTTTTTTTTTCAATATTTTGCTTTCCATGACTAATAACGAGCTAAAAGAATTGGGTCATTTTTGACCCAATTCTTTTAGCTTGTTCTTCAATGAAGAGTTAAGGATATTTATACGATAAAATTACGACAGAAAGGGGGCTGACTCGTTTCATAGCATGTATCGTTTTATAGCACTTTTTTTTCATAGCATGTCTTGTAACTTTTTTCTCTCAAATATCAACTAGTTATAATTATAGTCATGTGTTATTCGGT
Organism: Brachionus rubens; assembly: GCA_022207745.1. Classification (NCBI taxonomy): domain Eukaryota; kingdom Metazoa; phylum Rotifera; class Eurotatoria; order Ploima; family Brachionidae; genus Brachionus; species Brachionus rubens. The sequence continues at coordinate 182,412 of JAJVHD010000051.1, forward strand.
ATTAGTCATGTGTTATTCGGTATTCGATTGCTCTTTCCTCATCATTTCGACCGTAAGGTAACCAAGAATTATTTTTAGTCATGAATGAAGAGATTAAACAAAAATTATCTTGTCTTAGTTAAATGTGTAAGCTTAAGATCCCAATTTTTCTATGAATATGAATGCAATAGTATAGGTGCTATGAAAAAAATCATTCTATGAAACATTACACGGCCACAGAAAGAGTCTCTCTAAAAAAATGTTGATTTACAGCGATTCTTCTTTTCCGTGTTTTAGTAAGGTCTACCAGTTCCAGTAACGCTACTTGGCCTTTTGTTGGGAATAACAAACCGTACATTATTGAAATAACTGGTCAATTTAAGCTATCTTTTAGACATACTAAACGCGTACTCAGGCTCATAGATCAAGAATATCTAATTTGTGATCACTTCTACGCAGTGCATTACCGAGGCAACTAAGTTGTCTTTTCCTCAATGATTCGACCAAAGGTTTGAGACTCGAAATTAGCCTAACCTGGTCATTTGTAGATAAGACATATTCGGAAAAAGTTGTTAAATTTGGCTTCTTGTTCTTTTGTAATTATCCACGCTTCACAACCGTGCAATAAAACTGAAAAAACAGATTGTTAGCGACGCGAAGAACTATTTGCTAGTTCGTAGTTAACACTACCTTTCGTGTGTCCTAGTTATAATTAATATTTTATTTGGCTCTAAATAAACTCTAATTGGCAGGTTAGGGTAATTAAGTTTATGGTATTTATTTGAGAATAATATGAATTTTTGGAATCTTTGTAAACAAGCTAGAATAAAGTCATTTAATCAGAAAACCTCTTTTTATCGTAAACTATGAGTTCCAAACAATCAGTTAGCCTGCAACATAATTTTACCTTTCAGTACTGGAGAGACATGATTCGGTTTTCAAATCTTTTCAATTTTGCAATACGTCGCTAATTCTTTGCGGTATCTAAAGTCTGCATCATCAGACGAAACCATTGAACCGAAATACTTAAAGTCATTGACCCTCGATATCTCTTGGCACTCTAACAAGATATTACCGGGATGTTGAAAGTCATGCATTCTGTTTCTTAATGTTTATTCGAAGTACGGTCTTTGAAACCCTTTTCGATTAATGACTCGAATATTTCTCTCATAAAATCTCTCTAGAGATATGTGAGGATTTGTCATTATAAAAATAAGTTTCTTAAATACAAACCTTTAATAAAAACGCTAACCTAGTCTTGTAGGGAAAACTTGCTCTAATTGGGCTGGGTTTTATTTTGATATTGAATTGGCGTAGAATGAGGTCTCTAAAACCACGAAAAACTAATTAAGACTTATTTTGGGTTCCTTAACTTGTCGCAAAAAGTCCAATTTACCTTAAGTTCATTTTGAATTATTATCCATGGAAATTTCAAATGATCAAATTTTTTTTATTTTAAGAATAAAAATTCCGACTTTTGTGCACCATTGACATCATTCGACTGGAACGAAATAGATCCAAATCTAATCGGTACATCATCAATAGACACTACATGTACAATATGGTGTTTAGAGGTAAATTTTAAATTCGTTTTTTTTTTTAACCAAAAAAAACCTAACCCTGTATATTTCAGACGGGACAAATACTAGGACGAACCCAAGTAAATGGTCATGTAAAAACTCAACTAATTGCTCATGATAAAGAAGTTTATGATATTGCATTTAGTCGAGCGGGTGGTGGTCGAGACATGTTTGCATCAGTTGGTGCTGATGGCTCTGTACGAATGTTCGATTTACGTCACTTAGAACATTCGACAATAATCTACGAAGACCCGTCACATAATCCATTGTTACGTTTAGCTTGGAACAAACAAGATCCAAATTATTTAACAACAATATCAATGGACTCAATTGAAGTGATCATCTTAGACGTACGAGTTCCATGTGCACCTGTAGCTAGACTTAACAATCATCGTGCAGTTGTAAATGGTGTCGCTTGGGCACCACATTCATCATGTCATATATGTACATCAGGTGATGATAGACAAGCATTAATATGGGATATACAACAAATACCACGTGCTATAGAAGATCCAATTCTAGCTTACACAGCCGATGGTGAAATAAATCAAGTTCAATGGTCAAGTACACAACCCGATTGGATTGCTATTTGTTATAATAATTATTTGGAAATACTTAGGGTTTAATTTATTTTTTCTTCTTGAGTCGTCGTGTTTTTTTTTTTAATTTGTTCGAATCCTCCTTGACGTCGTGAGGTTTAGTAATTTTTCTGTGCACTCAATTAAAACACATTTTTTATTTTAGGGTTCTTTTTTTTTAAAAAAAAAGAAAATTTTGGCAAAAATTTTTTTAAATTTTTTTTTTTCACGATTTGAAAAAACAAAAAAAGTTAATTCAATTCCTGTAAAAGTGTAAATTAATTCTCTCTTTTTTTTAATAAACTTTGTTCTATGTTTGACTCTTTTTTTTTTGCGGGATTGTGTAACCGAGATCGAATACAATAAGCCAAAATGAATACCTTTATTCCAAGAGAATGAAGGCTTGATGACCTTAAATCTGAAAGATTATACGCTTAATTTTAACCCTTTTTTCGGTTATTGCTAAAACACGAACCACCACTTTTCCGTTCAAAAAAACGTCGACTACCTTTGTTCTTATGACAGAAGAATTTTTTTTTCTTCTCCTAAAAATTTTTTGGACCACCTTGTGTAGAATGTTGTGCTCTTTAGAGCATTTATAATCGTCAACAAGAGACCGAAAATCTTGATTTTCCTTGATTTTTTGATTTCTTGAACCTTGATTTTTCAAGCATGCTGATAGTGGAGATAATTTTCCGATTTTTACTGCGTCGAGATTTTTTCTTCATTTTTGGACGTAAAATAAATTCTAGGCTAAAACTCAAAAATTGAGTTAAACTTAGCTGAGGCTATGATCAGTGTTTTAACAGAAATGTTCAAATACTGCACTTCCGCCGAATTAATGTCGTATCCGTACTAAAGCGTACCCGAACCGTACCAAAGCTTACTCGTACCGTAATTAAATCATAAGCGTACCTGTACTAAAAAATCGAAAATTTATCGCAAAATCACGCATTAGAACGAGAATTTAGAGAATTTTTAGTACGGGTAACGGGTACCCCTCCCCAACGCACCTTATTAGCGATAAAATGGGAATATTTGATACGGAAACAAATGTTTTAGTACTTACAGTTAAGTTAAAACTAGTTGGTAATATTTTTTTTTTTTAAATTGAACTGTTTTCAAAACCGAAACTGAGGGTCTAAACCTGATGGGATGCCTTGCGGAGGATTACGGATTATTTTTAACAGAAAAATTACTAAATTTTTAAAACAACTTTCTGAAACTATCAAAAACAAGGTTTTCAGACCCGCTCCTAAGAATTCGAAAGATAAAAGTATGAAACCTTACGAAAAACAAGCAGCGTAGTTCAACGAAAGGCAACACATGAAGAAAAATATGTTAAGATTCTAAGCTTTGGATCTCAATTAAGTTCAATTCAAAAAAATTTGTTGTAAACAAACACTCAAAAATTTTTCGTCATATCTCTACTAATGTGCAATGAACAGGAACATGGCATTCATTAATTCATTAATCAGATTTATAGAGGTTGCTTTTTCACCAAAAACCCCGTATAGCCGAGTGATTTGCGAGCTAGTCTTGCAAGTAGATGGTCGGGAGTTCGATCTTCGCAAGGGGAGAAAAATTTCTGACTGTTTCTGTATTAAGGGGCGATGTGTTTGATGGGAATGGTAGCTCGAATATTTTTTGGATATTTTGTACAGATTGTGCAAGACAATTTTTCATTTTTTCGTGGAAAAATGCTCCGAAACCGGTCTCATGAGGAAATCTTTAGATTTTTCCAAAAAAAAAAAATTCATAGAACCTTGAAATTAAAGGGTATGGATATCGATTTTTGAACTAGGCAGCCAAGTTTTGTTTGAACTTTTAATTCGTCAACGAAAAGCCTAAAAATCATGTTTTTGACCTTTTTTTTATGACTCGGGGGCACTTTTTGACTTTATAATTAGATTATTTTGTATTTGAAAGAAATTTTCAACTGTCAAAAAAAAACAAACAAACAACAGCATCAGTAATGATTCAATTAAATTAATAAGTAGATTTTTTAAATCGATCGAATTCACAAAACATGTGCTTCAAATTAGTTATGAAGAAAATTTAGTTAAAGTTTTGTTTAAGAAATAAAATTCAATATGTTTGAAAAAAAAAGCTTCGTATCTTGATAATTTTACAGGAATTAATCTATCAAAAATGAAGATGATCAACTTCCATTCAGTTTTAAAATTATTTTTTTGAGCTATTGACAATGAAATTAAGTAGTTTTTAAAAAAAAATTATATGTTCCAATCTGATAGATTTTATCCTTTTTAGAGAGGAATCTCTAGTCTACCCTAACAAAGGTAAAAAGTACATCTTTTTTCTGTGGAGGATTGTGATACTGTTCCTAAAGCTACATAAATTCTACTTCTTCCGATGCCTGACCCTCACTAATTTCTTGCCCAAACCCTACCTTCGAGAAACTGTCTCTCGTTTTAAAGTTCAAAAAGTACAAACTTTCCAAAAAATTTCGACTCATAAAATTAAACTTTCCCTCAATGAATAAAATTCCGAAAATGTAACGCTCCGTTCCAAGAACGAAACTGGGATTTAATAGGATTCCGTTCTGTTCCAGGGAGGGGTTCCGTTCTTGGAACGGAACGTTACATTTTCGCAAGAACCACTGCATATGCATACATAGATTCAATTTTTTTGTCAAAATTTAAATTTTCAATAAGAATCAAGAAGGGGTAATCTTATTAAAATTTTTATAAAATAGTTAAGGGGTTATGAACGTTTTTTCAAGCAATCGTTCATTTTTTTTGTCATTGAGTCTTTCAAGTTTTCATTAGGGTTGTTAATTAAAGTTTTCAAATTCTAAAGTTTTTTAAAATTTTTTGACTTGAAAGTTATTTTATAAACTTCAAAATATCAATTATTGAAGATAGACTTTGAAATATCTTTTCAAGCTTGAAAAATAAAACTTTACACTCTGTAAAATCCTGCTTGAAATGAGAAAAACGTCGAATTATTCGACTTTATGCATTTATAAAGCAATTTATAGTATGTTCTCATCATTTAGAATGTCCAGGAAGATTTTACCTTAAAAATTTCATGATTTAACGCATTTGAAAGGTCCAGAAATCAAGATTACTTTGAAATATTTGTGTTTTTTTAAAGAATAAAATTTCAAGTATGAAATCTTTTTCTTTGAAAAAACTTTGAAGTTGAATAAATTAGCTTGAAATTTTTAAGAAAACTTTATAATTTGATGAAATAGTTCAATTAACAACCCTAGTTTTCATAGATTGTTAACCTGTCGAATTGCATTTGTATAAATATCCATTATAAAACATCAGCATATTCATAAATCTCATTAAGTCGTTTGGGTCGTTTCCATGAATTCAACTTTCACTTTTGTCAAATTTTCATTAAACGTTAGAGGAAGTCAACCTTTGTAGCTGCAAGTGTATTTAAAGCTTTGAGTGTTCAATAATGTCGTAATACACCTTGTTAAGACACATATCAGTCTCCTGATGATGTTCCCTTTTAGTTTAAAATGCCCTCAAAGGATAATTGGTCAATTCGGATTTTCAGTAAGATTTCATATCTCCTTGTCACGAGTCTTCCTATCAGTCAGTAACTCTCAGTTCTACGCTTCTGTTAAAAAACATAGACAGTCTTATCTGGGATTCGGAAGTTGTATTGATCCAGCCCTAAATTGGCTGATTAATAGAATATAGAATATATAATTATCGTTTTGAATCTTTAGAAATACTCCGAGGGTTTGGTTACTGTTTAAGTGTTGATCTGGCACAACGCACCCCTTAAATTTTCAATAAACATTTAACAAACAAACTTTACAATATCAAAAAATTTGTTTAATGAACAATTTTCCACAAAAAATCTTGTTTTAAGAAACACCAATTCATTCTAAACCATTAAAATTCACAAACTGTAAACATAAAAGATAAAATTCTATGAACCTGTTCTTCCATTCTTTTGGTTCTATAAACAAAACAAAAAACTCTAAGGAGTCCCTTTTTTAATTAGAGTAGAATATATCGTTGTTGTTTTTTTTTTAATTTATGACGTTTTTTTTTGAAACATAATGTAAATATCGTCACCACCAAAATAATGAGTTAGAGAGAGAGAGAGAGAGAGAGAGAGAGAGAAAGAGAGAGAAGGAGATATAGAGAAGATAATTTTCTGTTCCTAACGCCTTTTTAAAAAATTCAAATAAATTAAATCTATGATGATGATGATGATTAACTTTATTTTTTTTCATTTAGTTTTTGTCATTCATACAAGATACCTATTTACAATAGAATAAAAAAATTATGTTGCAATATCATCTTCTTTCTTTGTATTTAAAAACGAAAGAAAACATTTTTATAAAAAATGAAAAAAAAATTTAGAAAATGTTTTAAAAATACTTATGAAAATTGAATGATTTATGATTCTCTGTTGAGGAAACGTTTAAAGGAAAATTATAATTGTTTTTACTATTGACTTCTTCTTCTTTTTTTTTCATCATTTTGATGACATTAAGATTTTCTTCTTCTTTTTTTCTCCCCAAATATTCCAGTCTGTTCAAATTAATTTAAGCAAAAATTGATTGATTTTTTTCAAGTTTTTCTAGTAACTCAAAATACGTGGCAATTGTCGTCTAACTGGTTGTCATGTATAATTTTTAAAATTTACGTTTTCGGAATTATTTGATTTTCGCCTACCGGTAGTTTCAAATAAGGAGTATCTCAGTCAATTTTGTATTTAAATGAGCATTGGCATTCAATTGGACAAAGACTGTTTGAACCAATTTTGCTTTTAGTGATGGACTTATCAAAACGAACATTTTTCAAGAAAAGTTTCTGACCATTAAAAGCATACATATGTACCCATTTATTTTAAGGTATTGGTTGGGTTCCCCTAAAAATTCAGGGCAACTTAAATTTTTTTATCAATTTTCTTTTCATATTTTTTTTCTATTCAAAAATTGACCTAAAATGTCTGCAAATGTGGGTTTTTATGAAATAAAATATGGAGCAAAGTGAAACAAAATTTGCTCCATCCATTGGTGAAGTCTGCAAAATCTCTGCAAAACGAATTGCGCATTTAATTTTCATTTTTTTAATGGCGTGCACTGTTTTTAAATGCGCAATTCGTTTTGCAGAGATTTTGCAGACTTCACCAATGGATGGAGCAAATTTTGTTTCACTTTGCTCCATATTTTATTTCATAAAAACCCACATTTGCAGACATTTTAGGTCAATTTTTGAATAGAAAAAAAATATGAAAAGAAAATTGATAAAAAAATTTAAGTTGCCAAAATTCAGGTATTTTAATTTTTTTTTAGACAAAAATTGGGTTTATAAACCCAAATTTTATGCGGTACCTAATTCTGGATAAACTATACCCAACTAATACCTTATAAGATCAATGGCTTCCTGCCATTAAGAACTAGTTTGTGCACGAATTGAGAATTAATTGCTTGAATAATTTTTAAAATTTTTATGTATTTATGGGTAAACCAATCAGCCTGAAAAATATACAAGCAAATTGTATTATTGACTTTTCAGCTCTATTATCCTAAAAGGTTTGTTTATTAAGTCTTCATTAGAATGTTTTTGATAAATAACAAGATTAATCAAAAAATAATATAATCTCTACGATTCAGTGATAGAAATTCTTTTCTTATTTATTTTTTTTTCTAGATCAAATAGAAAATGGTCACATTTTTCTGCTGATGATTACCATGTTTCCAATTGAGTTTTTATATATTATAATGATACTAAACATGCAATATGGTACCTTTATTTTTTTTTTGTTAAATGTTAATTGAAACAAATATTCAATTCAAGAAATTTCGAGACGAATTCTAAAACTAAAATTGAAAACATTATGAATAATTCTTGTCTATCTTTAGCTAGTTAAAGCAGTTAAGTATTTATAAAAAAAAGAATTCGCTAGAAATTTTTATTTATTTTTTTGTCGTTGTTAATTTTATAATTAAATCGCTTCTAAACGAAAAAAATTAGTTGGCTTAAAATTACTTTAAATTTTGTTATAAACGTACTTTTTCGATTCAGTTTAAGAATTAATTAGTGCTTGATGGTCTGGTTTCAACAAAAATCTGAAAAGTTCTAAGTTGTAAGCCTAATTAAAATTTAAACGTCATCTGATACCAGAAGTATCGTTTTTGTTACATTAAATCAGATTATTCATTACTTTTTGCTTCACTTCTTGGTCTTATATTGGTGCCATTTGACATCTATCTTGAGAGGTTCAGTGTAAAACTTATGATTAAATACACTTAATTTCATCATTCCTTGTACACGGACAGTTAAACTTGAAAAGCTAAGGTTCTAGAAAATTTATCAAGTATTTCAGAACTCTTGACAGGGTACCTTCAAATTTGGACCTTAAAAATTACACTTAACTTACAAAGGTCTTAACAATAAATATAAAGAATCTTTAAACTCTCTGATTAAATTTAGTTGAATTTTTTGTGAAGTATTTTTTTATGGAGTTGAAAAGTTTCATTTTCAAAATCAATGCTGGAGATCAATTACTTTTCTGTCCTAGTAAAACGTAAAATGCTGTTCAAGCTTTTTCAGGTGAATACGCGATCTACTCAGCCACGGCTTTTGAACACAAAAAAAAGGAATAAATTTAATAGTTTGCAAGCCAGTCAGCTTGCACGAATTATTATAGGCAACATGATTAAGCTTTTTACTTCATACACGCGTTCACTAGTTAAAAACAACAATCAAAAGCACAAAGACAAATATTGAATATTGTAAATTTATTGTAATTCAAATCTAAATTTTATTACTGATGACTTTTGATGATTATTCTGAAAAATCATATTTTTACCGCTCTTTAACTTTTATGTAAATCTTACCGTATACCAAAAAATGACCTATTTAAATATGTTAGCCTGTAGAGTGTTGATTTAAGTGTCAGAAAAGACAATTGGCGAACTATATTTCGACCTATTTCTATATTCATATGGGAGTGTAAATTTTAAAACCAGTTGCTCGTAGGGTTTATTTACGAGTTATTATAAAAAAAAATAAATTATTCTAAAAATATGGAAAATTAGGTTAACTCATAAATTTTGTCAAGCTATGGTATTATCGTCGAAGGTTCATTTTTCTGCCAGTGTTGTTTCTTGTTGATGATTAAAAGAAGAAAAGTGAATCAGATTTTTTGTTTAAAATGAGAGAGAGAGAGAGAGAGACTGGCATCAACTTTTTTCAATTTTATTATCGATGAAATTTTTAAATTAAAACTTTTTTTGTTATCATTAAATTTTTGATATTTTAATCAACAACAAAAAAAACGACTCGAACAAAAGTTTTTAAAGCATAGTTTCAATTTCACATAATTTTTTTTTAAAGAAATATTTAAGACCTAATTAATATACCTTTATAATATCAAAAATTCGGAACAAAAAAAATTGTTTTTTTTTTCTTTTTGTTGTTTTTGTTGTTGCTGTTGTTGTTGTGATAAAAAACGTATTTGAACATAATGAACGATTTGAATAGTTTGACTGAAAATGATCCTAGACAATTAAAGTTAGTTTTACAAGCGAGAGCAGCTGAGTTGTTTAAACTATGCGATTTAGAAGAAAAAGGTTTCATTAATAAAAAAGATATACAACGTATGAGAGAGCCTCTTAACTTGTCACCTGATCAATTGGAAGAAGTTTTCGATTCGTTGGACATTGATAAAAATGGTTATTTAACATTAGACGAGTTTACAGCCGGTTTTAGTAATTATATTGGAATTGAATTTGATGAACAAGAACAAATTCATAATCGTATGAATCAACAAGAAGTAGCTGAGGCGGATGAAGAATTTAAAGCCACTATGAGTTCTTTGGGTGCTGTTCATTTGATTGACAGGTTTCAATAATTTTATTTGAAAAATTCGAAAAATTTTTGTTCAATTTTTTTTTTTCAGTGAACCAAATATTAAAGATTTGTGGCTTAGACTTCGAAATGAAGATCAATCATTGTTACGTGCGTTTGAAAATTTTGTTGGAAACATGAGTTTAGAACTGAATAAAACAAAATCGGAATTCAATGTTTTAGAATCAGCGCTACAAAAGTAAGACTAGAAATCTTAACACAAAGGGGTCTAATGGAATTTATTTTTAAAGTAAAACGTACGATTATGATGAGAATGTAAAAAAGTTATACGAAGAAATGGACGCTCAAATTCGTCTCGAAAAATTTCGTATAGCTCAAAAAGAAAGGGAAAAAGAACGAGAAATGAAAGAAAAATTAGAAAGTGAATTGACTGAAAAAGAAAAACATTTACAAGACTCGCTTGGTAAACAAATCGAAATGGAACAAAAGTTGTTCAAGTTAAATCTTTTGGAGTATCAACAAAAACAAGAGAATGAAAGACTTCAGAGGGTAAACAAGAACATTTTTTGCTTACAACTTGTTTAATACTTGATTTTATAGGAAAAAGCCATGTTGGAAGAACAATTACAAGAAAAAAATCGAAGTTTACAAGACTCTAAATCTTACATTGATTCATTGGTTCAGCAAACAAAAGAAGAGAAAAAAAATCGAGCCAAGTAAGTCCTATGACTATATAATTTCTAATTTTAATTTTATCTATTTTAGACAAGCTCTAAAAATTACTGAAAATATTGCACTCGAGCGAGAAACTCTTGTTAGAGAATTAGAGATGCTCAAGTAAGTTTAATAATCTTGCACATGACTTGAACATGAATTTTTAGAAAAATTTTTTTTCAGATCTATTAATAAAAAACTTCAAGATGAACGTGATGAATTAGAATTAAAAGTAAGTTTTAAAATTAACTTGGAATGTCCGGGCGATCCGACTTGGAAAATCACATTTTCAAAGGCTAAAAAACATCAAAAGCTTCAAATGGTTATTTCTCTTTCAATCAGTATATTTCGAATAGAGGGTCTTAAATTTGTTTTCAATTGGAAAACACACCGTTTAATATTCTAAATAGAGACTCACTTAGGTCAGATTTCATAATTATGGAAAAATTAAACATGAATTTTGATGCAGTTCGAGGCTCACAGAGGTCCAATAACTACCAAATTTCAAATTTTTGCTTGCGAGAATAAGACTGTTACTCACTTCGGAAATTTTTTAACCATAAAAATTTCTACATAAATATAAAAAGTGGTTTCTACACAAGCCTGTGGGGAGTTAAGGAATACCAAGTCCAACAATGAAAGAACCCTTTAACTCTTGATATGAAAACCTCGATTATACAAAGAGTAAAAATAAATTGAAAAAAGTGAGCTCAAAATTTTGTTCAAAATTATGTCTAGTTTTCGAATCTGTATAGAAAATTAGGGTCTAGGAGGTAAACCAGGGACTAGATACAAAAAAACTGAAAAAAGACATAAAATTTTCAGTTTCCGCGGCATTATCTCGGTCAAAAATTATTTTTTCCGGGAAACCAAATACACCGTTTTGTAGCTGAGATTATGAGCTTTAAGAATATGTGTAAACTTATGCAATTATGTAAGTTAGTTGATAAGTATTTAGGCACAAAAGGATGAAGCTCAAAAACTTTTAGTTTTTCTATGAGGGTGGGGTACCCCAAAAAAATATTTTGACCCCACACGGGGTAATAAAAAAAAAAATTTCTAACACTAGGCGGGGGGTCAAAAATATTCCGCAAAATATACCCACCCTTGGGAAGAAAAGTCCTTTAGATACTAAACTTTTTAATACCCACCCCCCTAAATATTATCAGTGCAAACTTGTTTTCTAAGGTCCCTTCTAAAAATATATTCACTGGTTTCCCAAGAATTTAAAAATGGTCGTCTCATACGAATATAGGAATCAGATAATTTCTTCTCCACGTAGAATCGAATCCCGAACCGTCGAATCAAGTTAATTTCCGTGACTTATTTCACATAATTTGTCTAAAAAATGTGAATATAGAGAGTGAGGCTCAGAGGGAAAAACTCGGGCTCAGAGGGAAAAACCCTCTGAGCCCGAGAGTGAGTATTCATAGAAACGCTGGATATGCAAACTTTATCGGCTTTTTTTAATACTCTTAGATCATTGTCAAACTCACACCAAAATAATCATTAATTTCAAAACGATGTAATTCAAACGTTATTTTTTTATCCTGCTCCATTCACACAGTCAATTAAAAAAACAAGCCTTTTTAAGATTATTTATTAAACCGCTTCGTTTTAAATTTTTAACGTAATAAAAATAAAATTTGAAGGGAGAGGCTAAACATCTTTTCGCAAAGTTGAAAAAGAATTTAACTTGATTTTTTTTCTTTTGTATTTATTTTTTTCTCAGAAAGACCTACCCACCCAGTTTTTTTTCCTTTTTGAAATTTTATAAACCACCCCAAATCGGGTAAGAAAATTTTTCTTCTTCACTTTTCTTCCCTCGTAAACTACCGACCCTACCCGGCCTCGTGTAAAATTTCCGGAAAAAAAATCAACCCCTGGACCCCAAATGAAAAATTGGCTTTTCTAGGTTTTCATATATGCAGATTATGAATTTGAGGTCGAAAATCACATATTAAGATAGTGCTGTAGTTGACCCGCGCGAACCTTACAAAGACTATTTTTTATTAAAATTGAGAGAATGCGTCATATTTTTTTGAGAATAAAATTTTCAGTCAAATTTTTCGACCAAAAAAAAATGTAAGAGGAAAAAACTAATTTTCTTGACGAAGCTGGGGGAGTCAAGTATCATCTAACCCGCTCTAGGGACCCTCTGGAATCGATTATTGTTTACTTTATATTGATTAAATAATGTCATTTAAAAAAAGTCTAACGTTTTGTATCTCCTCTGTGACTGGTGAGTCACCTTAGTCTCGTATAAAAGTCGCTTTTCCTGAATTTTTATGTGACCCAGCGGACTCAATTATTAAGTAATTTTAAACCTCTTAAGGCAACTGATACAAGCGTTGAAACAACACGTACTAAACAAGATAAACATGGTAACAAACGTCTCAACAAACAAGGGTCAATACTTTCCAATTACATGGGACATCATCAGTAAGTATTTTATTGCATTAATAATTAAACTTAAAATTTTTAAAAAATTTTATATCAAAGACATTCAATTGAGGTTGACGAAGATCCGTTTGATCCAGTTCATGTGGTAAAAGCAGAATATTACAGTGAAGATGAAGAGTACGAAGAACTGGCTGAGCAAGTCAAGTAACAAAAAAATTGATTTTTTTCTCTATCTCTAAATGTTTTTTTCCAAATCAACTCCTTCACAATAACTTTTTATTTTTTTCTTTGTTGTGAATGTTACATATGTTGTCATTCATTCTTGTTAATTGTTATGTTGTCGTTATGTATATATTACTGATGCTGCATAATGTTATAGACAGAGATAATAATTTAGACAAGTTTAATTTACGTTGAATAAAAAAACATTAACACAAAAAATAAAAGAAGAAAAAGAAGGAAATATGAATGATTGGGAAAATTTTTCTAAATTTAGTAAAAGTCGAATGTCTTTTCCTAATGAGGACGAAGACTGTTCGCCTAATTCAAACATAATTGATGATTGTATTTATTATAATTGTCAACAAACAAATTTGAAAATTAATTTTATGACTAATGATGACTTAAAAAAATTACGCACTGAGTTTGTTCTTAAACGACCCAAGTGCCCTTCAAAAAATATAATACCAGAATCTTCTTTAGAACAAAACTCTGATCTAACAGGGTAAAAAAAATAGGGGTTTAAATAAAAAAATATTTTTTTTGTTAATTAATAACTTTTTTTTTGTTGAAAAGGAAACGAGATGCACCTAGTTTTCATAGTGAACAAACATTAGCAAATGCTCATATAACTAATCAAGCTCATAATCCAACTGATATTTTTGTTAGTAAAAAAAAAAAATTTTTAAATTTTTGTTTGTGAGATTTTTGTTGTTTTAAGAATGTGCCTGCAAATGTAGCACCACAAAGAGTTTTTAAAATTGTTTTTATTGGAGATTCCGGTGTTGGTAAAACTAGTTTTGTTCAACGTTTTTGTAATAATTCATTCCGTGAATCGTTTAGCACAACAATTGGTAAATAATTTAGATTTTTTTACACAGTATTTATTTTAAAAATATGATGAGATTTTTAAAAATTTTGTACAGTACAAACCAAAAATAAGTTAACGACAGACATATGTACCCATAAATTTTAAGGTATTGGGTAGGTACGGGTTACCCGAAAAATTCAGGTTCTGGGTTTGGATAGGGTAGTGTTGATAACCAACTTTGACCCAACTAAGCTAAAATCATAAATGTAACATTTTACACAGAAAACATATATAGATCTCATAGCCTGCTTCAAAAAGATACCCTAGTTGTCTTTGTAGAACGGTTCCTTGAGGAGTAAGTAAGGTTTAGTTGACAAAGAAAATTGCTTTAGAATTCAACTAAAACATACTTACTCCCTAAGGAATCGTTCTATAAAAACAACAAGGGTATCATTTTGAAGCAGGCAATCAAATCTACAATATCCATTTTTGCCTTTTTTTTGATAAATTACCGTTACCGTTTTAGTCCAGTTGGGTCAAAAGTCGGTTATCAACACTAGGATAGGGTATGGGTTATCGATAAATTTGGATATTTTTATAGATTTTAAGGGTTTTTTGGTCAAAAATTGGGTTTTGGGTATATATACCCAATTTTATGGGTATCCATACCCACCCAATACTTTAGAATTTATGGGTACATATGTCTGGTTAACGATGTGCTGTTCAATGTTGATCTTGATAGATAGAAAAAAATAATTTTTATGCTTTGGACCATGTTTCAAAAAGACCCCACTTTCTCGGACACTCTATCCAAAAAATTTGACCACTTGGCATTTACTGTTGTATAATTCATTCTGTTTATCGGATCGGATTGAGTCTGAGTTCATTGGAAAGCTGAGAAATAAGGCTTCATTTTCCGATTATTTGAATGAAGTTAACATCAATCTTTCGAGAGTTGCATTAGTTTTACCAAAAATTCGAGTTGCATCCTAAATAAAGTACCTTCCATTCAATTGGCGTACCCAGAAAATAATAACCGGTTTTTGTCTCCATGAAATTGAGGACTAAAGAAAATGATTTGGACGCAAGAAGTTTAATGAAACATCTAAAGAATCGCCCGCTAAAGCCCTAGGGACGAAAACCAATGAATTTTGACATTAGATCCAGGCTTATGTTTAAGGTATTCGGTGGGTAGAAGTTACCCGAAAAATTTGATTTTCATTTCTTTTCACGCTGTGAGAAGACTTGTTTTTAAAATTTAAAACAAGCCCTAGCAAACGCTAAGAGGTAATCGGCCGCTAGTGTAAACAACGTGTGAGAGAAATACTCAAATGGAGTTTTGGGTTACCAATGCACTACCCGAACCTAGAACCTGAATTTTCGGGTTACCTATTCCCACCAATAAATTTAAATTTAATGGGCACATATTTCTGATTAGATTCGTAGTCTACGTTTATCAAAACCTTAAGTTTATAAATTATTGAGACTTTTTAGTTTCAGCAATTGTCAACAAAAACTAGGTTCATTAGAATCGATAAATTTCCGAAAAAAAATGAAAAATTTAATTTTTTCAATAAATTCAGAATCGAAGAAATAAGAGCGGTCATTTTTCTTTTGACTCTCTTCTTCTCTAGATCAAGTGTGCCGGACTTTGTTAAATAAATAATATTTACATCATATTTTAGGAGTCGACTTCCAAGTAAAATCTATCATACTAGATAATCGAGTTATAGCTTTACAACTATGGGACACGGTAAAACATTTTTTTAAAAAACACAAAATATTCCAAAAAATTTTAAATTTTATAACCAAGGCTGGACAAGAACGTTACAGAAGTATTACAAAACAATATTTTCGTAAAGCAGATGGTGTTATTTGTATGTACGATATATCATCAGAACAATCGTTTAAAAATTTAAGAAATTGGATAACATCAATGAAAGAAAGTGCTTCTGAAGAATGTGTACTTATTGTTATTGGAAATAAAATAGATCTTTGTCCAGAAGATGAAAAACGTGTCGTTAGAACTAAAGACGGTGCTGGTCTAGCTGCCGTAAGACCACTGTAAAAATTTTCTATTTTCTTAACGCCTCAAATTGTTTTAATTTAAAGGAACACAATGCTTTATTTTATGAAACAAGTTCAAGACAAGGTATTAACATTGTCGAGGCTATGGAGTCAATCGCAAGGTGAGTAATCTATATCACAAACATTGGTTCAATTTATTCTCAAAATTTTTGTTTTTCAGAATTTTACAAGAGAAAGAAGACAAACAAATCGAAGATGTTCTTAATTTGAGAATGAAGGAAAAGAAAAAAGGATGCTGTTCGTGAATTTAACTTAAAAAAACATCTTTTTTTGTTATACTGATAAATTAATGTATATATGAACACCGAAAAACTCAGTTTATTTAAGTTTAATTTTATTGTCCAAAAAAAATTTTCAATCTCTAGTCCTCCTTTCTTTTTTTTTTGTTTACATTAGGGTAAAAAAAATATGCACGGTAAAAATATAACGTTCATTGTTGACCATTCCGGTTGACTAATCATTTGATAGTTAGATAATCTTTAATTTTTTTGGACACATAGCCGAAGCCTTTTGAGTTTTTGATCTCTTAATTTTAAATTTTATTTTTTTTTCTAATTTGAATAAATTTTATTTTTTGATCAATTTTTTTTTATTTTGAGATCGGGTCCTTTTGCTTCATGAATTAGAAACTGAAAAATCGGTTCATTCTTCGGTTGGAATTTTTCAAGCCCCGGAATTTTTCAAAATTAAAAATTTAATTTTGCGTTTGGATTAAAAAATGGTATTCTCTAAAAACGGCAACCTGAAGTTTTGTACGATTGTTCTGTACGATTCGCGTACTATTCGGGGTAGAATATTTTTTCCTAAAAAAGAACCTTATAAACATATTCAGATTTAATTTGTACAACTATTCCATTATGTATCAACTTTATACCTCTTAAAAGATATGAATAGTACAGTAATAAACATCCCAAAATTAGAAAACTTTTACAAGCAACTTCAGATTAACAAATATTAAAAGTACGATTTTATAGGGAGGTGTACAACATTTTTGTACATCTTGTACAATTCTTGGGTTTACTTTTTTTCTCAATCTAGACCAAGATTATATTCAATTTTGAATAGTACAAAATTGTACGTTTTAATCAATCAAAAAAGTTTCAAAAATTTTAAGGATTAAAAGCTTTTACCAGTTTTTCGATAGATGAAACTATTAAAATATTCAAATTTTATGAAGAAAATATAAAGTCTCGCATATGAAATGATTAGCTGAAAAAATTAATTTTTTTAGAGTATATAAAGAAATTTGAATTATTTTTTCAACGATTTTCTTGTTTGATTCTGACCTTTCATCCCGAGAGCTGCATTTTGATACCCATATCAACCTACTAAATAATTGTTTTATTTTTCTTGTTTTTAATGTCCTTTTAGACAATATTTATACAGACCAAGTTTACTTTAAAGGAAAAAAAACTTAGGATTCTAGAATTGAGTGTACAAGGTGTACATTTTAGCGGAGAATTAGAAAATAATATCAAAATAGCATTTTTTTTAATTACTTTTTGACTCCTCGAGGGTTTTAAGAAAAAGAGTTGGGTAGGGTTGTACAATGATTTTTCTTAAGAGTTGGTGTCCAAAATTATCTTGTACACTGTGTACATTAATTTGTACACAAGATGTGAAAAAAAAATTTCAGAAAAGTGTTCTTTAAAGCAATAAGACAATCGTACAATAATACAATCGTACAAAACTTCAGGTTGCCTCTAAAAACAACACCCGTCGACAATTCAACAACGGATGTAAACCTCAAAAATTACATAAATTGATTATTTTTTTTTCGTTAAATTTACACTTAGCGACCTAAATTTTCATTTAACCCTTATCTGTCCGAAACCGGGTCAAAAATGACCCGATAAATTGAAAAATAAAAAGTTGAGAAAGTTTATGCGGTTAAATTAAAAATATCAATCCCAAAATTACAACAAACGACAGCTGAGAAAATGAAAAATATTATTATGTTAACAGAATTTCGAAAATAAAACATCAAAGTTGAAAAAATAAAAAAAAAACGGGTCGTTTTTGACCCATTTCAGACCATAACTTGATTTTTTATATTTCGGACGGATATGGGTTAAGTAAATTTTTGGGATTTTCGACCCTGAGAAACCCAAAAATGAGGCCAGATTTGGCATAAATATGTTTGTTTCAAAAGTAGATTTGGCCCAAAAAAAGAGATCACAGCCAAATGCAAAGCTGTCTTAAAAAATCATTAAAGGAGCATATTTTTTCGAAATCTTAGTGGAATCTTATTCGGGTGTTTTATGCCTATTTTAAGTTTAATACCAAAATATTTTTTTTTACCAGAAAAAAGGTGTTTTAGTAAATTTAGTACGCTAGGAATAAAGTTAAAGAAAAAAAAATCATCAATTTATGTAATTTTCGCGGTTTACACCCGGTGTTGTTTTTATGTATTATCGGAGGTTGTTGTTTTTAAAGAATTCCAAAAAAGGATGCCCCCAAACGAAAATATTTTTACAATAAATCACATCGAACCCCATTTTAAAACCTTTATTTAATAAATGTTTGCATCAAAACCTTTACCAATCCTTAAAAAATGTCTGAATGAATATTCTGTTTTTGCCAAAAATTATTCCAAATACGATTCAAGAATGAAAGAACTTATGGAGACCAGGGCCGGCGCCACGGTGGGGCGGGGTATGGCGCCGCCCCAGTCAGACCTTTGAAACCAAGACAAGAAATCAAATTTTTCTTTACTTTTTTCATTCATCATAAGCAGAATTTTCTGGGAAATTTTCTCAGAAGGCGGATACGCTTGTACTAATCAATTTTAATTTGTAACTATTTATAAAAGATGAACAGCCGACAAAAAAGAAATTTTTTTATGAGAAAATGTATTCGAAGTGGGATTGAAAGTTAAACGAATAAATAAAAAATTTAGAATAATCGTTGCTTAATACAATCCCTTGTTTTTTATTTCAATTAGTAAAACCGCTAACTTGAAAAATAGATTTAAAAAATCTCCTTTGTATATTCAATTTAAATTTGTATATTCAATGTCTTTATAAGCCAGTCTAAAGTTGCAAAAGAAAAACAAATCTTGTAAGTTTCATTTTTGTCAACTTTTCAGTTTTTAAAGAAAATTTTTTGTTTCTCAAGCCTACTGAAGCCTTGCTACAATGTAGCAAGTGTCAAATGAGTTATGTCAATAAGACTTTCGATTCTGATAGGAAAAAAAAATTGCCATACAAGGATAAAAGAAGGTCTATCGTGAAAGGTTAGCTGGTGGGTGTTTTAGGGCGCGTTTTTGTGTCTGGAGAGGGGAGGGTGTGGGGTTGTAGGATCATATCTTGCCCTAGTGAGAGAATGAGGCTGGCGCCGGCCCTGTTGGAGACTCAGTAGAAATGCTTCAAACTCTTTTCCACTACATAGTACAAAATAGTGTTGTTGTGATTGCAAAACTGCTCTACAAAAAAAGATTGGTTTGGATTCGTTAAAAATCTCCAGTAAAATCAAGCGAGAAGATTTGATATTTATAAAATTACAGTCAAGTTTTATCCATGGATTTACAAAAAAAATTCCAAAATGGAACTTTTCTTAGAGCTAATGGTGCAGGCTCTAAGTTTTTATTCAAAAAATTATTTTAAAGGATCTTATTTTTTTAATTTTTAATCATTTTAAAGTCCCCAAAAAGTTGACTCTGTCCATAATTATCCCGGAAATTTCTTATTTCTCGAGATATTAGCTCCTCAAGGAGAACTTATACGGGGAAGTCGACCATTTTTCATAAACAAGAAAGGGGAGTATTTTTGTCAATTTGAAATTCCAGACAACCATTATTGAACACCAATTAGATGGTCCTCCCAGATTTTCAATGGAAGGATTTTCTTGACCATTTTATTGTTATTTTGTTCTATGACAAAAATACTTGTTCACTCATAAAATCAAAATTAGAATACTAGACATCATTTTTCTTTAAATTTAGAACAAACTAACTCAAGGTGTTTTTTTATATCAAATTTTACAGCTCTCATTACAAGTTTAAATTTTGAAACTGCGCAATTAAAACAAAAATTAAAATTAAAGATAAAAACACTTGCTCAAAAAAAAAAACTTTTTCAAAACTTAAAGTACGATTCCAAAGTTATTTTGAGAAGTTTCATTTAAAATTTTCCACTCGGTTTCTGTTTCATCTTCTTTTTAAAATTTAACAAAATAAATTATGCTAAAAATGTCTCGTTTTAAAAAAAATTAATAAAAATGAATTTTTTACTTAAGACTTTACCTAAGCGACAAGTTGAATTATTAGCAAAATTTTTAGCTACAATGCCTTCCGAAGAAGTACAAAAACCGTTAACCAAAGCTTTTTTCTATGGAACTTTAAAACGAAATGAACCAAATCATGATCACTTGACACGTTTAAATGTAACTTTTCTATCCGAAGCCATAACCGTCGATAAATATCCATTGATAATTGCGTCCGATTTTAACATTCCATTTCTCCTCAACAAAAAAGGATACGGAAAGGTAATTTTAACCAATTCAGCTATTAAAAAAAAAACTCGAAGTTCTTTTTAGCAAGTTCACGGCGAGTTGTATTTGATTGATGAAGAGGCAAAAAAGTATTTGGACGAATTCGAAGGTGTCCATGAAAATTTGTATTCAGTCAAAACAATTGATGTAATTGATAAAAAAACAAACCAAGTACATTCGGTATTCGCATATCTATTAGATAACTTTAGAGAAGACTTGTTGAACGATAATAATTTTTTATTTGAGAGTTATTCATCGATTAATAAATATCATTCCGAGTATAAGAAAGTCAGTGATACACCAGAGAATTCAAAAACAGTTTATAATGCTGTAAAGGATAATTAGTTAAAATAAAATTTTTAAAAAATCAAACTATTTTTTTTAGTCACTTCTGTTTAAATTAGCTCGTTCATCATTGACAGTGTTACCCTTCCTAGTTTTAAAAGCCCGTGAACCCAAATTTTTAAAATGTGATTAAACACCAAAAAAATTTCTACTAGCCTTTTTTCGATGCTTTTTTTTGCTATGGGTTCCGGTATTCGGTAGAAAAGCTGTAATTTTCTAACGTTCAAAGTATTCGCAAGAGAACCATTTCAGTAATAAGCGTAATAGAAATAATCCTTAGAGAATTCGTCTCTGACCAATTTCTTGAGCATGAATTTAGAAAGCATGTTTTAGCACACTAGCCTGGTCGTTCACTTGTTTCGTAAATGAAACTTTCGTGAACGTTCATGAACGTTCACAAGGTCCCGAAAATTTTTGACATGTTCTAAAAAATATTGGAATATTTAACTAATTTAACAAGCCGATCAAATGATATATTTTTTTTAGTAAAGATGAAAATTCGACTTCAAGGGGGTACCCCTTAAAACACTGATCCTTCCAAAATTCATAATTGATTGACCTCTCATTTTCCGAGGACCATAATTGTTACCTTAAAAAAGCTAGTGATCTAAATTAAAACGAAACGGAGAGATCGTGTCCGAGTGGGTAAAGCTTTGGCAGCTAGTAGCATGAGTTCAAATCCTGGTCGAGTCAAGAAATTGTAACGTTTAGATTAAAATAATTATTGAAATGGATGAGTGTCATTAGTGTTGTGCTGCTAGGAAACGACTCGACTAGAATCCCGATATTGGGACTCGCGAGTCGCTGTGACGTCTAAAGATGCAAACGTAGCGATTTAAGAAAAATTCTGTAACGACCTACCCTGCTAAGAAGTCTAATCAGATGTTAGATCTGTCCAGAAAAACTACTCCTACTAAATATAGCAACTCAAGAGCTATCGTTTGATACCATTTTCATTATACTAAACTTCCTCGGCAAATGAGGGGTCAGTGAATTATGAATTATAGAAAGGTCAGTGTTTTAAGGGGTACCCCTCAACGGACCCACTATAAATTTCTTATGTAGATGCCTGAACTACTGATAAGGAGAAGCAAAATTTGATTTTTAAAATTTTATTCAAAAAATTTTAACCAACTTTGAAAAAAAACTTCTTACAAAAGTCATACTAATTTAAAAAAAATTTAAAATAACAAAATAATAAATAATGTCTATTTCGGCAATTTTAAACCAGGTAAAGGCGTTAAATTAGTTTTTAATTGTTTCAATGTGCCTAAACTAGATTGAGAAATCGGCTTAATGGCATTTACTAACGAACTTGACAAAGAACTTGATGATGATACACTCGATATTATTCTAGGTTGATGTTGAATTACATTAAGATTTTGTTCAGGTGTTCTTAAATTAGTATAACTTGAACTTGAATCATAACCGGTGTCACCTGTTTTCAAACGACTTGAACTATTTTCTCTTTCTAGAGTAGCCGATGTATTACGTGATTTACTACGTGATTTTGAACGTTTTTCTTTTTTATCTTTTTGTTTATCGTTTTTTTCTTCTTTTTTGTAATCAAAACTTTGTTTGAATGCTGATTTTGGTCTCGATAATTCAACAGCATCTTCACTTGGTGTAAATCGACCTGAATAATATTCGTCTTCTTCTAATACTTCAACGTCTGATAGACACGGTTCAACATGATCTTCAATCTTCAATATTTGCGGCTGAAAGTACTCTTTACGATCTTCTAAATTTCTTGTATGCTCTTTTCTCCATTTAATAATCTCATTTCTAAGCTCTTTGTTCTCAATTTTTAAATCACGTATTTCACTAGACTTTTCTTTGTCTTCTAAACTTTTCATTGTTGTTTTATAATTTACAGGTTGATTTACTTGGTCGTCTAATTCTTGTGAGATATTTGATGTTGAGTTGGTTTTTTTTCGTGCCATTAGTGACTTTAACAAACTTCCTTGTAAAGCAGGTCCGACTGTTAAATGACTAGCATCGTTCGATAGGTCCGAATAATGATCCGAATTTGGTCTTATAAGAGAACTTGATGGTCGAGATGCTGTACCTGGACCAGCACTTGATGAAGTTGTTAATCTCGATTTTGGGCGTGTTTGTATCGCTGTTTTGATTCGGTATGATGACAAAGGTCTCATTGCTGATAATGGTCGGACACTTGTACTCGCTCGACTTCCATGACTTGACGAACTACTTGGTCTCAAAGATTCTATATTGTAAAAAAAATCAGTTTATATGATTCCAGAAGGTATGTCTTATGTAAACTTACCATTGATAGCAAGCTTTTCTTCCGGTGGACCTATACCTTCATCGATTAATTGATTTATTAATTGCCAATCGTCATCAAAATGACATTGTTGATTTATATCACTTTTTTCAGACTTAACAGGTGCTAATGGTTTTGTACCTAAAGTTAGTTCATCGTCTAAAATTTGAACTGAAGGCAGAACTTTAATGACTTCATGTCTATAACTATATGTCGAGTCCTTAAAAATAAAGGTTTTAGACTTTTGATTTTTAGAAAACTAAAAGAAGGTTAAATTACGTTTTCGTTTGAGTTTGGATATGGCTTTGAACAAATCGGGTTACCGTAAAGTGTTAAGTTTTCTAAATTTGAGCATAAGTTTAAAAATTCAACTTGTTTTAAATCGTCGATTAGGTTCCTTTATTAAAAAATAAAATTAATCTTCATTGGATCAAGCATTAACCTTCTACATGAACTTCTATTTTTTATGTTTAGAATTAATTACATAACTTAATTAGCTGATTCATTGTTCCCAATACTTTTCTCTTTGCTTCAAAATTCCCTGAGGTTGTCTCAATTCTGGAAAATTCTTAACAGAAAACTTAAATAAAGTTTTTGAGCAACCCGTATAGTACGTGCATTTGGTTATCCTATAATGACTGCAACAAAGTCTGAAAATAATTCAGACCTTTCATCATACTTTATCGTTACTCAAAAAAGGAGTTGTGGAGATTCAATAAAATGTGTACATTATCGAAAAATATTCTAATAGATAGGTCTCATAGTGACGAATTTTTTAATACTAAAAAATATTTTTTTGTGATAATTCTTAGCACCATACGAGTCTGTCAAAGTACGATAGTTTGGAAGAACGCGTTTTTTTCAATAACGATTCAAATTTGATCTCAAGAGACCCCTCATAACCAAATTATTTATACGGATGCCTGAACCACTGAGACGATTCTGTAATTATCTCATGAGTTATTTCATTATTTCTTATGAACAATAAGGCTTGGTAAATTATGTTGAGTAACAATGCAGAGGGTCTAGGTTTGTCGAAACGTTTTAAAAAATTTACCCTTCTAAATCTAGACATTTTAAATTTTCCAATAGAGAACAAGGACTGAGATCTGTAATTTCATTATACGCTAAATAAAGTTCTTGTAAATTGTTTAAAGTTGATATTCCGTCGAGGTCAACAAGACCTGATCTGGCTAACCATAATACTTTCAAGTGACACAACGAGGTTCCCAAATCTCTTTAGAACGAAAAAAAAATTAGACCTGGATTACTTTGAATTTTAAGTACCATACCTTGTGCGCGGAACATGACTACCATTTAATTTTAATTGTCTTAGATTTGGTAAATAAATTCCAAAATTTCCTAAACTCGTTTCGGATGTGTCAACAATCATTTCCAAGTACTCAACTGATTTTAAATCGTTAACACCAGTCAACGCTTTCTGTTCAAATAATAAAAAAATGGATTCAAAAATTTAAAATAATGTTTAAGCTTACAAGTTTAGTTGGGCTTAGAAATTCTTCGAGTAAAAGATCAGTTTCTTGTAGTATAATAGGATCGGGATTAATGACATGACCCTTAAATTCGGTTATATGAACACCTCTTAAAAGTGCACTACGAGGTCTTTCAATGTTTATAGGCATGCTGACGGTTCTTTAATAAACAAGAAATAAAAATAAAAAAATTTTGTTTATTAGTGTTTCATTTAAAGTTTTGTTTCAAAAAACTATGTAACTGCATTTTTAAAAGTTATATAAAAAATTTAATTTTGTTCATATTGCAATGCAGGTACATAATCACTAATTTTTTTTCAAGTATTACCTATTTTGCATATTATACCAAAACCATCATTGGTCATGTATGTGATACAGACAGTCAAAGATAAAAAAAATAACAAACAAGTTGACCAAAAAAATAATTTCAATCGAGATAATTTATGTTCATTGAAGAAAGTTTAAAAAATAAATATTAAATGAACGTTTATGACCGATTTTGTGTCGAGAGAAATGAATAATAAAAAAAAATTTATTAAAAAACTTTTTTTTTAAACATCTTGTAGTAACTATAGTGTTGTTGCTATGGTAATTTTTATATGAGTTGGCATAATTTTTTAGTTGCTTTCATTAAAAAGAGAGCCAAGAGTGCTTGTTTTCCTATTCAGGACGTTAATCCAATAAAATTTTTAATAAATAAAAACTAAATTATTCGAAAAAATCAATCGAAATTAATTTTATTTTTTTCATTTGGAAATTTTAAATTTAAAATCATTAGGGTTTCTCTTTGATTCATTCTTATAATTTTCGTTTGCTTAAAATGCTTTTATTTCCGATTAAAAATACTAACCGAGCATCCCAGCTAAAAATGAACCATACATCTATGTAGATCTCGTTGAGAGCTTTCGATTGATATATAAAAAATAGATGGTGTATACAACAACTAAAGGGGGAGTCCTTTGGACTTTGTGCGAGTGCTGATGGCAGTAAGCTTCCATTGATAATTTTACTACCACGCAAAAGACCAATTAAAGACTTTGTTGTACCGCCAAATGTGCATCTAGTGTACAAAAAAAATTCAACATTCGATAGTGAAACAATAAAGGCTGAATTTATTCAGAGAGTTATGTTGTCTCACCTAGTAAAGACCTCACAAAAAAAACCAATACTTTACTTAGACCAAGCACCATGTCACAAAAGTCCAACCACAACAAATTGTATGAAGGACTTAAATATTGGTTATTCTTCTATCCCACCGAGACTAACTAGTTTACTACAACCAGCTGATGTGAGTTGGCTCAAGTCATTCAAAAAATCATATACTCAAAAATGGAGCAACTGGTACTTAAACGATTTTAAATCATTCACAAAAAATGGAAACTTGAAATCACCAGGATATCAAAAAGCCATTGAGTGGCTTTCCCAAATTTGGGATGAATTTGACCAAACGATTATTAGAAATTCCTTTAAGTCATGTGGAATTACTTCTGATAATTCAAATAATTATCATTTAAGCTTAAGACATATTTTAGAACGAGGTCTCATCAACGATTATGTCGACAACGATGCTGGTGATGATGATGTGAATGGGTTTGATCAAGAAGAAGTGGATGAAGACTTGAGTGAAGACGGCGAAGAGGAAGATGAAAGAAGCGATGACTCGGAAGAAGGGGAAGAAGACGAAGGCGTTGTTGACGAAGAATCGGATGATGAAAGTCAAGAAGATCAAATTGAGTTTGAAGAGTCCGGTTCAATGGTTGATGAGTACGATAGTAGTGATGGTATGGATTGTGGTTTAGTTAAAGACGTGGGTCTAGATAGTGAGAGTGATGATGACGTTTTGTACAAACTTAATGAGTCAAATTCATCAGAAATCTCGACCCAACCAAGGACAAGTATGCGTTTAAGAAACAGAAAAAACAAAAAAACTGTTTGATCTGTTGTTAATTAGTTATATCTTTTTCAATTTTGTTATTACTAGTTCAATTTTGTTCAACTTTGTTATTGATGCGTTTCGAAACATTTGTACTTAAAATTGTATATAAAATATTTCCAATTAGTTAGGGATGCTACGTATTTGTATTGTTCATAATCAATTAAATTAAATTTTTTCTTAGAAATCTAAGTTTTTTTTTCAAATAAATTCCGGAATTTTTCAATAAAAAATTTAAATTAAACAATTAATTTTTTCAAATTCAAAAAGTATTGATAAGAAATATGACGTTAAAAATTCCTTTTTACTACCGTGGCATAATTACGGGATTGTCTCAGGCTTAAATTAGGTTTATGTGGTCACAATCGAATATAAAAAAATGAACACAGACATGTATTTATTACGTGGTACAATTTCGGAAAAAAAATTTTGTACCTGGGACAAAAAACGGGGGTTTACGGTAATTACGTATCTTAGCCTGCTTGAATTTTGTAAATAAATAAAATGTAAAAAACACTGGATAAAATCTTTTGAAAATGGCCAAAAGAATGGCATGAAAATTTTCTAACAAAATTTTGATTTTTTCGTGTGATGATTCTGAAGTTCTATAGATTTTGGTGTTTAATAAATTATGCTAACATAAACGAAAAGATAGTTTTATGAATTTTGGACAAAAGATGAACTTTTTACCAGTAGAATGTCTCTTGTTGGTAAAATAATTGTAATTTCAAAAACTCTTTAAAGATTAGTGTCCATGGCGGTTATTCTAGAGCTCAAACGGTGAATCAAGTTAAGATTTTATAAGCTTAAAATGAGCTTAAATATTTAATACCAACATAATCCTTCAACTGGGTCGATTAAATTGAAAATTTTATACATTAGCACTTTTTTCAGATGCTTATTTGCTAAAAAATAACCTATCCGAAAATCAGAAATATTAAAATTTGAGCATTAAAATATTTAACTTATGTGGCCTTTTGACGAGGTGTTTTTAAATCGAATAAATGGTCTGGAATAAAATGTTTGGATTTCTACATCCCTGATTTTTATGCTTTAATCTTTGAAGAGGAAATTCAAATTTTACGGTTTAGCTGGAATCTTACCTATATCACATTTTTCTAAATTCAAAGTATCCTTATTTCTAAGAAGGTCTATAGCATAGCTTTTTCCCCGTCGATCATTGCTTAAGCGTCAATAGTAGCTTCTTAGCTTTCAGGCGATATCTTTTAATCTAATATAGCTCTTACTAATAATGAGAGCTAACATGTTTAGATAAAGCATAATGACATCTGGCGACAAAAAGCTAAAATTTTTGGTTTTTCAATCCCCCCCCCAAAGAAAAAGCAAATTTAGGGTCTCAAAGGACACAGATTACGAATTTCAAGTCAAAAAAGTGAAATTCATTAAGCAATAAAGTTTTGAATTTACTGAACATAATCATTACACTTAAATTTAAATCCCCCTCTCTAAAAACCGGAACCCAGGTTTAGCATAATTTTTTTGACTAGCGCTGAGCAAGTGGACAGACCGAGTCAGTTTTTTTTATTCTTAAATTTCAAAAACTGAAAAAATAAAATGAAAAAACAGATCTACTTATACCCTAATCCCTTGTGTCTCAGCAAAGCTAATCAGCAGTATGCGTAGCATAGACTGAGGTCAGGCGGAGAGACTAAAGGATAAGTAAAAATAAAAAGGAGAAAAATACCATCAATTGAGGTTTCATAAAGTGTGATCGAACCTAGGCTTATCAAATTCAAAAAAATTATGAAATTGGCTGCGTTCAACACAAATTTCTATCACACATTTTTTTTTTTAAAATAAAAATGACAATGTTTAACACAAAATTGCTTCATTTCGCATGTTTTTTTTTTTTTTAATTTTTTGTGTTAACCAGTCTTTTTTTAGGTGATTTGAAAAAAAATTAGTTTCTTTGACTGAATGTTCGACCAAAAATAAGAATCTCCTAAAACAACCGTTTCTTGTGTCTAAAGATTTTAACTGTTAATTAAAGGAAATCCCTTCTAAGTATTGTCCTAATTTCTGGCCAACAAAATGATAAAATAACTAACGTAAACTCTTGCCCATTACTCTTAGAACAAAGTCGGAAAATCGACCTCGGTTCTCTAATGGAAAAGCAACGTAATTTTTTATTTTTAATGTTATATCTCATACTTTTCTATTAGAGTTAAACCCAATTTTCCATACTTTTTCAAAATTTAACACAAAAAAATATAAAAAAAAAAAACATGCGAAATGAAGCAATTTTGTGTTAAACATTGTCATTTTTATTATTTTTTAAAAAAAAATGTGTGATAGAAATTTGTGTTGAACACAGCCACTCTCAAAAATTATTTATATTTGAAACACTTTAAAAATACTTTTGAGTATTAACTTCACTTTTATCGATCTTTCACCATTTCCGTAGCGAAAAGAAGCGCACATTAAGTGTAGCGTATCCACCGTAATAACCGTACCGTATCTTAATAATTATACTATTATAATGTAGTAGGGAAGTTATTTTTTCAAATTAATAAGGATATCAAAAGACGGTACATAAGGTGCGTTTATTACGTTGGATACGTTACGGTACGGTACGCTTCCGTTTTCTCCGCAAAAGGTAAAAATTCGTATTCCCGTAATAAAATAAATAAATATTTGGAGAAATTCACAAATGACTTGGATAATTTTAGACCTATGTTTTCATTAATTTCAGATGTATGAGTCTCTTTCTTAGTACTTGATTCCATTAGAAAGAAACACGTTGCTATTTTCTGACTACGCCATTGGGTACAAATGCAGAATAATAAACCCCTGGTTAAAACCAAAAAACTGATTTTCAAACATATTCCTATAATAAATGAGCAAATTACAAGAGTACATAAGGCGATGTTTAAAAACTGATTTTTATGTTTTAGTGCATTTATCTCTTTCAAGAAGGTTAGACTCTCGTTATCAACAAGTTCCAAGAAACAAATTTCAAATTTTTTTTCAAAAGTTAAAAAAAACTCTTGCTCGAGACTTGATACATCAGCCAGGAATAAATTCAAAAAAGCAAGTTGAGTGAATTAAATGATACCAATTTCAGTTGTTTGTTTTTCAAGATTAAACGAAATCAATTAGAGGGTTTATATTTTATAATTTTAAATTTACATTTACTTTAGCAAACAAATAAAATATTTTTGTTTTAAAATCATTCATGTTTGATCAAATTATTAATTTTAAAAGTAATTAAATACTTTTTTAAAGGATCAAAAAAAAAAAAATAAAATTACAAGACACAATTTACATTAAATTTAAATATTTTTCAAATCAATTTCCTTTGAATCATAAAAATGAATGACTCATAAAAAACAAGCTCGTATTATATAACAAACATTAGAGAAAAAGTTGTTTCCTATAAAGCTGTGACAATAAATATTATTTTTCCGTCTTTTTGTAAGAGACGGAACGCTCTCAATTGTAATTCTAATCTCTAACTAACAAAGCTATTTGTTTTAGGTTTTAACAAATAAAAAAAAAAAACTCTGCGGAAATCAATAAAAATTGAGTATTTTTTTTTTTCATTGAGTGCATTCTTAGCTGTTAAATCATGTCTTAAGTTATTTACATAGTTTTATTTAGGTGACAAACTATGAATAATGCTAATTAAGATAAGATACAATACACTTGAATGATTTTTGTATGCTAAAAACATTTGTTTTGGTTGTAAATTTTTTGTTGTGCAATACAAACATGTGTATTAGACGAGATTAAAATCTAAGCCAAATGCTTTCATAGTTTAGATACTTTAAATGAGATACAAACAAAATGATTACTTGTTTTTAAGATAAAATCTTTATTGAATTTGAAAGCATTTTTTGACAGGTGTAATTTAAGAATTTTAAAAAATAAAATACTTCGGCGTAGAACCTCTTAATTCTTGATAATGGAACAAGCTGAAAATTTTGAGAATTGAAAATTTATGATTTTAATCGCTTCTCAAAACATTTTTATTGTTTTTAAACAAATCAAAAGAATGATGTAACGATACGACTAGACTCATCCACCTTTTAAATAAAATACTTTAAAAATCTCTTTGAACTTAAAACTCTTTTTTTTTTTAAAACCCCATTGAGTATTTATCTTTATACCTTTATTTAAAAAGAGATAATGTTATACAACTAGTCAATCGTAACTAAGTATACTTTTCGGTTCTTGTTTTTTGATATTCAAGTACATGAAAGCATTAGTAATATGAGCAGTCTTGTTATGTAGTTAATGAAATATAAAATATTTTTGAAAGTAGCTTTTAATTATTTTAAAAAGAGACTTTATAATAATAGCATTATTCGAGCTTATCGAAAAATCTTGTTTGGTCGTGTGTAAAATATTTGAATTTAAATCGATGATAATCTTAAATCTTCTTTTTGTGTGTTCCGAAAATGGTTTATAACAAGCTTTAATCTAAATTTTAGACTTTTACAACCAGATTGAATGATTAAATATTGTGATCTTAATGAGATTAATAGCAAAATCTTAAATTAACGTAATGCTTAAACTTCTAAAATTTTTAAAAGCTCCATAGCTAATGAAAAACAAAATTTTTGAATATTGTTTAACGATTGTAGAACCCTCTGAAAAATGTGAAATGTTGATTACAAAAAGAAATTTTTATGAAAAAATGGCGTTTTCAATAACTGCAAGTAAACAATTGAAATTTTTAAAAAAATCTGTAATTCTGTTTAATAAGTGTAAAATCGCCTCTTTGATCCTCACAATTCTGGAATTTTTTAGAATCTGATAATCGCAAAACTGAAATTGCCTGGATCGTCTTGCTTCTAAAACAGTAGGGGTTATGGGAACGATTATAAAGAAATACTGTAACGGTAACGTCAATTTTTCATAAGAAGCGCTGCACTACACCAGTCATTAATTAAAGCACTATAACATTAATAATTATGTAATGGATGTAAATGGTAACTTGTTGTATATCTATTCAGGAAAGAGAGCTACATTGTTCGCATTTTGTTCTATTTGCTAGTCGACTGTAAATTTTTCAGCTGATAAAGAAAATTTACTTAAATTAATAATTGAGCAGAAATTTTATCCTAGTTTTATCCTGAATTTTTAAAAGCGTATAAAATTTTAACTCAACTTTGAAAGCAGACATATGTACCCATTAATTTTAAGGTATTGGGTACATATGGGTTACCCGTAAAATTCAGGTTTTGGGTTCGGATAGGGTATAGGATTCCCGAAAATTGGAGATTTCGGGTATGGGTCTGGGTTAGGTAAACCATAAAATTTGAATATATCAAACCCAATAATTGTCGGGAAAAAAAACTAAAAAGCCTAAAAAATGCCCAAATTTAATGGGTTGCCCAACCAAGATCCATACCCTACCCGAACCCAAAACCTGAATTTCCAGGTAACCCACATGTACCCAATAACTTAAAATTAATGGGTACTTATACCTGCTTTCAAGATCAATATAAAAAATTTTATTCAATTTTCTCTCGTATTGCTTCAAATAAAAGCCACTTTCCTTTTTGGAGGATACATTGTAAAAGTATATTTTTGTAATAAATTGAAACCCTAATCGGTTATAATTTCAACTTTTTTGAATATAAATTTTACTTTATCCCGGAAGTCAAATATTTTAACCTAATCAAAAAGTTTGAATAAAATTTTATAAATTTTTTTCTATTTTTGCTTACAGGATCAAGTGTATTATTTTCAAATAATTTCCAAAAGAATTCCAATATCATCAGACTCACTTTTAACAATGAATTTAATCTTTCTATAAAATTGTCCTCATTCTCAACATCAATTTTATCAGCTTATTTAGAAGTCCTGCAGTCAATACTAAACTTTCAATAAAATTGAGAGCTATAATTTCAAAAATGATATTCAAATAGAGTAAGGCCATAATCAATTAATAGAGACGAAACAGTTAATTTTAATTTTAAGTCAACAAGATTAGTAACAAAAAAAATTTAATAATAACAAGATTAGAATAGTATTAAATCTCAAGATAAATTTCTTCTTCTCATTTTTTATCACTAATAAATTAAAGAAATTTAATATTATTTTTATTAATTAATTTAAAACAAAAAAAAAAAGGTATTAGATTTTTTTTGTTCGAAATCAACGAGTGACATAAGATTTGAATGTTTTCTCAAATACTTTTCTCAATTTTTTTTTTTTTTTTTCGTAATCGGATATCAATTTTCTCACCAAGTGTAAGGAAATCACATGAAACTCATGAAAAAAATATTTTAATTGATTTTTAAATATTGAGATAAAGAAAATAATTCGTTGTATAATCCATGGTCACGCGCAACCAATAATCATTTTCCGCTTCATGAAACTTTAAATCATAAAAATCAAAAAAAGTTTCAACATTGTAAAAAAAAATTGCCAAGAGACAGAGAAAAAAAAATGAATTGCATAAGCTTGTAATCTCTAATAGCATTTTTGAATTCATTAAAGCAGAACTTATGGCAATTTATTTCTCATGTTTATTCAAACGTTTGATTGATTTATAAATTGATTGGTCCTGTCATATATTTTTAAAATAAATCTTTTTTTGTTTCTTAAAAATTTAAATAAACATTAAACGACAGATAATAAACCACTAATTGTTTACATAATTATAATTTATGGGTATCAAACTGAGAAAATTATCTTGTGGGATGAATCTTAACAAACAATTGATTATCTAACCAAGCTTGATTTGTAAAAAAAAAACAGTAGGCTACCACCTAAAAAATCACACTGTAAACTTTTTTTATTTTTATCATATCTGATTATCATAGGATGTAATTTATCATTGTTTGTTAATCAACTGCATGTCATTCCGGTTCTTAATGAGTTTGTAATTCTTCCCATGGAAGTAATTAATCTTATTAACATTTAAAGATTCGTGTCTAGATAAGTATCAGTTACCTAATGTGAGTCCGTGTAATTAAAGAGAAACCATGATTAAATCTTGCATCATGTTCAAGTTACTCGTTTGCCTTTAATTATTGAGTTGAGGAGCGTGATAAATTTAAAAGCGGTGTGTTTAACTTTATAGTCATTTTTTTGTATATTATCACTTATCTATAATCAATTGCTTGTAATCAGATGACAAGTACTTGAAAAAAAATAGAAATTTTGAACAAAAAAATGTTTCGGCGATTAATTGTTTCATTATTTTATGATTTAGTCACGAATTTTAAGAATCGAACTCAATTTTGGTCACGAGTCATTTAAATAAAAAAGTTAAACTACCGGCTTGTAGTTTACCGGCTCGTTGATTCGAATGCAATTAAACATTTTTTTTTTGAATGATATGATTTTTATCTATCCTCAAACTTTAAACTACTGATCAGCTACTGATTTAATTTAAAAATAAACATTGAAGACACATTTGGACACCTAAAACTCCTATAGCACCGAGTGCATTAAAATTTCTCTGACCTCGACTAAAACGAGTAGTGTTTGCGATGCTGACTAATTAACAACTCTTAAAAATGTACATGATATCGAGTGACTTTAATCAAAACAGATTAACCTAAAATAAAGTGAAAAAAAGATGAAAACTTGGAATTTGACAGGCGATTATGAAAACGGTTTTGGACCTGTGGGTAGCAGTACATGGAATATTAAGCTTATGAATATTTCAATAGACACTTGGTTCAGTTAAAAAATATATTTTGAAAGTGAGCCGTATCATTGTTTATTTTCAGTGTGTTCTACTTTTTTAATCGATCCAACTCAGTGAAGGATTTGACTAAAAGTTGTCTAAGGTCCAAATTAAATACAGTTTCAGTCTGAACTTTTTAACCTTAGAGTCGGAGTCTGAGCCTGAGGCGGAGTCCAAGTCTCTATCGGTCTTTATTCGAAGAGAAGGGGCTCTGTGTTATATTAAGGGTCGCGTAATTTTCGACCCAGACTCTGACGCCAA
The DNA here is from genome assembly GCA_022207745.1 of Brachionus rubens. Classification (NCBI taxonomy): domain Eukaryota; kingdom Metazoa; phylum Rotifera; class Eurotatoria; order Ploima; family Brachionidae; genus Brachionus; species Brachionus rubens. Next base: position 217,074 of record JAJVHD010000051.1, read on the forward strand.
ATTTAAAAAGTTCGGGCTGACACTGTAGAAGTCTTTCGAGTGATGGGTTATTATTTTAATTAATCTCCTATTTGAAGAAGAAGATTACAAAGTAATGTTAAAGTAAAGCTGATTTTTAACGATCAGGGGCTGGGGTTTGCTGTGTTTCGCTAATAACACTGTTGATAATTTGAGAACTCGAATTGAACCTTTGATCTTCTGTATCAACTGGGATATTTGGGTTATAAAGCTTTTGAGAGTGGTTTATAAAAAGACAAGAGTCATTGAAATTCGAATATTTTACACACGACCAAACAAGATTGTTCGATAAGCTCGAAAGTTATTATGTAACAAAAAAAGTCTCTATTAAAACAGAATTAAAGTCTCTTGTTTAATCTTAAAATAATTAAAAGCTAAATATTTTATAATTCATTAACTACATAACAAGACTGCTCATATTACTAATGCTTTCATGTACTTGAATATCAAAAAACAAGAACCGAAAAGTATACTTAGTTACGATTGACTAGTTGTATAACATTATCTCTTTTTAAATAAAGGTATAAAGATAAATACTCAATGGGGTTTAAGACATTAAAGAGATTTTTTAAAGTATTTTATTTAAAGGTGGATGAGTCTAGTCGTATCGTTTCTTGTTACATAATTTCTTTGAAGTCGAAAAAAAATGTTGTTTTTTTAATTAAATTGTAAATAAGGTAAAACCTCTTACGAATACAAACAAAATTCTTCTCTCTCTAACTTAAGACATTTACAAAAAAATTGAATAAATATTTTAATTTCTCATCAATAAAAGTCTAATAGGCGTCAAATGCCGACATAGAGTAACAACAAAAATATTTTATTTGCTTAGTTGAATACAAAACCGTCTTACGACAATGCTTATCATTTCAACCAATTCTTTTTTTAATATCACTGTTATAATCCTTAATGTCAGGTGGTTTAAGTTATCATTTATTTGTTTATACAATTTACATGAACAACATCAAAACAATGTTGTTTTATATCACATCATAAACAGTTTTTTTTTAAAATCCAATTTCAAAGTTAAGAGTGTTAATTTTTTCATAGTAGCATTTAACAAAAAACCACCTATGAACAATATTCAAACATTTTTAAATTTAAAACAGATTTATTTATAACATACTTAACAGTAATGTTGTACCGAATAACTTTGAAATTTAATAATCCTATTGTTGCTTTGATTTGAACCTGTTTTGAATAAACCATAAAAAATGTCTCTCGACCCTTCCTCTACAGTTTGTGGGTCAAATGTGAGTCAACCTAGTCGAGATAAAGTTATAATCTGAATTAAGAGTCCTCGGATTAGTTAAGCGTTTAATTCTTATCTCGACAAAACACGTAAAATTAGATTAATCAAGTGGAGGATTATACAATAAAAGATTAGTTCAATTGAGATTAACCAATGCATGACTTTATGAAATATTATACTTTTCCTCCAGCAGGGTTTACAAAAATAATAATACCTGTCTATATAACTGAATCTAACTGAGAAAGTTAGAAGAGATAATAATTTCACGCTTCAAAATTTCATGATACAAATCTTAACACATGTCGATAGCTTAAAGCAAGGGAACAAAGACAAAGATAATTTTCTTTTATAAAATTTATTTTTAAAAAAAATAAAAAATTTCAAAACAAAAAAAAAACAAAAAATTAAACTAAATTTAAAATTTACAAAAAAAAATAAAACAAAAAATTTTTTTTTCTTCTTTTTTTTTCAACCCTAACCCCTTTTTTTAAATATACAGTCGACTCGCTTTAATCCGTAACATTCGGGACCGGGAAAAACCCATTCCGGATTAAATTATACGGATAAAATTTAAACCGGAAAAGGAAAATTTTTTGAAACCTTCCGATTTAAAGAAATTTTTTATCTGTTCTATAAGTTTAATTTCTAGAAATCATAAAATTTCCCATCATAATTAACTAAAAAAAGATATTGACTGCTCTTGTTAACTTCAAAGTCTTAAAAATGTAAAAAATAAGAGGGTTTGATCATCAAAATTAAGAATGGAAAATAAAATTTTTGGATTGGAGATTTATTTAAAATTTATTTTTTCACTAAATACAATTGTCGGTTTGATTGAGTCAATTATTGAATTTAAATTTAAAAAAAAAACAAGGGATTGTAGAATAAAAGTTTTTTTTGGTATTTTTCTTTGTTTGAAAATTAAAATGAAAAAATTACGGATAAAGGATTGACTTTAACATGCATGTATATTAATAGAGATCATTTTTTTCTGTTCCGAATAGAATAATAATCCGAACTTAATTACGGATTAAGACAACAAAATTTGCATTGAAAGTATTAGAGAAGGGGTAGGGACCGGGGAAAAATGTACGGATCCCGAATTTTACGGATAAAAGCGTTCCGATTAAAAGCGAGTCGACTGTACTTTAAATAAATAAATAAGTTATCACCCGTTTAACTTCTTTTTTTTCTTAAAAACCCGTAATACTTTTTGTGTTTCGTGTGTGAGAGTGTTGATTTAAATCAATAAATTTTGAGTAGCCAAATAAGTTAAGTCATCTTGTTCGTTTTGTTCATCTAAACAAACAACATTTGATAAAATTTGATTTACAATTGAGTCTGTTGAAGTAAAATCCCAGTCGTCATAGAATTTTCTAGTTTGATTAGTGAACATAAAGTCTGGTGAGAGTGAACGACTCGATGGTGGTGATGATAAAGTATCACTACCAAAAGCACTGTCTGATGAAATCGAGTCTTTTCGTTCGTTTGCGCACATCAAGAGAGAATTCGAGTTTGAGATTGTTTGAGGAAAAAAACAGTTCAATTCAGATCTCAAATCGAAAGCGTTTAATGACAATGGTGATGTAGATCCAGACGATGATGACGAAGACGATGAACTGTAATTATTTAATTTGACAGTTAATTCTTCTTTTTTATCCTCGAATTGAGTATCGTGTACAAAATGACATCTTGGACCGTATGGACAATAACCAGACGCATGATAAGTACGACACAATTCAGTCTTGTATTTTGGATGTCTTGACATAGTTCTCAATTCACCAACACCATGCGCAAATTGACATTTATCACTGTATTTACAAACTCCATTTTCTTGATAAGTACGACACAATTCGGTTTTGTAACGTTGTGCGGCTTGTTGTTGAGCTTGTGTCTGTACCGAATTTTCATTTTGTTGTTGTTGTTGATAGATTAATTGTAATACTGTTTGAGTATCATAAACTTTTTTTGGACCCGATGATGATGATTTAAGAGTGTTCAAACTCAAACCGTTCAAGACTTGTCTTTGTGAATTCATTTTTTTGTTTAAAATTGTTAAGAAATGTTTTAATAAAGTCTAAATAAATAAAAAAAAACAAAATTAAAAATATTATTTATACTGATTTTTGTTAAATAAACCCCTCCCTAAATGTTCAGACCAATAAAAAATTTTAACAAATCGAAAAAAATTGAATCGATTAAAAACCAATAGAATTTTTTCATTAATTATCACTTAACTTTTTTTTTTCTTTTTTTGAAATGATTGAATGACTTGATGAAATTTGGAGAATTTCGACGAGATTTTTATAAGGTTTTTTTGTGTTGGACCTGGACCAGGATAAAATACAATTACCGAAAATTACACAACACAATTAGATTCAATTATGACACATCATTCACGAGTCATTAAGTAAAATCCAATTGGTCTTTTTTTTTTCTTTAGTTCTCGACTTAAACACAATTCTCCAGTGTAACTAATTATACTTTTTTTTTTGAAAAGTGTTGTTACATAACTTTAATCAGCTTTATAAATGTTTATAATAATTGAATTCGCTGTGACTTTAATTGTTTAACCCCCTGTGTTTCGACTTGGTACACCTACGAATCGATTATGATATTTTATTTTTTCGAATCGAAAAACTTTTATACTTTTTTTTGTTGAGAAAAACTTGAACCAATGTTCGAAAAAAATAAAAAATAAGAGGACAGTGTAGTCTATTACTTGAGTATGAGAAACATAATAAAACACAAATGTAAATAATTATATAATCAATGAGAATTCTGTATATTATTATTTATTACATTCTCTCTCTCTTCCTATTCAATTCATACTTAACCTCTGAAAAATTTTTATTACTTGAAACTAATAGGTTTTGTACGATTTGGATAATGTACGTTTGGAAATACATTTGTTTTGTTTATGACTTTAACATGTTTTATGATATTTTTTTTTACCAACTTTCGAAGTAAAACAGTTTTGTGTGAATTAGACTTTATACGGTACTCCACCCTTTTTTATCAATATTGCAATTTATTTTTAATCTTGAATCATCGTATAAATTTTTTTTTATCAACGCCTTAAATTTTGTTGCACAAAGAGTCACAGTAGTTTCTTTCTGAAGACGTTTCAAGTGATTTTTTTGTTACACTTAAAAAATCGACTCCTCGTGTACTACAAACACGGCGTAATGCTAATAATCAAAAGATCTCAGTATGGTCTAAATTCTGAAGTGGTGTTTGTGACAATTAAACAAAAAAAACCTAAGGTTTAATAAATTGCTCTTTTATGCTTATACCGACATCTCTCTGAGCTTGTTAATGACCAGACTTTATATCAAAAGTCACGTGACGAATTTTAAAAATGAAATGTAAATTTTTAATGTCACATCATGTAACATTATACTTGACATATCTTACATCAGAAACAGTTAGAGCATTGAGTCCTTCTTTGTATTAAAAATAATTCCAAGTTGTCTTTTTTAACGCTCAAAATAAAAAAATTAAAAAATAGCAAACATTTTAGAGCTTAGAGTGCGTCAAAGCTTAGTCTCACGAAAACATGTTTAGTGTTCTGGTTATAAATTGAATTACCTTGACAAAATAAAAAACTTTTTATTTCTAAACCAAAGTTTATAATTAAGATAAGATGTTCAAAAAATGAATGAAAATTGATATTAAGCAATTATTTGCTTTATAAAACAAGACTTGTATCGTACAAAGGTTCCTAAAAGATTATTGTTACAATGGATGTACTTTTTGACAAATGTTTATGATTGTTTTTTTTAAAACTACAACAAAAACATAACAACAACAACAACAAAAACTTAATCTAGAAAATAGAAAACCTCGTATTTAAACGTCCTTGAAAGAACTAAGTCTTAAGTCATAAAGAAACAAACTCTCTTTTAAACTAAAAATAGAACGAACACGTTTTTGTTAAAATTTCAATTCCCGTTTCAAGATAATCTCGAGATATGAAAAAAACGTCAATTCTAGTGAACTAGATTACAAAATGTTTTGATAAAAAAAAAAGTTTAAGTGCTTAAGTAAATATTGACCATTTGGACTGGGTAGTTGTTTGGTAGAAAAAAAATGACAGCTGGATACAGATAATTGAATACTTGTTGAATAGATAAAGAGTTGTGTGAGAAGTTTACAATTTGATTTTTTTGTTTCAGTTAGAAAATTAAAATTGGTAAAAATGTAAGTAGCAATCGATAATAACCTTTATTTATACAAACAGGGTCTTTTTTTATGAAGAGCTGAATTATGACATTGATCATAAACTCGATACATGATCGACAGAATTTTGGTTAACAAAAAAACAACTAAATCACTAGTTAGGTATGTGATCAGCACCTTTCAAACATGATGTGAAATTTTAAATTCGATGTAATTTAATATTTATTTGATATAGCAAAAAAACAATGTTATATAACACCATTTTGTTACGAGAAATTTACAAGTGAGTAATGGGAAGTACGTGAAAATGGTACATTTAAAGTCAAACATTTTTTTAAATCTTCAGCGGCAGCAGGAGTTTCAAAAAATATTTTTAAAAAATTTTTAAATTTCAAAAGTGTGTATTGCGAGTCGTTACCACTTAAAAAGTTAATTTAGCGTTTCTTAAACTAACTGAAAAAAAAAAAGTTAATTACATAAAAATCCAAAAGGAATACTTGACTAAAAAACTTTATTTCTACCTATTATTCAAGCTAATTAAGTTTTTATGTTCAAGTAGTATAATTTTATCCACTTTAAAAAAAAACATTGAGATGAAATTTCAAAAAAAAGTTTGTCTCGAAAATTTTCTAACCGTAAGTTTTTAATTAAAACTTTGAACCGAGTCTTTTTTGTAACATGATAATTGTTACCTAATTTGAACGGTAGAAAGTCAAAGAGAGATAACGGTAGATGAACTCGATCCAAAATAAAAAACAGTTTGATTTTTATGGTTTTAAATTTCATATTTTTTGCTTGAATCAAAAAGTTATCTTGTTAAAATCAAAAGAAAAACAAGATAAAAATCTTCTTGATTGTTGAATCATAAAGCGGTGCTATCTTTTTTGATGCAAATTTATATGTTTTGAGTATTCATTTCGGTGAGATTCTACCGGAATGTTTTTAAAAAAAAAATAAAATATTTTTTTTTCTAACAGATTGAATAGCAAGTGTTAAAGTGACAATTTTAATAACTCATGCAATTGTTGTTATAATTTTTTCTGTTGTAAAGCATTAAATTTATGCAAACATTTAAAAAAGATAGAAAACAAAAAGCTTATAATTATATAGAACTCAGCATGTTATGTCATGTGTTGACTAAAACTCGTGAAAATTTTAAAGATTAACAAATAATTTTTGAGTAAAAATTAAAATTGTGATAAAAATCTTAAGAATTTTAATTAATTTAAAAAAAAAAATTATTTGACCCTTTCTCTGCGTGAATGCTTTTAATCCTTACTTAAGTCTCTCATAATAATCTCTGTTGGTATTTGAAAATTCTGTATAATGTTTAAAGCCAAAATAATGGGAAACTTATTCTCGGTAACTGAGAGCAAATATTTGCGTCACTATCATGGAGACCTTTTTGTATTTCAATTGATTTCAACTGTAATTCACTAAAAATAGAATCTTTTGAGATTTTGATTCTCAAGGTTGAATTTAAGACTGATAATATTAACGATATGGTGTTGGTTCGAATAGGTTCCATGCTGTATAAATAAAAGAAATTGAGATACTTGAGAAACTCAGTTTATTGAACTAAAAAAGTTAGAACTTGGAATACTTAGACTGAACTAGAACTAACTTAAATCTACTAACCTAGTCGTTCACATGTTCCAAAAATGAACTTTAAAATCCTTCCATGAACATTCATGAACGTTCGGGTTCATCCGATTAGTCAATTAGTCATCCTCCCATTGTCACATCCGGGCTTGGGACCGGCCATCGCATGGTTACGACTATGCCACTGACATCCACTCCAGTAACTGTGCGATGTTCATCTTAAACAGCGCCACTCATCCGAGCCGAAGCTGCGAACTTGACAACTATCCATACCATAAGCGTACTCTACATCAAGTAGAATACTTAAATTTGTCACTAGAGCTACACCTATTGCTAAATGGGTCTGCTGTAAAACAAGCTCTTGCGTCCAAAAAAAAATGTCTCAGCATTTTTAACGATTATTCCTAAAGCGTGATTTCTCTTAAATCGAATAAATTGTGAACTTCTTCTAATAATTAAGCTCTTTTGGAAATTTTCAATAAATCGAATGATACATTTATTATTACCAGGTTTGTTTGGAAATTGTTGTTTAAACGCGGGTTCGTGTATTTAGAATTTTTGCATAGAAACTCAGGACTTAAGAAGCAAAGCAAAGTGTATGCAATAACATAAGTTAGTTTTACTAGATACCAAACTAGTCTATTTGGCCACTAACTGTTAAAATTTTAAAAGAATCTGTTAGAATTTTTTTTATTAATCTTCAAAAATAATAAGTTCTGTTTAAAGTTTTTTGAAATAAAATATTTATCGGAGCTTTTTTTCTATGCTCGAACCATGTGCGAGTTAATCTCGCTATGAGTTAGCCCCTTGTTGAAAAATTTAACGTTGTCGACATAACTGGACATGTTACATTGTCTTATTCCGATTGCACACTCATTTCGTTCGACATTTGCAACCGGCGAGCAGGTTCGTTCAGTTTCAAAAATACCGTTCACATACACAAATGCTTTATTTGTCTTGAATCCAACTGCAATGTGATATCAACTACCAGGCTGAAGATTACTCACAAAATTCAGAAATGCTGGATTACCTTTATTATAAATAACAAAATAAGGTTTACCAGCCATACCCTCCAATGAAATAAATATTTTATCATTTCCATTATTGCAATAAAACAATGATGATTCAAGACTATAAGTCAATATTTTTGCCCAAATCATCACTGTAAAGTCTCCATTAAAGTAAGCTCTTGTTGGAAGTCTCAAATAGCCTCCAGATAACAAAATTGCAGAATTTGCATTTCCGTTGCGATCAGGCGAAAAAGAATTCATTGATCGTTCTATAAAGTTTGCTCCTCCAATCAAATCGGAATCATCTGAGTTATCCATAGGCCAATAATTTTGTAATCCATCGACACTTAAAAAAATCCAAAATTAAAATCCGAATCGAATAAAAAAACTAGATTAACTTACATGCTCTTTGTGTAACAAGTAGAATTTATTCTTGAATACTTATACTTAAAAGCATCCATGTTAAAGAGTCTACACGTTTTTTTCTCAATTGTAAGATAATAACACTGTTTGTCCGATAAGCATTTGTGTAAACATTGGACCTTTAAATTGAATTGAAATGTTGATAGCTGGATTGTTGGATAAGACTTGTAATCGAAATCAAAATTTTTTTCTCCATGAAAATTTTCTGAACTAGAGAAACATTCTCCATTTTTAAAAAATTGATTAATTTCTAATTGTAAAATATTAAAAATGTTACAAATATACCTCTAATTGATAGAAACATAAAGATAAATGTCTTTAATGTACCCATTTTTTAAATCTGAAAATTAACAAAAAGACAATTATATTTCAAAAGGATTAATACTAGAAAGCCCATTTTTGACCCGTATCATAAAAAATGGATATTAAAATCTGCTAAGTCATCTTTTAGGGTATCAATCGGTAGCTTTAGACACATGCTGTTTGATTTTCGATTAATTGAATCGTTTCTGATTTGTGGTCTCAAGAAATCTGCGAAAAACCGCGAAAATTACGCGAAATACATTAAAAGAAAGCTTTCAATGAGATCTATCGATTGGTATTCTAAAAGTTCACTCAGATCATTTTTTTCTTCAAATAAATAAAAATCGGGTCTGAAAGTGCCGTCGGGCGTTTTAAGTAATTTTTTTTTAACACGTAAAAATTTTAGTTTTAATCATTTCCAATATAAAGATTTTATCTTTTTAGTCTTGAATAGTAGGTCGAGTTTGAAAATTAGTTTATTCTCTGAGAAATATCTAGGGACCCGCCGGGCTTTCTAGTGGTAAAGATAATTTTATGAAGTAAAAAAGTGTCCAAACATCTTTCTCTAATGAAACCCTCTAGAGATATGGAGGAGGGTTTGCAAATGTAATAGTAGATTTTGAGATTACGTAATTTTGTACTGACACGTATGCACAAGTTTATTTGTAGAAACAAGTCCAAAAAATTTCATCCTCAAAATTTAAGCAGTAAATCTATAAATTTTCGTTTTTTCAGTAAAAAAAATTAAAAAAAAATTAATTTTTCCTCTTAAATTTCCATTTTTTGGAGCTTTGACAATCACTAGGTAGTGTTGAAAGAGCCAATGCAGACATTAAAAAAATGTTGCCTACCTGGATTAGGGATAATCGATCAACTAGATGGTCTTATAAATAAAAATCCCGTTTATTTTGAGAATTCTATTTTTTCGGAAAAATTTACAAATTTACGCATGAGAACGTAATATTTACGCGCTTTATAAATTTACGTTAACACGTGGCATGATTTCAATAGTGCATGAAAAACTTGTATATAAAATATTTCACATAATATGTGATCACTTGATCAAATATTCCGCAGGACCAGAAATATACAGTCAAACCTCGTTAATCCGTACAAAAATAGCCCCCATCAAAACGTCATACGGATTAAAATATACGATTTAAGGAGGTATTTTCTATTGAAAGGAATTACAGTTAGCCTGTGATTTCTATACGAACTAAAGAGATATACGGATAAAAGTGGAAACGGATTAACGAGGGTTGACTGTATTTTTTTTTAGGCTTGAAAATTTTAGAATTTGGTGGTCGAGAAGAGAATCGACCATGTGACCATGAATATAGTTGTAATACCATATATAGTCGAAAATTCACACCTGAGCCCTTTAGTAGTCTCTGCTGACCCAATAATTAACTTTGACGTGAATTATCTCGTCAGTTCCGACTCATCAAAGTTCGAGGCTTGTACCAAAACTTTTTCTATGCACCGCCAAATTCTTAATTACAAAATGAAATCTCTATGAATAAAATTTTATCCAAAAATATTTATCTTTTATATTTCAACGTATAGTACTATTTTGTTTTCTATGATTGGGTTGAAATAAGCTAAAAACACAATTTTTTCTTCGAAAGATTAGACCATAAAATTATCAAACACGAACATAAACAAAATGCCCTGTACATTTCTGATGAGAGGACAGTATATTTATCTATCTGTATTTTTAAAAATTTTAATTAAAATAGAATAGAACGAAAAAAGTACGGTACGAAAATACTGAACTTCAAATAGTCTCAGTTTTATAGTTTCATAATCACTTGATAGTCACACTTTTTCAGGTCACAAATTTGTGATCCATGATCACATAATACTAGAAATTTTTTTAGTCACGAAATCGGCTGGTCACATATATACCTAGACCCAAAAAAATATATAATAAATATAAAATTCTAAGCAATGTTACGTAATAAAAAAAGGAATTTTTGTTTTTTTTAATCACCTAGTCACCAAACCCTAAAGGTCAATATTATGCTTCCAAGGAGGGTATCAGTTTTTATTCTTAAAAACACTGAACAAGACAAAAAAAATTTGAAAAGTTAAAGTAGAAATATTTTTTTTGAATTAATTTTTTTTTAATGTTGAACTGCTGAATTTGTAAAGTTTTCAGCAATTCGATTTTTTTTATTCCTGGGAATTATATTAAAGATAATCACTGTAGAAGTGGTCTGTTTTATAAACAGTACACATCATCAGTCGAAATAAAAACTTATTTACAACTAGTTCTGGTCGGAATTCAGATATCTCCAATCTACAATTCGTTTAAAATTTCGACTGATGATGTATACTGTTTATAAAACAGACCAATTCAACAGTCGCCGTTCGTTTATATCACCCTCTTGGTGTTGCTAAAATAGTGTGATGTAAATGGATTGGGATATAACTAGATTAATTTTTGAATTATGCTGTATTGAATGGGAAATGATTATACTAGGATATAAGTGGATGGGGAAAACCTGTTCAAATGCAGTTAAACTACAGTCTAGTCTCGTTAATCCGAACTCCTCGGGACTTTGAAAATTGAGTTCGGATTATTTTGTTCGGATTAAAATTAATGAACTAAAAAAATATTTTTTTTTATTAAATTACATAACAGAATACAAAAATTATTTCTCACTTAATGCATTGAACAGGTTTTCCCCATCCACTTATATCCTAGTATAATCATTTCCCATTCAATACAGCATAATTCAAAAATTAATCTAGTTATATCCCAATCCATTTACATCACACTATTTTAGCAACACCAAGAGGGTGATATAAACGAACGGCGACTGTTGAATTGGTCTGTTTTATAAACAGTATACATCATCAGTCGAAATTTTAAACGAATTGTAGATTGGAGATATCTGAATTCCGACCAGAACTAGTTGTAAATAAGTTTTTATTTCGACTGATGATGTGTACTGTTTATAAAACAGACCACTTCTACAGTGATTATCTTTAATATAATTCCCAGGAATAAAAAAAATCGAATTGCTGAAAACTTTACAAATTCAGCAGTTCAACATTAAAAAAAAATTAATTCAAAAAAAATATTTCTACTTTAACTTTTCAAATTTTTTTTGTCTTGTTCAGTGTTTTTAAGAATAAAAACTGATACCCTCCTTGGAAGCATAATATTGACCTTTAGGGTTTGGTGACTAGGTGATTAAAAAAAACAAAAATTCCTTTTTTTATTACGTAACATTGCTTAGAATTTTATGTTTCACAATGTTTAGCATTCAGTTTTTGGGTGTCGGTACTTGAACACCAATATTTGAATATCTGAATCTTTGAATTGCTAAAAACTTTATTTTGCAAATAAATGGCTCTTTTTTTTTTTATTTTTTTTTAATTTGTTTTTAGAAAAAAATTCAGACGAGGTAATACATGTAAAAACATAAAGAGATAATTTTAAAATTAAGTTTCTTTAGTAAAGAAATCCGGGAACATCATAAACACCGCGTCGAAACGGGCCGTTTAAACTCGGTTTCATAGGGCGTAACGACACGTCTCCTTTAAATTAAATTGTTTCGGAAACTTTTGGGAGTTGGGTTTAAGCAGGCACCTCTTACCATCGATCCCATGTAAGAGTGTGTTTGATTTGGAGTGCCTGCTTAAACATGTTTTTTCAAGATTTAATAATGCACCATGTCCAAAAAAAAAAGAAAAATAATCATAAAAATGAAAGCTATTTATCTATTTTTCAGAAATTGCTGAGTCACTAAAATCAAAATAAAGAAAAAATAGTTAAATTAAAAAATTAATTAAAATATAATATTGGAAATTAGTGCAGCTTCAAACCAAAATTTTCTTGGATTAATGCATTGTTAAATCTCGAAAAACATGTTTAATGCAGGCACTCCAGATCAAAAACATTAAGGGGATCGATGGTAAGAAGTGTCTGTTTTTTTGATTTTCGGTGAAGCGTTAAAATAAAAATATTTACGGTAATCCTTTTTAAAAGGAACTTGTTGTTTTTGGAAAGTTTAAAATAAATTCATTAAATTTTATAATTTATGAGATAAATGACATTCGAAGTAAACAAGGAAACTATGACGATTCAGAATTTTTAAGTTTTTTTATTTTTTTGTTTATTTTAATACTTGTCAATATTTTTTATTCTTAAGATCATAAAAGGAGAAATGTAACTTCACTTTACTGAAGTGAAAATTCAGAGACTTCACTTAATTAGAAATTGAGAAATGTGTTTTTGGTTTTGAAGGTGAAAAGGAGATGAACCAAACGAAGTGAACTCTGGTGCCAAAAGATATGGCATCTTAATTTTGACGACAAAAAAACGCGTCAAAACAGCATTTAAACATTTCGTCAAGACGCTTAATGACTTCCCGTTTGGGCGCGTTTAGACGCCGCGTTTCTGAACTGCCAAGATAGGCAAAAAATGAAATGGGCTGTCCATTAATTCTGTGTAAAGAAAATCCATCAACTTTCGAAGAGTCTTTCAAAAAAGCAGTTTTAAACTTAGAACCGATTAATTTGATTAATTATTCAATTACCGCAACGCACCTTTTTCAGCGATATGATGGGAATTTGATACATAAAAAGATGTTTTAGTGCTCAGTTAACTTAAAACCATTTTTTTTCGAAATTTGACATTTTTTAAAAGCGAAATTGAGGGTCCTCAATTCCCCCATGGATAGCCTTGCGGCGGATAACGGTATTAATTTATTTTTGTATTTACTTTTCTAACTAAGGATAAAGTAAAGTAAAAAAAAATTTAAGCACAGCTTTTTCAGAATTTTATTTTATAGAAAATAATTAAGATAATTTTACCACAAAAATTTTTTATCGAGTTCTAAATGGGCAAGAGTGATTGCGTAAGTGTAATGTGATGATTTTTCTCCTATCTTTCTGCTTATATCATAATTTAAAAGTTAAAAAATATGATTAATGTAATTCTCTAGACTGATTAAAATTTATCTCATGGTCCAAAACCGGAAATATCGAAAATTTTCCTTAAATACGTATTTACCACATGGTACAATAGCAAGTTTTTGCGTTTGTCCCTGGGACATCTATCGGGGGTTTACGGTAAGTTATTCTTGGATGTTCTTGGAAATTAAACATTTAAGAACCAAAATTTTCCTAGTTCTGGCGGGAGAAAGAAAGAGCTAGAATAAATGTTATTGATCGACCAAGATCCCTCAGTTTAAAGATAATTCATTCTTTTACAAGCCAATATATATTGTTAAGATATCGTCCACATCACCTATCAAATGAACTATAATAAAGGGAAATTAATTATAAAAATAAAAAGTTCATTTGAAACAAAGTATGTACCATAGGTGATGAGGACGATATCTTGAATGAATTATCTTTAAACTGAGGGGTCTTGATCTATCGATAAGCTTTATACTAGCTCTTTACAATCGTTCCGAAAATTTCATTCATCCCAGTACACCGTTATATATTTTTATTTAAAAGTTACAAAATAACTGTTTCATTATAAATAATTAAAATCGATTCATCTGGGTTATAATTTCGCTTCTACTTAGACCTTTGTTAAAAAATTTAACGTTGTCAACATAACCGGACAGGGAATTCACACCGATTACACAATCATTTCTCAATACATTTGCTACCGGAGACCAGGTTCGTTCAGTTTCAAGAATACCGTTCACATACACAAATGCTTTATTTGTCTTGAATCCAACTGCAATGTGATACCAACTACCGGTCTGAAGATTTCTCACAAAATCTAAGTATACTGTATAGCCATTATTGGTAATCATAAAATACGGTTTATTATTCCCACCAAGTAATGAAATAAGTATTTTATCATTTCCATTATTGCAATAAAACAATGTTGATTCGTATTTATAAGTCAATATTTTAGCCCAAATCATCACTGTAAAGTCTCCATTAAAGTAAGCTCTTGTTGGAAGTCTCAAATAACCTCCAGATAACAAAATTGCAGAATTTGCATTTCCGTTGCGATCAGGCGAAAAAGAATTCATTGATCGTTCTATAAAGTTTGCTCCTCCAATCAAATCGGAATCATCTGAGTTATCCATAGGCCAATAATTTTGTAATCCACCTACACTTAAAAAAATCCAAAATTAAAATCTGAATCGAATAAAAAAACTAGATTAACTTACATGCTCTTTGTGTAACAAGTGGAATTTGCTCTTGAATACTTATACTTAAAAGCATCCATGTTAAAGAGTCTACACGTTTTTTTCTCATTTGTAAGATAATAACACTGTTTGTCCGATAAGCATTTGTGTAAACATTGGACCTTTAAATTGAATTGAAATGTTGATAGCTGGATTGTTGGATAAGACTTGTAATCGAAATCAAAATTTTTTTCTCCATGAAAATTTTCTGAACTAGAGAAACATTCTCCATTTTTAAAAAATTGATTAATTTCTAATTGTAAAATATTAAAAATGTTACAAATATACCTCTAATTGATAGAAACATAAAGATAAATGTCTTCAATGTACTCATTTTTTAAATCTGAAAATTAACAAAAAGACAATTATATTTCAAAAGTATTAAAGATAACAGTAATGTTCATATATTGATAATGTTTTCGTTAACTATGCCTCAAAAAACCTCAAGAATCACATAATTCCGTAAAATTTTGTAAAAAATGCAAAGGAATTATTCTGTTGTCTTTGTTATCCAGTGATCTACGACCTCGGGATAACCAATTAACAAAAACAAAAATAGCTAGCCACTTCTTTTAGCTAAATGTCTTTGTGGTTTATTTTAACATATATGATATGACCTGAAAGCTTAAAAACTTCCATTGACGCTAGGATTCTAATCGATTGGAAAAAAAAATTTCTAAAGCCATAATCGGAGGCAAAAGGATATTTTTCAGCCGAATCATATCTCCTCCTAGGGAACCCGCAATATCCATATTTATATATGCATCTAAAACCCTGGTCATTCAGAACTTCCAAAAATTAACGTTCATGAACCTTCGTGAACCTGAAAAAAAATGAAAATTTTAGAAAAAATCTGAAAAAAAATGAAGAAATATGAAGCTTCATGGAGGACTCTTGAACCTTCAAAACCTTGAACGTTCATGAAGGTTCATGAATGTTCATTTTTAGAAGTTCTGAATGACCAGGGTTTTACTTAATCTACTCATGAATTCAGAAAAGCGGCTGGCGACAAGCGGCAGAAGCGGTTAGTATCTAGGATAAAGGTAAAGTGTTATGTAGAGGCATTAATTGAGTCAGTACGAAAAAGTTTTGAAATTCGAAAATTTTCAATTTTTCATTTTCATTCTTCAAATTCAAAACTCAAAATTAAAAAATCGAGTTTAAATTTTCTTTTTTATTGATTTTGATAATTGATTTATTTTCTTCATTTGGATGCCTGTGCGTAAATTAGGATAATTATCAAAATAATTACTTTTTTTTAAATTTATTTTTCACACGAATCTGGCTTCTTTCTTACATCACTTTTGTCGAATAATAAAATGCATAACCTACATATCAAAAGATAGAGAACTTAATTTCCTATAATCTGTTATGTGATTTATAAGGATTAGACTATCATATGAAACCATAAATCAAATAAAACTATTTTTTGAAGAAAACCGGTCGACCAACCCTATTCCTCTCCTTCTTTTTGGCAAAGCTTTTTTATTTGGCGTTCTCAAACTTAGTTTTTTTTATTTAAAACTTAAAGATGTAAGTTAACAAAAAATTTTAAGCTAATGGGTGTGTAATTTAATGAAAATTTCAGTCCCATGAGCATGGCGTACTTGAAAAAAAATTCTGAACACAAGGCCTATTTAGAAATTTTTACATGCTTAAACCCCCTTCTCCTGTCAAAAAATCTTTTTTCTATTTTAGAATACGACCCTCCCCCAATTCTAAAATTTCAAATTCAATTTTTTCAAGTGCGATTTTTTCGCCTGTTAATAAAGAACTGAACCTTTTAATTAAAAAAAACTTAAATTTTCCAACTGAAGACTTCACCTCGTCTTTGTAAAAGCAAAGAAAAAAGTTCTTTTGATTTGAAAAAAAAATCTATTAATTTTTTCCCTGATCTTCTACCATCATCTCAACCAAAGTAGAGTCTTTGTTTTTCAGTTTTTAATAAAAATTATCACAATCTTAAAGATACAAAGAAGAGCTACGAAGCTGGTACCGGGTCTTAAGAGCCTCAGTTACTCTGAAAGACTTGCAAAATTGAATCTAGGGTTCTGCTTGGAATATCTCCAAGTCGCAGTTTTTAACTACTACTACTACTAATCTTTCAAAATGAAAAGAAAAAAGTAAATTTTTTAATTTTTTTGACCGTGAAAATATACCAAATCCCCTTGGCCTCGTGTGACAGAGTTTCTAAAATGTTACCCCTATAAAAAAATCTAATTTTGTGCAAAAATAATTTATTTAAAAAATTTAAAAAAATAAATTAAAATTAACTTTATAAAAATAAAATTTGAAATATTGAAATCCAATTTCAATGACTTGTTAAAACTACTTGAATTTGAATTTAAATTTTTAGTATCATTTAAATTAGAACTTTTTGTATTAAAATCAAAAGCTTCAAGCATTACATTTGTTGTATTAGATCGTAAAATAGTGACTGGTAAAGTTATTTCAATTGTTTGCGTATTTATTCTTTCATTTGGAAATATATTACATAAATCTGACATGCAACAATAAGAGTTAAATGTTAAATTGTGAGATACATATGAATCAACTGTACAATTTGATTGACAACCACGAACGATTAATGTTTTACCAGTTTCTGGTAAAAAAACTGTTATGATCTAAAAATAAAGTTATAAAAAAATTGAAATAAATTTATTTTAAAATAATAAAATTTACCGAACAAAATAAATAACCCTCAGGACACTCCGTATATACACTCGGATTTGGTTCATTATCTTCTGTAAAACATTCTCCATTTGAATTTGTCGGACATGACATACATTTTAAACCAACCGCAAATAGCTTATTCGTAAAAACTAAACAAAATTATGTCATGGAAACAAAAAAAAAAGTATTCATTCGATAATTATCCAAGTCTGTAAATTCAGATTTTTACCATCGAAAATTTTCCATTAAGAATTAACGAATACTCATTATCCGGGTTTAAGGGACAAAAAATGATTTTTTTTAAAAATATGTAATTTTAGTATATTTCAAGTCACTTGCAAGCAAATATTTTTCTGCTCTGAAAAATAATCTCTTATGACCAAGGACGCTCGAAAAACTTGTTAAACTATCGAAAAAAAACGAGCCGGCACATTTTTAAAATCTACTACCCTAAGCACATTAAAGACTTTTCAAGAAGTGCTTATGACAAAATATGCCGTGTTGTGTGGCAAAAAATGCTGCCGAAAATTATTTACGCATTTCTAATCCATCATTTCCTAATTATGAGTTCACTTTGCAATAAATTCACAGAGTATTGGAAAACTTTGCCACCGAGTGTATCCCCAAGAAACAAATCTTAGAAAATATCTTAACAATAATCTTATAGGATCTTAATTAATCCAAAATTGAATAAAGATTATTGAGCTTTCTGTTTAAATATTGATTACAATATTTTCAAAGACAATTTCTTAGATCTCAAAAATTATATCCCTTTAGGACCTTATATTATCTTATAACCGATCATCAAGATTTAACTAGACAAGTTCAAGAATCTTAATTAAATTTAGGATTAATTAAGATCCTATACCGTTCTTGAACAAGATCTAGTAACGCTCTTTTTAAGATTTTTCGTAAGATTTGTTTTATGGGTCACAAGTTGATTCCGTAACCCAATACAGTAAACTGGCTTTAATCCGATTTTTTCTAACAGTCCCGAAAATATATGTAAATTTAGGGAATTAACCCGAATTATTTAATCCTAACTAATATTCTTGACTTAATCGAGTGTTCTATAGAACGTAGAGCCTAATCTCACTAATTGGACCCTCGCATCGGAATCCCATCTTTACCGACATGTTTCTAACTTCGTACTGTATCATTTTCCTATTAGATTCATGCTCAATAATCTGAAATTTTCCCCTTATAAATTGTCACCTAAATGATCGGATTGGTGAGGTTGCACTGTTAATGTTCATGGTTGTGGATCCCCTGATATCACCAAACTGCAAGCGAATTTAGAATGAATGGGTAAGCTTGTAGTTCTGTTTAAACCCTGTGAACTTTATGAGCAGATTTTTTTATACGATATAAGCAAAAAAAAATTTAAAACTTGTTAAAATTTGTGTATTTACAGTTTAAAAAGTAAATTAGTTTTTAGAGGTATGGACAATTTAAAGCCCTAGGGTCTGAAAAATTATTTTGAATATCCCCCTAAAAAATTGGATTTCTTAATTGTTCAAATGTGTAGATTACGAATTTGAGGTCGAATATCAATTTTTAAATTTATTCCTTACTCTAATATGCTCCCACAACGTGCAAAAATTAATCATATTTTCGTTAACTGTGTTTGGCTGTACTTGTTAGAAAGCTGAATTCACTTAACTCCCGAATGTCAAAATCAATTTCTATGGTAAATCTGCTTTTGTGCTTGATCAACTATCGAGTGGATACGGTTCTTGAATTTTTCAAAAAATTACTTAATAAAATCACTAATCCGATTACACCCGTCGATTTCATCATCTAAACTTAAAAAAAAAATAAGTTTTTTTTAAAAAAAATAATAAAAAATTTTCCTTTTTATTTTTGAAAAAAAAACTAGCTGGTCATTAAAATAGACAAAACAAATTTCGGTAAGCCTTTAATTAACAAAAACAAACTTGGATGGATACCACTCACACAAATATTTATATTGGACTTTTTTTTCGATCAAAAAAAGGGGTATCTTATATAAATAATTGCGCAAATCGTAATTACATTCATTCGAAAAAAAAAAAAAGATCGAGTTAATTGCTAAAACGAAACGATAACAAAAAAAAACCTCAATTAAACAACTAGAAATCCTAACCTATTTTTTTTATGAGATTTTGTTTTGACACCATAAGATTTTATTTTGTATTTTCGAAGGCAATCAACGTATCGATACGGTTAGTAACCTAGAAAAATAAAAAAAGTTTCTCGCTTTTTTTGTAAAAGTTTAAATCTTTTATACCCCACTAATTTCGGAATATTAAAATTTTTTCAAAAGAAAGAGAGTTTATATTTAAAAAACAAAAACACCCGTTTAGTTTTTTTTATTTTATTAAAAAAAAAATTAATAGTTTATAAAAATATTTATTAAAAAATTACAAGTTTTTAGTCAAAAGTATTAAACTTAAAAGTAGTAAAGTTAACAATTCAAGTTTGTTGCATTTCGTTTTCAAGGTTTTGTTACGTGAATTAGCTTGAATTGAAGGTAAATTTTGATGATTTGATTGTTCGGATGAATTTGAAATCGAACCAGCTGACCCAGAAGCTTCTGTTGAATTAGACTTATCTGGTTCATGAGAAATAAAAGTTGTAACATTCGCAACTACACTCGTTTCAATTGTTGTAAGTTCGAATACACTAGTTTGATAGGGTTCCAAATTGGACTCGTTTAAAAATTGAACATTGTCTATCAAATTATTACATAAATCAGTTTTACAACATCCAATTATAAATGAGGTTGTATTTGTTGATTTGTCATCTGGTTTACATCCTGTTTGACATGATCGGGTTACAACTTCATATTTAATACTCGGCATTCTAGAGATAACAAACTTTAAAAAAAAATCTTAAATTAGATTGAAAAACCTTTTTTAATTGAGATTTTATACCATGCATGAGTCAGCTTCTGGATAACAATCTATGGCGTGTTGTGTAAGAGGACTTTCGGTTATTGTACAATTTGTATCTTGATTACTAAAGCATTGGAAACATTTTAAACAATTTAAAATTCTTAGGTCACCAAAGACTTCAAATTTAAAAAAATTAATAACATTGATTGACTTCCATATGAGGAGTAAATTATTAAAATTAAATATTCTTAGACTAGGACATAAGAGATTTGATAAATTCATGACTTGAGAATAGGATTATTCGCATCATGTAAATCAAATATTTGAGTTTTGCAAGATTGTAATTGTTTAAAAGAATTGAAAGAAAAAAAACGTTTCATTTTACAAAAATATTTTTAAGATATCAGATTAAAATTTTAACACCTTAATCTTTTATGCTATACTCGAGAAACAGTTTCTAAACAATATTTTGAGAATATTTATAAGTTTATCATGGTTTTAGCAACAACTTATTAATAAAGTTTTATTGACTCGGCAAACAAGCGATATAAAATGTATCGTGTGATGAGTCCAACATACCTTTCATGATTAGCTCTAAAACCGAGGGTCCTGATATATCACCAGGATGACACTCGGTCGGTAAATCAATCTTGGTCTGAAAAATTTGAAATTTTTTATTTTATGATTTGCGTGTAGCAATGTAAATCATAAACTTTGTCTTAAGAATTTTCGTTCCATTTAGATACTGTCTGTCAATTAATGTTCGGAACCTTACATGGCCTGACTTTAATGTCTTTAGAGTTACAGTCGACTCTCGATAATCCGAATAATTCGATAACCGAACAAAATTGGCCGGGCTCGAAGCTATTTCCTATACCTTTTCATTCATTCATAATCCGAATATTTTAATCCGTACAAAGATTTCTTAGGGCGTTTTCTATTCGGATTATCGAGAGTCGACTGTAGCAAAAATATTAAAAACCTAATTTTGAATTTTAAAAATTAGCAAATCATTAAAATGTTTAATTCAACCTTTCTTGTGATCGATCTTAAAAGAAAATGCAAAGAATTGAGCATTCCAATTCAAAGCACTAATGCCGCTTTAATAGAAAGACTAAACAATCATATGCTTGAAAACGCACAAAATTCTGAAGACAAAGAAAATTTTTTGTACATCAATCATTAGTTGTAAACAAATTTTTGGACACTTGCCGTATTTCCTTGCTTATAAGCGACTAAAAATCGCACCTTCTAGGGATAAGATATTTATTCCCTACAGCGGAAAAGATAAGCGAATTTTTTATAGTCTCCTCCTAGGGGAGCGGCAATACCCAAATTTTTTTTGCATCTGATTAAACAAGAGGAGATTCTATAAAAATCTCAAAAAAGTCACATAAATGAAAGACGAAAAAGAAGTGGGATTTGCCATTTTTTGACTTAAAATTTTGAATTCTCGTACAATAACCATTGAAAAAAATACATTTTTATATAAAATTAATGCCTTTAATTTGAAAAAAAAAAATAGTCTTTTTTACACCATTTTTAGCGACCAAAATCGATTTTCAAAAATAAACTACTATCTACCTAAATACAGCTCCGCTCCTAAAAAAAGTCGTACCCCGTACCCCGTGTCGGAGCGTACCGTCCCGTTTTTTGAATTTTTAACTAAAAATGAAGGACCTAAGTTTTTTTTTTTTTTTTTTTTGGTGCTGTACGGTTGGATGGCATGGTATGGTACGCGCCGGTACGGGGGAGGTTATGCCTTTTTTACAGAAAGACATTCTAGAATTGTAAGATTGAACAAGAATTACGGTATACATCTCAACCCGGTCTACTTTAAAATCACAAGCTCTGATCTCTATTGGTCTACAAAAAGGAGAACCTATTAGCAAGAAATGCGTTAATTAAATAATTTTGTCATTAAATAAATTTAAAAATTTTTGCAAAAATTTAACACATGACTAAATAACTATAAGGCTTTCAAATATCATTTAGGAAGCAAACCAATGTCATAAATCAAACTACGACCTAAGATCTGATTAGCTTATTTTTTTTTAAACAAATGTAAAAATTTTTAAGCCGATTAAAAAAAAATTTTCAAATTTCTTGCTGCTTAGTGTCTAAAAATTCCCTATTTTTGATAAAATCGGATTGAATTTTAATTAAATTAATTTAATTCGGTACTGTCTTCGTAAGCTTCGTCGAGTTCTCAGTCAATTACAATTTACTGTAAAACTACTGTAGTTGGAACTCAACCAAAAGACACTAATAATCAGCGACGACACATATAAAACAAGTAAAATGCTGCCTTTAAAATATTAAAGACAATGCGGAATTTTCAAAATCGAAAAAATCAAAAATGTACTAGTTAATGAATTGGTAAATATGAAAAAGTTATTTCACCATCTTGTTCCTCTTAAAATTTCCTACAAGCAAGTATACTTTTTATGGTACTTTCTTACTCAGGGAATTTTCAAATACGCAAAAAAGCGTTTGAATTAACGCACTAACGCTTCGCGAAACATATTATAGGGAACGCACATTCGTGCGTTCCTATGATTGCGCAAAAAATTGTGAAAAATTGCAAAAAAAGCAGAAAATTAGTGTTGGCAGTCGACTATTGAGTCAATTGGTCTTAAACGTGAACGGTAAATTTTCATACCAGGTGCATATATGTCAATCGCAGATCTCTTAGTCTGCTTCAAAATATTATCCTAGGTGTCTTGAAAAGGTCATTGCTTAAGGAGAAAAATGGATTTAGTTGCAACTGAAAATCGTTTTTAAATTCAACTAAATCTTATTAATTCGTTTGGGAATCATCCTATCAAGACACCTAGGATACCATTTTGAGCAGACTAAAAGATCGGCATATACTGCACTTCCACCGAATTAATGGCGTTCCCGTACCGTACCGAACTGTACCCATACCGTACCGAACTGTACCCATACCGTACCGAACTGTACCCATACCGTACCGTACTTCAAGCGTACCCGTACCCGTACCGTCCCACCGTATCGTTATTTTGAAATTTTAACTAAAAATAAAAGACGGTGCGGATACTTTTTTAGTACGAGCCGGTACAGTACGGGTACGGAAAGCATTTAATTCGGTCGAAGTGAAGTATGCAGCTGGTATGAAAATTCATCTTTTAGACCAATTGGCTCAACTGCCAACACTACAGAAAATATCATTAAAATTAGTAAAAATCAAATAAAAATTGCTCAAAACCGCAGAAATACGTAAAATTATCGAGATTGCAGCAAATTGTAAAATTTTTTGAGGATATTGAGAAAAATTTCTACAACCGAAAAATAATTTCCAACAACATTTTCCAAAATTTATTTTTTGAGCTCCGATTTCAAGAAAAAGTATTAAAAAAGTTCAAAAAGACCCAAAAAAGTTTCAAAAAAATGGAGAAAAATTCGAAATTTGGACGGAAAATTGGAATCGCAATTAAGTGTTGTCTCTGGTAATAATGCATTAATATTACTTTGATATTCCATTAATTTAATCTTCCTGTTTGTTGTTTGAGTTCCTACTGAAATTTAAATTGAAATTGACTGAGTACCTTTCGCTTAAGGAAAGATTCGTTATTCTATAGAATTGGAACTATTCGAGGTAGAATCAGATCAAATGCAAACATGTCAATAACAATTCAATTAATCTGAATGGATTAATATATAGTCCGAATTTTAAAGACAGACCATTGAAAAACAAAAAAATTTTAACAAACGAAAATTAAACTCAAAATTACCCAATATAAATGTTAAAGCCAAATGAATGCCAAAATTTTTCATCTCTTAAAAATTTTTTTAAATATAGTCTTTAGACAAAAACTTTTTTCTTTTTTTCGTCAAAAAGTTGATTTAAATTCGACGTTGTTTTTGGTTCCATATATATTTGCTAATAGATTTTTCTAAAGCTTCAAAAACAAGAACTTTTTTTGAATTGATTAAAAAAACGCATAATTCTTTCTCTCTCTCTATTTTCATTAAAATTTAAATCGTGATTATTTTTGTTGTTGGCTTCAATACTTTGTAACTGATAAATACCATTAATAAATATTGATAAAATTTTTTTTAAAAATCTCTTTAGTTAAATATTTCCGCTTAATATTTGCATTGTATGACTATTACACATGTGTTTATTAAAAAATGTTTTTAAAATAAATTCGATTACTGCTTAGCTTCTTTACGCAATATTTAGTATTTACTTTTAAGCATTGAGGATTATTTTAAATTTTGACATTTAAGCTTTTAAAAGTCTTTAATTTCTTCAAATATGGTAAATAAATAATATACTAATTACAAAAATCGATTGAAATGACAACGTCGTAATCATGCCGTGGCCAGTCCTAAGCCTGGATGTGAAAATGGGAGGGCGGCGATGTTGCTTTCATTCTAACACCGTTCTAATGTGCTGTATTACGGGTCTACGGATCGCGTTCGAATCTTGTCGTATTGCAGTGCCGCTGGCTTTGACCATCACAACGTATATGAGCCTGGGAACGGGCGCAAGAGCTTGTTTTACAGCAGACCCATTTAGCAATAGGTGTAGCTCTAGTAACAAAGTTAAGTATTCTACTTGATGTAGAATTGGCTTGGTTTGTGGTTCCAAGCTAGTCTGGATAGTTGTCGAGTTCGCAGCTTCGGCTCGGATGAGTGGCGCTGTTTATGATGAACGTCCCACAGTTACTGGAGTGAATGACAGTAGCATAGTCGTAACCATGCCTTGTCCGGTCCCAAGCCCGGGTGTGAAAATGGGAGGGCGATATCAAACTAAACGAATTTATCAATCTTTTACTGAACTAATTCGATTCGAATTGTTTTCGCGGACAAAATAACTGAAACATCAAAAACAAAATCTGCAAAACCAAAAAAATATATTAAAATCAAATAAAACATGTTTTTTACATGCAAATAATTCTCTACATTCATACCAACCAAAAATAATTTTAAGGTTACTTCTAAAAAAAAATTTATAATTTCTTAATTGAAAAGAAATATTTTTTTTCTCCAAACAAACATAAATATAACCTGATATTTATTTGTCAAAAAAAAAAGCAACCAAACATGAGCAAAGGAGCGCAAGCATCAACTCGCAAGGTTAAACTTGACGATATTGAAACAATCGAATTTGAAACAAGCGAAGATGTAACTGTAGTACCATCATTTGATCGTATGAAATTAAAGGAAGAACTTTTACGCGGTATTTACGGTTATGGTTTTGAAAAACCATCGGCTATCCAACAAAGAGCAATTGTCCCGATCGTGTCGGGTCGTGATGTAATTGCACAATCTCAATCAGGTACTGGTAAAACAGCCACTTTTTCCATTGCAATGCTTCAAATGACCGATACTCAATTGAGAGAAACTCAAGCTCTAGTTTTATCACCAACACGTGAATTAGCAGTTCAAATTCAACAAGTAGTCCTCGCTTTGGGAGATTTTATGAACGTACAATGTCACGCTTGTATCGGTGGTACAAGTCTTGGAGATGATATTAAGAAGCTAGACTATGGTCAACACATAGTCTCGGGTACCCCAGGTCGTGTTATTGACATGATTCATCGTAGACACTTGAAAACAAGAAATATTAAATTGTTGATTCTAGACGAAGCTGATGAAATGTTAAACAAAGGTTTTAAGGAGCAAATTTACGATGTATACCGTTATTTACCACCACAGACTCAAGTTGTCTTGATCAGTGCCACCTTACCCCACGCTATTTTGGAGATGACCACAAAGTTCATGACCGATCCAATTAGAATCTTGGTCAAACGTGATGAGTTAACATTAGACGGTATTAAACAATTTTTTGTTGCAGTTGAACGTGAAGAATGGAAATTCGATACCCTATGCGATTTATACGATACACTTACAATAACCCAAGCTGTTATTTTTTGTAACACACGTCGTAAAGTCGATTGGTTGACTGAAAAAATGAGAGATGTAAACTTTACAGTTTCATCTATGCACGGTGATATGAAACAAGCTGAAAGAGATGCAATTATGAAAGAGTTCAGAAGTGGTATGAGTAGAGTTTTGATCACAACAGATGTATGGGCACGTGGTATCGATGTTCAACAAGTCTCTTTAGTCATTAACTATGACCTTCCAAACAATCGTGAGTTGTATATTCATAGAATAGGTCGTTCAGGACGTTTTGGACGTAAAGGTGTAGCTATTAATTTTGTAATGAACGATGACATTAGGATATTAAGAGATATTGAACAATATTATAGTACTCAAATTGATGAAATGCCAATGAATGTTGCTGATTTGATTTAGGATCAAAAAATAATAATTCAACAATTTAAATTGGTAAATGTAAATTCGAAGTGAATTTATTAAAAGATTACAAAATTCACTCATGTCATTTGTTGTCTGTTAGTTACTTTTTTTTTAATTTTAATGTTTTTAAAATAAAACTTAATGATTGTTATCTTCTTTTTATTTAATTAAACTGATTAACATTAATAAAATTTGATTAAAAGAATCTTTTTTTTTGGGTTTCCTCTTAAGCTCTTAGAGATATACGCGACCATTTTATCCAATTTTGTGCTGCCTTTTCGATATCCTCAACAGACTGAACAGTGTTTACTTTGAAAGTTTTAAAATGACGTGTATCTGTTTATAAATTTTGTTTATACAGTCAAACCTCGTTAATCCGTATGAAAATAGCCCCATCAAATCATATACGATCAAAAGAGGCATTTTCTATTGAAAGAAATTACAGATAGCCTGTGATTTCTATACGAACTAAAGTAATTCACAGATACAACACTCTTGAGTGTGTATCAATTATTGTGTCATTTTATATGAATTAAAATAAACTTTAAACTATATATACGGACAAAAGTGGAAACGGATTAGCGAGGTTTTACTGTACACTTTATTCGCATCATCTGTATTTGTATGATCAAAAATCCACGAATTGCTTAAATAAAACCAAGCAGACAAACAAGACACTCGGAAAATTCTCAACTTTAGTTGAACACGAATTTTTTTCAGGTATTCTGAACGCTTACCAATTTGTATTACCCTTTCTACTTAATTGATTTGAATACTGCATTTCTACCGAACTTTTGGTGGCAGGCGAACCGAAGCGTACCCGTACCGAACTAAATGTTCCAAAGCGTACCGTACCGTACCAACCATACCAAAGCGTACCCTACCGTACTAAACGTACCAAAGCGGACCGTACCGTACTAAAAGTACAAGTATTAATCTTTTAGTAGCATATTTTGCCGAGTTAATAGTAACCGACCCAAACACAACAGATCAAACCCAAACAAATAATAATATTGTACGGTATGCTTTGGAACATTTAGTACGGTACGGTACGGTACGCTTTGGTATGATTGGTACGGTACGTTTTGGTATGGTTGGTACGGTACGGTACGCTTTGGTATGGTTGGTACGGTACGGCTTCGCTTGCCACCAAAAGTTCGGTAGAAATGCAGTATATGATCTGAAGCTAAAACACTACCATTGATGCTGAGACCATGATTGACGGACGAAATATCCATGAAGCCGTATTCGAGTGAAAACGATAAACCGTAAACCCTCTCTATTTGTACCCAGAATATTTGACGTATAACATAAGGTTCCTACAAAAAAAATTTTTCACTTCAAGTCGGAAAAAACCTCATTCTAACCGACTCAGCCTTCTCTTTAAAATAAGGTATCAGGAATCTAACTCAATACTTCACCAATCAAAATATGTTTAAAAAATTAATCGATAAAAATAGAAGGGGCTTACGGTAGAAAGATATTTTTAGGTCAAATTCTATCTAGTCTCATTGGATTCCCATGTTTTCTTGTGGATAAACTTTCGAAACAGTTTTAGATATGAAGACTGCATCACTATGCAGCAATATTTAACCGAGATCTGATTTTTCATGACCATGGTTGAAGATTTTTATAGAGACTAAAAATGTTACGCATAGCGGTTAGCAGACTAAAAAAACTTGTGATTGCTTTCATTCAGTCTTTTGCGTAACCATCACGTGACACATAACAAATAAATTCGTGGTCTTTAGTGGTTGATTCATGTTTGACATAATTAAGCTTATGTAAATTTTGATCATGATAAGCGTTTTAAGAGCTAAGGGTTAAGACTTTACAGAAAAAGTCATTCTCTAGAAGTTATCCAAGAAAAATTGGCATGCACGTGCTCCAGTAACAAAACAAGCGTTAACTTTGAACATTTATAAAATCGTATTTTTAAGAAAATTTTTAACTATGATCGACAATTTGAACACTTAAATTCTTCGAAAAACAAATTTGTTTCACATAATTCAGATACAAAGTTTAACTCTGGGACAAGCTGAAGAATTCAAAAAAACATGTTTTTGAAATTCAAACAAAAATGAAATAGTTCAGATTAAGTCATTTCAAAAGCAGGATTTTAAATTTTTAATAAAACTTTTGCATTTTTACTTTTTATACTTTTCTAGCAGTTCAAAAGTAAGAAGACTCGTGGTTAGATGAGACTCCATGTGGAGTGAAATCGAAAGATTCAATTTTAAATTATTTGTTATAAAGTTTACTCTTTTAGAGAGATTAAAAAAGCTTTAAAATTAAAATTAGCATTTTATTTTAATGCTTAGTGTTGTTATCTCCGACAGGATCCCAGAAAACAATTGTAAAATAATTGCAACATTTGTTAACTAGGGTTTTATAAAGATTTATATTATAACCCTATGGACAACTCTTTTACAAAATTAAGAATTTGCAAAGAAGTTTGATAGGGTACTAAAAAGAAAAGTTTGTTTGAAAATTTTTTGATGTTTTTTTAATCGCTTTTGAGCCCGGTTTTATAGACAAATTTTTTTTTCTTAACTTTGCATTCACTTTCGAAATTGAAATATTGTAAAAAAGTTCTCAAGAAAATTGCAATTTTAGTCAAGGTGATATCTTTATTTTTTGCAATTCAAACTTAACATTTCTCTTTGATTGAATATTTCGAAGATTTCATCATGAACTTAAATAACAATCGACGAGTCGCCCTCCCATTTTCACACCCGGGCTTGGGACCGGACAAGGCATGGTTACGACTATGCTACTGCCATCCACTCCAGCGACTGT
Organism: Brachionus rubens; assembly: GCA_022207745.1. Classification (NCBI taxonomy): domain Eukaryota; kingdom Metazoa; phylum Rotifera; class Eurotatoria; order Ploima; family Brachionidae; genus Brachionus; species Brachionus rubens. Next base: position 246,676 of record JAJVHD010000051.1, read on the forward strand.
GGGACGTTCATCATAAATAGCGCCACTCATCCGAGCCGAAGCTGCGAACTCGACAACTATCCAGACTAGCTTGGAACCACAAACCAAGCCAATTCTACATCAAGTAGAATACTTAACTTTGTTACTAGAGCTACACCTATTGCTAAATGGGTCTGCTGTAAAACAAGCTCTTGCGCCCGTTTCCAGGCTCATATACGTTGTGATGGTCAAAGCCAGCGGCACTGCAATACGACAAGATTCGAACGCGATCCGTAGACCCGTAATACAGCACATTAGAACGGTGTTAGAATGAAAGCAACATCGCCGCCCTCCCATTTTCACATCCAGGCTTAGGACTGGCCACGGCATGGTTACGACGTTGTCATTTCAATCGATTTTTGTAATTAGTTTATTATTTATTTACCATATTTGAAGAAATTAAAGACTTTTAGAAGCTTAAATGTCAAAATTTAAAATAATCCTCAATGCTTAAAAGTAAATACTAAATATTGCGTAAAGAAGCTAAGCAGTAATCGAATTTATTTTAAAAACATTTTTTAATAAACACATGTGTAATAGTCATACAATTGGAAAATTTGAAATTTGAAATTCAAACAATTTCTGAGTTTTCAAGTCTGAGATTTACAAGGTAATTTTCGTCGCTCACACGAGATCTACAGTGCTGAAATTATACAGTTCTGTAGTGTGTGAAATTACCTTTCAACCGATACCAAAATTACTCAAAATAATTCGGTAACAAATTCAAACTCGTTCGCCCAAGTTTTACCAAATTAATTCGTTTCAATCATCACGTCGTTTTAAAACCAAACTTAATTGTAAATATTGTTAATTTTTTTGACTTTTAAAATAAATTTTGTTCTTTAATATTTTGTAAATTTCATAATTTTCTTTAATTTTTCTTATTGTAAATTCTTTTTTTTTTTTTTTTATTTTAAAATTTTGTAAATGGTTAAGTCTTCTAAGATAACCCTTTTTTGTCCAAATTGTCCTAAAACATATGTTGCAGAGGCTTGGTATAAGAAACACTTAGCTCAATGCGGTGGCTTAGGTTTAAAAAAAACAAAAAACAAGAAGGGAAAAGCCTTAGGAAAAATTGATCCAAAGTGTATAACTTCAACACCTTACACAGCTGATCTTCTTCCACAAGTTTTTTCCTTCGATGATGACTTTTTTAGCAAGAGAACATATGTTCCTATCTTCACTAACTTTGTTGAAAAACTTGAAAGTTTTGGCAAGTGCAATTCAGGGGGTTTAAGAATTCTTCATCTTAATGTAAACTCTCTGTTTTTGAAAAAAAAATGAGATTAGTGAAATTCTCGGTCTGGGGGTTTATGATCTTATCTCCTTAAATGAAACGAAGTTGGATGAATCGATACCTGATTCATTTATCTCCAATAACAACTACGTGGTATTACGTAGAGATAGATTTCGGGATGGAGGAGGAATCATGGTTTTTGTCAGGAAAAATTTAAAAGTAATAAAAACGGAGGTTTCAAAAGACTTTGAAGGGATTTCAGTGGGAATTTCGGCAAGAGGGGCATTAGTCAACATTCTTTTCACCTATAAACCACCCTCTATAAACAATAAAGATTTTCTTGACTTTCTTGAAAACTTTATTTTTACAATCAATACAAATGATAGGTTTTTAATAGTCGGCGACCTAAACATGGACCCTCATATGGGAGATCCGCGCTTCTCATCTTTCTTGGAGAATTTTAATCTCAAAACAGTGACAAAAGAGGCAACTCGGATAGGTGTAAAGTTAAACAAGTCTGGGGAGACTGCTGTTAAGTTAAGTCAAATCGACCATATCATCCACCAAGATGACCAAAGTCCAATTTCCGAAGTTATAGGCTGTCCATTCAGTGACCATAAGTTTTTAGTAGCTTCTTTCGATATGCAATTAGATCGTAAAACTGATGAAGTGAGTTATAGTAGAAGCTATTCTGAAAAAAACCTTAATAAAGTAAAAAATTTTCTGTCAAGAGTGGATTTTTCAATGATTGAACGCTTTCCTAATGTTGATGACAAATGGGGTTTCGTAAAAGATAAGGTTCATGAGGCCATTGATCTGTACTGTCCTCTCAAGACCTTTAAAAATAAGTCTCAAAACCAATGTCCATGGTTTGATGAAGAGCTGAGAATCTCCAAGAACTATAGAGATTACTGTCACAGCCTCTACTCCGATAGTAAAAGTGTTAAAGATCACTTGGAGTACAAAGAAGCTAGAAGGGAGTTTAAAAATTTAAATAAACTGAAAATTAAAGAATATTTTCAGACACAGACGACCAAAGATTTCAAGAATTCTAAAAAATTCTGGCAATTCTATAAGTCGTCTGTCAAGCTTAGAAGCGATAAATCTGATGATTGCCCTGAAATAATTCAGAATGGTGACGTTCAGGCTTCTACTGCTGGTGAACAAGCTGAGATGTTCAATAGCTTCTTTACAAATATTGAATCATCGTCGTTTTCTACTGAAAATGAGTCAGCAAAGTTTATATTCGACAAGTTTAAAGAACTAAAAAAATCGAATACATTCAAAACTCCTGGCTTTTCGTTTAGCACATTCAATATTCGTGATATTGAAGAGACGCTGAATGAACTGTCCAGTTCTAGCTCACCTGGACACGTGGGGATTCACACAAAAGTACTGAAGGCTATGCCCGAAATTTTTTGTCCAATTCTTCAACAGTTGTTCAACTGTTGTTTGGAATTAAAAAAAATTCCAGAAGATTGGAAAATAGCCGTCGTGACCCCACTATATAAAAACAAGGGTGATAAGACTGATATGAATAACTATCGGGCAATATCTGTTCTTTCCCCTATTGCTAAAATGTTCGAAAAACTTTTAGCAAAGCAAATAAGTTTTTATTTTGAGAATAACAATATTTTCTTTAGAGGTCAGCATGGTTTCAGGTCGGGCTACTCATGTCAAACAGCACTTCATGAGTTTATCTCATTCTTAAATAAAGCTATAGATCTAAAGCTTATTTCCCTGTCTCTGTTTATTGATTTTAGGAAGGCGTTTGATCTAATTGACCCTCTACTTCTTTTATTAAAGCTTTTTCATTATGGGTTTGATAATAATTCACTTGGTCTTATTACAAATTTTTTTGACGACAGATCACAAACTGTTAAAATAAAAAGTTCATTGTCTAAATTTGCAAAACTTAAGCTTGGGGTTCCACAGGGCTCAGTTCTTGGTCCACTTCTTTTTCTAATTTTTATCAATGATCTCCCTTATTGTATCCTCAAAGCCTTTATTGAGCTTTTTGCTGACGACACAACTCTAACTCGAACTGGTGAAAAGTTAGATGAAGTCCTAAAAGATTTTGAGTGCGTGATTGATGATTTGATTATTTGGTGTAACTTCAACAAAGTCGATATTAATTGGAGCAAGACATTTTTCATGGTTTTTACAAAGAAAAAAATTGAAATACCTGATTTTGTTGTCGTCAAAGGCTTAAAAATTAGTGTTGTAAAAGAGTTTAAATTATTAGGTTTTACCATAGATTCGAAATTAAATTTTATGAAGCTAGTCTCCGAAACTTGTTTAGCTGTTAATCGTAAACTTTTTTCGATAAAAAGACTTTTTTATCTTTGTACTTCTGTAAAAATTCAATTTTTTAAAACATTTATTTTACCTTACTTTGATTATGTATTAACTTTGATTTGTTATTTTTCGAAAGAAGCCATTCAACGGTTGGCAAATTGTTTTTATTTAAGTATTTTTAAACTACTAAAACTAAGAATAGGTTCAAGTGACTTCAATGAATTAAATAATTCTTTGGAAAAGTATGGGCTTTTTGCGTTTCAACATCGAGCTTTGGAAAGAATGTTATGCTTCTCCTACAAAATAATAACTTGTGCAAACGCTCCAGCTCATCTTAAAGATCAATTAGTCACGAATGAATCAAGGCAGATTGAATACAATTTGAGAAATAAAAATGATTTTATGATACCAAGCTCCAGAACAAAGAGTGGTGAGAATACATTTGGGTATGTGTATTCAAAATTAGCTAACAAGTTCATCGTTAACAGACTGGTCCTAAAAATCACAACTTTCAGGCTGTCGATATTCAACAACATCAATCTAATTTATGATGAAGCAACAAAAATTTTTGATAAATTGAATTTAAACTTTAAAATTTTTTATTTTTAACGAATTTTTATTTTCATTTTATTATCTTTTATTCATGAATAAATGGAGAGTTAATCAGTCTTTAATTAGGCAAGGGCACTAGCCTGTTGATTAACCTTGAACTTAACTTAGATCTCAAGATATTTTCTGAAAAAAAAGCAAATCTACCACTGTCGCTTGGACCCATATCGAAGGGAAAAAAAAATTCACTGAAGTCGTAATCGGGGGACGCAGGGCCGTAGCTAAAGACTTTTTCTAGGGGGTCGAACCCTTACAAAAGTCTCAAAAAAGTCAAATTTTCAGATTATTTGTCCTTCAATTATTGAAATTTTCAGATGTTGAAATAATTTTGCATCGTTTTTGATATAAATTTGTCGTACTTCGCTTTACGCCAGCCCAATTTTGTACAAAAGTTGAATTAAAATTTTTTTTAATTTACATTTTGACATAAATTAAACAGAATAAAAAAATTTTACAATAAATTAATTAATTTGAAATGACTCTTGTTACGGATCATTATTTTACATATTGTCTTGCATAACAAGAGAACTTAGATAAGGTTATACAATAATTTAATAATGAAAAGAACCCTGTGCGAACTAATTAACATACTGTAATACCAAATAGTCATTATAATTAAATGTAGAAACGTTGAAACGACCGCAAAATTTGGAACTAACATATCTTTCAAAAAAAAAGAAGAAAAATATGAATAATTTTTGTTCGCGTCCCATTAGGTTAATGTATTGTTTCAAATAATAATTTATGATATGATTAGTTAAAAAATTAACTTTTCAAACAATTCACCAATGTCTATTTGTTACTTTAATAGCACTGACTGAAAATTTACAGAGCTTTGTCAAACATAAAATAAACCTTTAATTAAAAAAATTAAAAATTAATTAAAATATATCATTTCTGTTATTAAATATTTCTCAGGAAAAAGACATTTTCATTGAATTGTTCAAGCATGATTGCTCTTTTTATTGCTAATTAATTAGGATAAAAAGAAAACAAAAATGTTTTAAACAAAAATTACAAAATGAATTCTCAATTTTTAATTATTTTGAGTTTAGGGTTCTATTTGGCCTGTGGTCAAGTTATTCAAGAGAAGGAGATACACTTATCCAAGGATCAAAACAAAAATATTGACCATAATAATGCGAGACTTATAACTCCAGGTCTCTGCTACTGTAGAGACTTGAGAATCAACTGTGATTTAAAAACAGTATGTGCTAGTGATTGTAGAAACGCGACTCGTTATGCCGAAGAAGTAGACTGTGTCTTTCCATTTCAGTATAAAGGTGTTTGGTATGATACTTGTACTGATGTTGACAATCCAGGTCAATTTTGGTGTTCAGTAGATAAAATTTTTGACAACAAATTTGCATTATGCGAACAAAAGTGTCCTTATTTGGCTAGAACTTTGGTCGGAAGTGGTGACACTCACACTAGTTGTAAACCATCTGCTGCTGGTTTTGTACCTAAATTACCTACAGATGCCGAAATTCAAACAATCCTTGATCTTCATAATTATGAACGACAAATTGTGAATCCAACTGCTTCCGACATGAAATTATTAACTTGGGATCAAGATTTAGCGAGACTTGCTATGAATCTTGCAATGACTGGTGTTATGCAACATGATTGTGGAAATTGTCGAAGATTAATTAACAAAAAAAATATTTATAATGGACAAAATTTATATGCATCCTCCGGGGCTACTTATAGCACTCTACAATGGGGGTATGTACCACTTTAAATATTGTAATATTATTATTTTTTGAGTTATTTATATTTTAAGATATGCAGTCAGGGCTTGGAATAATGAAAAGAAAGACTGGAAATATGGAAATGGATCAATAAATGGTAGTAGATTAAATATTCTTATTAATGTTCTAATATTCTTTATTTTTCTAAGGTGGAGTAGTAGGTCATTATACTCAAGTTGTATACAGTGGTTCTGTACGTGTAGGTTGTGGTGGTTCATATAATGGTAGGAAATTTTTAACAACTTAACATGGAAAATAAACTAATAATGTTTTCAAAGAGGCGACTAAAACAATTATAATTGGATGTAATTATGCATCAGGACAATTTTCTTTTTCAACACCTTACACATTAGGAACACCATGTACAAATTGTCCAAGTTGTTTTAATTCAACTATTTGTCAGTGTAATAAGTTATGTGATAATGGAGGTACTTTAGATACAAATACATGTACTTGTAAATGTCTTCCATATGCAACTGGTGCTGAATGTGAAACTTTATTGTGTGATAAAACTGATCAAGACTACGGTTGCTGGAGTCCTGGTAATACGGATAATTGTCGATATACAAATACTAAACCACTATGTCCACACACTTGCGGTACATGCACTTTTTCATAAACATTTATTATTTTTAGTTTAATTAAATTAAAGTTAATATTTTTAATAAAATGCAAACTGGATTTTTTTAGATTTTTGTTTAGTAAGACAAAAATTGCATGTTAAAATTTTTAACAGAAATTGTGCAATTTAATTACGCGGATGTAGTGTTATTACAGCCTAAAAATTAGTAATTTTTTTGTTGGGTTGCAAAAACTAATTTTTAGGTTGTGAATATTTTTTTTTTATAAAAAAAGATTTTAAATTTTAAAATCAAGTTTCAATGACGATGTTTCGATTAGTTTTCATAATGATACTAGGATACTACCTCACCATGATACAGACCAGCTCATTTCAGCAATTAACAATAACTAAAATTAAAATGATATCATTAGTTCACTAAGAAAGTCTTACAAGACTAATTAAAAAGAAATATGCACACTAGACACATGTCAGACGTCTCAAATTATGTATTCCTCTTGGTCGTTACTCTTCCAGTGATCCTGCTACAATTTTGGGAAAGTTTGGAACCAAATTAGATATTTTACCCAAATTTAATTAAAAAAATTTTGTGTGTAAAGACTAATTTTTACTCAAAAAATAGCCAATTTTCGAATTTTAGATGTTGGTATCAGGAATTTTTTTTGGTTGTAAAAAGAATTTTGCACTAAATTTTGAGAGCTTATGCAGACTTTGTCAGTAGATGCACCATTTTTTGCTGCATATTTTGCGGGTCTTGCCGAATATAAATCAACACTGATCATCAAAAATCTGATCACACAAGATGTGATCATTATAAAATATTGATGACCAAAATAATTCTTTTTGATCAAAAATTTAAACAATTTATGTGAAGTCTTGGAAAAAAATAATTAGTCAATGTTTTTTTCCTTTTGGAGTTTGACCCTCGTTCATTTTTCATTAATTTCATTCATATATTTTTCATATATTTTCATATGTTTTATAAGGACACTTTTGACCTCAGTTTCAACTTCTTCTGTTTCAATCCCAATGTACAGAGATTTGTGTTAAAAAGCAGAAATGATCAGAAAATGTTCTACTTCTTTCGATATTTTGGCAATATCAAGACTCTAGTCTGCTTAGATGAGTATTTGAAGAGTAAATGCAATTTTAACTTTTGTTTTTAGTCCTTTTTTACTCATAGATCTAAGAACGGAATAATTAAATTTTCGAAAGAAACACTGAATGGACTCATATTTTAAATTTTTTTTGCTTAAAACGAGTTTTTTATTCTTAAAACTAAGTTGTGATCTAAAATTGAAGTTTTTCTAATGATTGTTTATTTCTTAAGGACGGATATAGCAAGGATATTGATTCAATTGAATAGTTGTTACAATATTTAATCGAGTTGTTGAATGTGTTGTCAATACAATCGGAATGGTTGATATTCTTGTTGTAGTGGGAGTAGTCGTAACTTGTCTTGTCGTAGTTGAAGAAGTTGACGGTAAAATTGTTGGTTGAACTACGCTTGGATTTATGTAGCAAGGATATTGACTTGAAATTGGCGAATAAGTTGAATTTAAACGAATTGATGAAACTAAAGATGAAGAGCTTGGGCCTGTTGTTACTACAGTTGGACGAGCGGTAGTAGTATTGATGCGAATGGCTGATGTTGCTAAAGAAATTCTACTTGAAGTTATTGATAGACTGACAGTTGTTGTTGCAGGCCTAATAGTTGTTACGGGAGCCCAAGCTGTTGAAGTTACAGGCCTAGCTGTGGTTGTAACTGGACGAACAGTTGTTGTTGCAGGTCTAGCTGTGGTTGTAACTAGACGAGCAGTTGTTGTTGCAGGTCTAGCTGTGGTTGTAACTAGACGAGCAGTTGTTGTTGCAGGCCTAGCTGTGGTTGTAACTAGACGAGCAGTTGTTGTTAAAGGCCTAGCTGTGGTTGTAACTAGACGAGCAGCTGTTGTAACAACTACAGAAATTAATTTTGAAACGTAAGTCTTTTGCTTAACTAATTAAAATACTACTTGAAATTGTGTTGTATCCTGCAATTGAACTAATATAGCATGGATAATCGCTTGTCTGGTTCAAAGCTAAAAATCTTGGGATGAGAGCTAAGCTCGCTGTTGAATTTAAACGAACAACTGTTACAGTAGGCCTAGTGGTAGTTGCAAGACGAGCTGTTGTTTTAAGTCTTGTTGTTGTTGCGATCCGACGAGTAGTTGTTTTAGGCTTAGTGGTTGTAACTACACGATTTGTTGTAGCTTGACGAACAGTTGTTGTTTTTGGTCTGGTTGTAGTTGTAGCTGGACGAATAGTTGTTGAAGCTGTTCTTGGAGTTGTCGTTCCCAAAGGATTTAAGTCTATTTTTTAAATTTAACTATTTATTTAGTCCGCTTCATATAAAAAAAGGAGCTGTCATCTTTCTGTGACAAATCTTACTTGGAATTGTTGTAATACCGGCTGGTGTGAGTAAAGTTGTGAATCCAGTATTCGGATTGACATAGCATGGGTATTGGCCTGTCTGGTTTAAGGTCAAGAATTTTGGAACACCAGTAGCTTGTTGATGAGTTAGGCTAGCTGTTACCAGAATCACTAGTGTCCGCAGAATCAATTTATAATGAAGCATTTTCATAGAATTTTAAGTTCTAAAAAAATTAAAAAGTAAATGGAATTTTTAGTCGACAAAAATCTACACATACAACTTTTATTGCTTCTAAAACATACACGCCAAAAAATTTCGACTCTTTTAATTTATTGTCAAAACATTTTAAACAAAAAAAGGGATGAAATCGTTTTAATTGAGGTAAAAAAGTAAACTTTAACAAAAATTTTCTAGACTAATGATTACCTTGAAGCAAACCTGTGTCTAGGAAATGTTTTTGTTCTAACAGCAGCTATAAATCAACATCTAATGAAAAAAAAAGTCTTAAGTATCTAAAAATTAAACAATAGTCTCTTGATGAAAAAGGTAATTAAAATAAACATTTATTGAAAAAAAGGCAAATAAAAAGAGCTGATGTTATCCAACATAAAATAAAAAAAAATGAGACAAATTTTGCTATTAACTTTTTTTATAAGCTTTGCATACTGTGCAATAGTTGAGGAACCAACTCAAGTATTGGATAAACCACTCGAGAAAATTCAAGTCCGAGAAAAAAGAGCTATAACTAATACTACAAAACTTTGCTACTGTAAAGACTTAAGAATCAACTGTGATTTAAAAACAGCATGTGTCAGTGATTGTAAAAACACGACTCGTTATGCCGAAGAAGTAGACTGTGTCTTTCCATTTCAGTATAAAGGTGTTTGGTATGATACTTGTACTGATGCAGACAGTCCAGGTCAATTTTGGTGTTCAGTCGATCGAGTTTTTGCCAATAAATACGCCTTTTGTGAACAGAAATGTCCGTACCTAGCTCGAAAATTAGTCGGCACTAGTGGTAATCATACAAGCTGTAGACCAACGGGAACCGGATGGGTACCAGTTTTTCCAGATGATTCTGAAATAAAAGCAATTTTGGATATTCACAATTACGAGAGATCAATAGTCAGTCCTCCGGCAGCGAATATGAGAATGATTTATTGGGATTTTGCTTTGGCTAGACTCGCATTGAGTATAGCCATGACAGGAGATTTTAATCACGATTGTTCCAATTGTAGAAGATTACTGAATAATGGAACTGTTTATAATGGTCAAAATTTATACATGTCTTGGGGTAGAGCTTACAGTAGAAATACAACTTGGAAGTAATTTTATTAAATACCAAGCAAAAATTGTCTTTTAGGACTAAAAAAAGTTTAAAAGGAGCGCGATTGGTGCTTGGGTTAATGAAAAAGTTGATTACAAATATGGGATTGGTTCATTTAATGGTGGTGTCGTTGGTCATTATACTCAAGTTATTAACGCTGCTGCAGTTCGTGTTGGTTGTGCTGCTGCTATTAATAGTAAAGAAACTTAAAAAATAATTTTTAATTTAAATTTTGCTTTATGTTTGCATTAAGATGCGACAAATTCAATTTATGCTGCTTGTAATTACGCATCTGGACAATCTTCATTTGCAATACCATACACAAATGGAACAGTTTGTACTGGATGTTCAGATTGTGTCAATAACATGTGTAGATGTAACAAGATTTGTCAAAACAGTGGAACTTTAGGTATGTGATCCTTAAAAGATTTTTAAAAATTTTAATTAATTTTTAAACCGAAGATATTTCAACATGTACTTGTAAATGTCTTCCATATGCAACTGGTGCTGAATGTGAGATTTTATTGTGTGATAAAACTGATCAAGAATACGGCTGCTGGGGGGCTGGTGACACATTATATTGTCGATATTCAAATACTAAACCACAATGCCCACATACATGTGGCGTTTGTACTTACAATTAAAACAATAACTCAATTATTTTAGCGTAAAGGCACAACAATAATAACGAGATATCGTAAATGTCGCGCCTTTACTTTACAAAATTTTCTAGCTTGAATAAATTAAAATCTGCAATTCGCTATTTTCATTTCAACACCTTGTAGAAAAGTTTAATCTGAAATTCGAAACAAGTTAATTCAAAAAAATCCAATACCAATACTTTTTCTAGGCTTTGTCCCAAGCAAAAATTTAAAAATTTAAATATTGGATGCATCGTCAATACTGACTCTTAAATACTTGGAAAAAAAGGGATCCCGGCCTATGGAATTTTTCCAAAAAATATTTAAAAGCTCATTTTAAAAATAAATATTATTGTTTTGAAGATATGAACTGACATCGTTTATTAAGACATTGCTGAGTCTTTCAATTTTGACTGCTGCTTTACAAGCTATCATTTTTTTCAAAAGAGATAAAACTTTTTTAATAGAAGTACCAATTTTTTTACTCAGTTAAGCAATATATTGCTTAATTAATAAAAAAAAAGCTTTATTAATGTTTTCCTTTTTTATTAATTAAGCTTTTTTCTAATCATTTTTTTTTTCGCATTAGTGGTGATACTCTGTAAAGTAATAGCCACTCAAAGCTTTATATTTTGCTTTAGATTTTGATGTTTTTTTAGTCTTTTTTTCGAATTTTCTATACTCCACTTCCACCGAATTAAGTGCATACCCGAACCGTACCAAAGCGTACCCGTAGCGTATAAAAATCATAACCGTTCCCAAATCGGCATTAAAAAATCGTAAATTTATCGCAAAATCATGCATTAAAATTTTAGAGAATTTTTAGTACGAGTACGGGCACGCTTTGGTACGGTTTAATGACACGTGGTACACAAAAATCGGGATCTAATTTTTACTTTTTTTGAAAAACCACTTGAAAGGCATATTTTTCACCAAAAATTACAGAATATCCAGTATTTAGCTTGTTAAGTGTAATCTTTTCTGTGTACTAGGATCTGAAAGTTGACCATCCGGCAAAAGTTTGGTTTATTTTAAAGCTAATAACTAATGATTGAAAAGGCATATTATAAAAGTCAACCATGATAAAGATAGCAGAGATCCTAAGCTACTAAAAACCAAAAGACTTTATAACTTTTCAATATTTAAACCAAGGAACAAGAAGTCATCTTTAAATACAAGAAGCGTTAATAAAAACTCATTTTTAATGCTCAAATACTTAGGGGTATCCTAAAGTTTTGAAATTTTGATCAATAATTCAATTAATATATATTTTTTGTGAAAACAAATTTGCATAACCAGTTTCTCCATTTTATTAGCTTTCTAATGTGTGGTCGCATGAACATATTGAATATGTATTTCAAATGTTTCAGTTCATAATTTGAAACCCACATTTTCCAAAATTACAAAAATTTATAAGGATAACGTAAGAAGCTATATTTTGATCAGGTATAAGTTAAATATTAGAGCAGCAGTAATCCATTCCGAACTTTTTGCATCAATGGGAGATAGTGCTCCTTCGAAATGTACGGTCGAAAGATGGGTATAACGTTTCATGAGTGGCATGGAGTCATTCAAAGATGTTGATCGAATTCGACTAGCAATTCAAAAGAACCCGAGGAAATCTATACAATATATTGAAGCTGAGACAGGCCTGAGTTATGGAACAGTTGAACCATCTAAATTTACGTAAATTGTCCTCGCGTTGGATCCGCAAACTGTAGTAAAACGCAACCAATTTGAGTCGAAATCAATGGTGTGTGTCTTTATAAAAACAACAGGATCTGTTTTTGTAGTTCCTAGGGCACAGTCTATAAATAACACCTATTATGTTGAGAATGTCTCATGTCCTATTATTGAGATCACTTAAAAAGTTTTTGACCAAAAATTCGTAATCCTTGTGCATGAAAACCCTAAAAAAGATACATGGACTTTTTATTAAAGGATTTTCAAAATTTTCCAAAAAATGACCAAATTGGTGCCTTTTTAAACCCCTAAAATCGAATTTTTTGGGACGCAGATTCCGAATTTGATATCGAAATAGAAAAGTTTTGAGTTGCCGGAACCTTATTTCGATCCTTAAAGAGGAGTTTGAATGGACCTTCCAAAAGTGGGCTGTGCGGATGAAACTTTGCATAGAGAATCAAGGCAATTACTTTGAACACCTAAAAAAATAAAATCGATAAAATTTTTTTTTTGCTTTTTCAACCCGAACGTCAAAACTTTTGGATATCCTTAAATTTATTAAAGTAATAAGAAAATGGGAGTTTCAAAAAAAAAAGGAATTGACAATGAATCAGCTTTACACTGATTAAGTTATTTAAAATTTTCATTAAAAATCCATTATCTTCAATATCGAAAACCATCTGTATTTGCATGTAAAAGTTAAATATACGTTGGGTATAGTGAATATTTAGAAAGACACTACATGAAACTTTAAATTTGAGATTTTTAGATAGACCGCAGCATTTTATTTGGCTCTAATCCTAGATTTATTAATTTTTAAAAACTGCTTTAATAAAAAAATAAATATAACCGTTTATTTTGTTGAAAAAAAATAAAAATTTATTTTTGCATTTTTTTACGAAAACAAACAACTTAAGCTCTTTGGTTAGACGATTTTGAATCATTAAAACCAAATTTACGTTGTCGTTCCTGTTCAACACATTTAATAAACTCATTGGCTAGATCTAAACAATTAAGAGTTCGATCCGAATTTTCGCTATAACATTTGCTAACTTTCGATTGTAAATCTACACAAACAGGCATTGTCGTGTATCTTTCTCTAAAAAGATCTTCGACTTCTTTCGACGCGTTTCGAACACCATCGACCAAATACTTTTCGTATTCGCTTATACGTTTATCTTGTAGATCAGGCGTTAAACGTAATTCAGAATCTTGTTTTGGTTTGGGTTCTTCTTGTCGTGTAGATCCATTCGATTCTTTGACTGTTTTTAAAACATTTGTTATAGCGTTTTCGGTTATATAAACTTCTGGTTTTGGCTCAGGATTATTTATTTGAATTTCACGTGGTTGTTTACTTCCCCATAAACCCATTTTTTGAATAAATTGGACTGAAGTTTTTTTTTTACCAAATGTAAAAATTATTCAAAAATACTTTATGAAAAAAAAATATAATGCAATTTGTTTTTTAGAAGACAAACGCTAAAATTGATTTTCAAGTCTTTTGTGTGTGTGTATGCTTTGAAAATATGATGATGGTGTTTTTAACTTGTCTTATGTTAACTTTAGTTTGCGTATTGAAATTTTTTTTATTTAAAAACGAGCTTTCTAGTCCAAAGAGCCTTCTTCTTTGTTGACATTAGGTTACGTTGAGAAAAACTTACACACTATCTGAAAATCACGGCGGCGGGGTCAAAAAAATTCTGGCCAAAAGACCGACTCTCGAAAAAACGTATATTTTTAGTTGAAATTTTTACCATTCTCCCAATAAATTTTAAAGTGCAAATTTAATCGTATACTAGTACCCCAATTATCGGACTAGAACTGGTGATTGGTTTTGGGTTTTGAACGTGATTTAGCCTTGACTTAAATTGAAAAAAGTAAAACCACAGTTTTGTCCCAAATTTTGTCTAGTTTCAGAAGATTAATAAAATAATGGGGGTTTTGTGTCATTCCTTCGAGCAGAATCAAAAAAACCGTAAAAAAACACAAAATTTTTTTTTTTGCGCCATAAAGTGTAGCTTAAAGGTACCAATTGATCATAAAAAATACTTAACCTTGTACAAAAATTTGTTCTCTTTAAGAATATGTATAAATATATGGACTTTTGTTTGAAAATTTTAGTGAAAAAGCTTGAAAACTGGAACAACGTTTTTAAAGGAACCCTATATTCAAGACCCCCCAGTCCAAAATTTTTTTTTTTACGATATTCGAATTGAGAATCAAAGCTCAATTCAAAATAAGTTGAAATATCCGTAAGTATAGAGATCGGTTCAAACGTGCCATAACATGGTGGGATCAATACAAAAATAAGTATTTAAAACAACAAAAAATGCAAAGTATTTCGCTTTGGCAAAGCTTCGTAAGAACCCAACTATTATATCAAAAATCGAAGTGAGATCTTGGAGTAATGTTTTCAGAGGATCTCAAATGGCCAATATTAATCTTGCTGTAAATAAGGGAAATCATATGCACGGAATCATTAAGAAGACTTTCAAGCATTTAGATTGTGAATCTTTCCTTTTTCTATATCAATCCCTCGTCAGACCCCATTTGGACTTTGAAGTAAACGTATTGAATCCGAGTTTAAAACAAGATTTTAAAAGTTCAAGAGCAAAGAAAGTGGTAAATAGTTTGAAAACATTAAATCGATTAACGAGACTTACAATTACTAGTCTAGAGGTAAGAAGAGTAAGAGGTGATCTAATAAAATTTTATAAAATTCTCAAGGAGTTTGAGAAAGTAAACTTGGTTACTGGGTTGAACTTTTCGATCATCAATTATTCAAATGGAAGAAATGTCTATAAATTAACAAAGGAATTAAGCAAGAATTGTAACCCAAGATCAACGTTTTTTACGAATAGAATTGTAAATGTATGCTTAAAATTGCCCAATTATGTTGGACGATGAAAAGTAACTACATAAGCTTTCTCGGCTAATTGCCTTTACAGGCACTGCATAATTAATTATTATGCGCAGTTAAAACTACTATAGTAGTTAAACAAGAACTAGTTTAATTCATATCAGTGAATTATTGTACCCGAAATGAGTGGGGATAACAAGAGCTGAAATTGAGAAACTCGCCAGTGATCGCAAATTATGGAAATCATGCGTCACCGAATGTTTCAAAACAACAGTCGAATAAAGAACAAGAAGAATTTGTGAATACACAGGTATTAGTTACAAGGATTCGATTTCTTTTGAAACGGTTGATGATATTCAGTGGCTGAGAATTATCTTCCTCTACAAAATATTAACTAAAGGAGATCAGGGATGGTCTTTTGCGTATTAACTGACGTTCCTAGACGTAAATGTATAATCTTGAGTAAAATATGATGCCGATATTGTTTGGATTGTAAGTAAAGAAATTGATATTCTAGCAAGGTAGGGTAGATTGGTTTTCTTTAAAGATTCATTACAGATTCTTTAAAGAAAACTAGTCCAACTTTCTCTAAAAAATCTCTAAAAAAAATATGACTGGGTAATACTAAAAAAATTGTATTATAAAACTTTTATTAAATTAAATTTAATATGAAAAAAAAAAATTCAAAAAGAAGAAGAAGAGTAAGTTACACGAAAAAAAAATCTTAAGAAGATTGATACTCTTCAAAAGCAGGCCAATTTGGTTTAGTTCCAACACCATATTTATTTGTCCAATAATCCAAATCAAACTCTGGATTAACCAAATTAATTTGTTGTGATGTATCACCAAATATTTCTTCTAAACGTTCATCATTATGAATTTGAAATAGATCATGACACTCAAAAAATGTTTGCTTAAAGAACAAAATACGTTCTTGTTCAAAATTTTGAGTTTTCTCATAGACTTCGGTCATACGATTTACATGCGTTGGTTTAAACAAATCCATTTCAGCAAGTACATTTTGATAGCGTTTTCTTGCACGCTCTTCTTCTTCTTTAGCTTTTTTGAATTTCTCTTCTAATTTACTACGTTGTTCGACTGTGTATTTTGGATTCGATTGAGCTTGTTTGACATTTTCATCCGACTGTTTGGCTGTTTTAACCCAATCGTAATACTCTTTTTTACTTTTTTTAAGCTTTTCAAAAAGATCATTCCAAGATTTTTCAGCCATTTCGAATTCATTTTCAAATTCTTTTGTTTGCTTAAAATTAATGTAACTTTTCGAATATTTTGTTTTCAACCAGTCTTTAATTTTCTGAACTGGTTTGTTTAAAATGTTCTTGCACATGTCCAAATGAATATCAGCTGTTTGATTTCCTACATCTAACATAGCTTTCCAACCGAGTTTAGTTGTGTCGAATTCGGCTGAATCTTTATCCAAATGACTGTTCCATTTTTTAGACCATTGTTTCAATGATTTAGCATAATCTTCTTCTATTTTAGCTCGATCGGACAACATTTCGATCAATTCAGAACCAAGTTTATGACCATTATCGCATCTTCTCAAAGTGTATTTGTAATTTCCAATATCCCAAAAGCTTATCTCTTCATCCTCTACAGTTGATACTGAATACTTACGATCTTGATTATGTACGTTTGTTGCATTAACTACGTCTGGATTAAACGAATTAAAATTTTGAGACGCTTGATTGACTTGAGCTGGCGATTCGGGTTTTGAATTTTTTTTAAAACTTTTTTTTCGTTTTGGCAAATCGCCACTTCTTGAAGAAGCACAATTAAATTTTTTAAAAAAAGATGGAATCGGCATTTTCGCTACTAAATTCTATTAAATCTAAAAAAATAATTTTTAAAAATTTTTTTTTCAAATAAAAGTAACATGTTTCTTTTTTCTACATCTAGCTTTTTTTTTATTAAAAAAGTCTTTAAGTGACAGATTTTTAAAGAGAAAAGATAAAATCTTTTAAATAATGTTGTAATTTCATGAATAAAATTAAAATTTTAGATACTAGGATTAAGTATCTCTTTTTTTTAACAAACCGGTTCAGTCATTTAAATGTCTTATTTTAAAACTCAGCTAACTTTGGTATTGATTGCATAATATTTGTTAATGATTAATGTTTCTCATGATTGTTCCACCTACAGGTTTTCAAAGATACTCTCTTTTTTTGATCTATACTTTTGAAATTACTCTTTTGTAGTTGAAATACAGACTAGAAAAATAATATGCGAAAGCAGTGCTTTTTCTGAGGATTGAAAATCTGTCATAAAATAACATGATATACATACTCTACACCTAAAATTACATAAGATTACCCAAAATTTTTGACTATTCATTATAATGTGGGCATCTTTTAGAGCTTATAGCGAATGATTGGAAAGAAATATGATAATAATTGACCCTGGAAACGATAGCTAAGACCCTAAGCTAAAATAACACTGTATTTTTACTATAGAAAAATTACTTTATGGACAGGAGCAACCAAAAAATCCGAAACTTTTTTACACTTCAAAATTTCTTTCCCAAAATTTTTATAAAAACATTCAAAATTAAGCAATTTTGTTTCAATTTAAAATTTTCTTGGAAACAAAAATGAATACATTGAGCCTATTATTGAAGTATAATAATCATATGATGATAAATCAAGATCTACTCGAGTAAAAGCCTACAAATAATAATTACCAGAAGGACATCAATTTTTTTTGTTGGAAAAATTTGGTGTTGAAATTGATTAGTCCTTTTTTTCAATCAAACACCTCATATTGTTCTTATATCTCTCTCATACAGTCCCGGAAATTAACTTGTCACATGATATCAAATGATATCAGTTCGTATCAGAATTTATGACCATACTGATATCATATGATGTCAGCTTCGATCAGTTTAAATCATATGATATCAGATGACATCAATAAGAGAATTACACACATTATGAATTGCCAACGAATACTGATGGAAACTGATATCAGATGATACCAGATGACATCAGATGAGGTCAGCTGATATCATATGATACCATGTGACAAGTTAATTTCCGGGACTGTATTATTCTATTTTAAAAATGTAAGAAGCTGTTCATGTGTTCACATATATTTTTTTTTGGTTTTGGGGATAATGTAAACATAATTGATTAAAATAATCACCCAAAAATTGACTAGTTATGCTTGGATACAATAAGGCCTAAAAGAGATTTTCGATTTAAAAAAAAAGTTAAAAAACTGTTTAGTTTTAAACAGCGGCTTGTTTTGCAGCGAAATGGATCTACTTTAGAAATAAATTTTAACATACAAGTTTATGAGCAAACTGTGGATTGCTCACAAATAAAAGCTTAGTGTTTCTAAAAGCATCAATATTTTATACCATTAAAAGTAGATTCAATAAAAAAAACCGGACAAAAATCGGAAAAAGAATCCGCATTACATTGGATCCTTTCCATTTTTTGAAACTAGTTTTAAGCTAGTTCTAAGCCTCATCTTTACAAAGATGTTGAATTTTACTTCTTTAAATTAAAGATGACAAAACCCAAAAGGTTCTAGTGTCCAAAAAGACTTAATCTTATTTTCTTAATCGTTGCATGTAAATTTTAAAGTTAGATAAAACTAAGCAAATAAGATTTTTTGACAAAAATAAAGGACACATTTATACGAAAAAAATCTCTAAGGTAGGTTTCTAGATTGTTTAACTAGTATCAAATCAATTATTTAACCAAGGTGGTATTAGTCAGAATAAAATGACTAATTTTTTTTTATTTTAAAAAATTAAAAAGTTGGCGAAAACAAAAATAACCATTAAAAAATAAATTTTTTTTTTATTATTTTTAAAATAATAAAAGTCTTAAAAACTTATAAAACGATGATTTTGTAAAGCCTTAGAAAAACTTTTTTCATTACATCTTTTTTTAAAGTTTTGATTTTTTACTTTATTCAGTTTTAATTTTAATTAATTTTTGACTTGAAAATTTTAATAATAAAACTCTCCATGAGGTCTTTAATTTTTTGCTTCTAAATATTTCTCTTTTAGTTATTTTAAATCTTTTTGTAGATGTCGAAAATGTCTGCAAAATCAATTACTGATAGAAGTGTAAATGGTTGTTCAATGCCACTTGCAAGTTTGTTGCTAATCTGTCTAATGTTTATGTGGAATTTTTTTTTCCTCTCAAAGTCAGAGTTAATAAAACTCCTTTTACTCTGAAACAATCTCATACAACCACAAAGCTGTAAATGTAAATGATGTGATAATGGAGTACATTTATTGTTGTTTAAGTTGCTTAAGATACGTGGAACTTGATGGCTACTAAATATTAACACATAGTCCGATTCCATATTTTTCTACTTTAAACAAAAAAATTCTACAACTTTGATTATTGTTAAATTTTTAGATTCATAAACTTTAAAACGCGCATGCTAAGACTCTATGTTATTTTAGTTCGTGGCAAATTCATCTTAACCAGGTGGGTCAATGCTTCAGAGAGACCTTAAAATATTGGCAGAGAATTTAAAAAAATTTACGAAGGGAAATATTTCACTTTTCTGAAAAGCGATGAACAGCCGACATTTGAAAAGATTTTTATTGAAAATTCGAAAAAAATTTTGATTTCAATTAATAAATAAATACAGAAATGTAAGAGATGAGCTGCTGCATTTAAAAAATGTACAATTAGACTTGCCCGAGAGACGATAAAAAGCGTGGTGCCGGTCATGTTCTTAAGACGTTCATGTAGCTATTCGATATTTTGAAATTGATTCCTTCTTGATTGTACATAGATAACTGCTCTTAAACATTTGAGATAAAAATTTTCCAACAAAAATACTTTAATCAATTAAACTGAAAAGACCATCTGTAAATCGAACCTTCAACTATTTCAGTAATGTAGAATTTCACTGTAAAGACTGAAAAGTTCAAAAATACAAAAGAAATAAATGTTTAAATCCGAAGATCTACCTTTATAATTGAAATAATGGAATTAAATGAAAAATAAGATTTCGCGATGTAAAAAAACTTTTCAAATATTTGTTTTCTATTTCATAATATAAAGCTCTAATGATCACTCTCTGATTATTGTTAGTATGAATTAGTATCTTATACCAAAGAAAATAAATAGGTGTAAAAATGTATCTATTAAGGTATAAAAAGACTTTCATCAAAAAAATAAAAGGCTTCTTTAAATGTAGAAAAGAAAATAAACTTCAAAATTCAAAAAATAAAAAATAATGGAATTAATTTTTATTTTTTAAATTACAGGGTACTGCTGAAACATGATTAAGCGTAAAAAATCTAGAATTCAACTCTCTTTGAAATTAGTAATAAGCGACGATCATAAAAAAAAAAGATATTCTCTTTGTTGTTTTAAGTTGTAGTTGTTTTTACCTATGTTTATAACATTCAAGTGTCTAGTGTTTTTTTGTTTTATTATATTGATTTATCCATTTGAAATTTAAATTTTTTTGCTTTTAGCTTTAGGGGCTATGAGAAATAAAATTCAAATATTATCTTTGAAGAGAGATTAAATAACTTGAAGCAATTGTGTCTTGACAGTTGGTATAACAGTAGAGAACAATGACAATTTGTTTTTTTTCTTCAAAAAAAAATAAATGTTGATTTTAATTTATTCAAAAAGCAAAAGTTTTGTTTTTGTTTTTTCCATGAAAAATTTTTAATATTCTTTAAATTTCAGGGACTTTTTTTTGTTAAATGTTACCTTTTGATTTAAATTTAAATTTTGTTTATTTATTTAAATGAAGATTATTAATCAGATTTAAAAAAAAATAAAAATAATAAAAAAAAAAATTTTATTTACTTTTTAATTAAATTTTTAAAATTATAAGCTCTTTTTTGAGTTTATTTATTAAACGATTTAAGGCGAAATGTTTAGAACAATGCTTGACTTTAAAGTAAATTTCGATAAATCTACAGCTTCGCAACAGAGCATCACAAGATCTGACTAAATGAGCAAGTGAAGCTTGGTAACCATCCTTTAGGTGATATTATTCGAAATAAAAACGAACGGCTTAAAGAGCCGATTTTCGTAAACAAATGGTATCAAACAGTTGAATTACGTCTTTTTAACCCTTATCCGTCGAAAATCGGGTCAGAAATGACCCGAAAAATAAAGAAAGTTTAGGAGAGTACCGTATTACCTTGCTACGAAGTGCATGCACTTACAATCAAAAACCAAAATTTAGCCGATACAATCAAATTTAAATACGGGCTTGAAACCGAAAAAAATTCCATTTTTTTTGCTTTTTTAGTAAAAATTCTTTGAATTAAAAATTTTAATTTTTTTAATTTTTGAATTTTTTGATCATTTCACAATAAAGTCCGGTATTTATAACCAAAAACCAAAAATAAGTTAAAAAATTAAAAAAAAAAAAGTCTCCGATTTCGGTTATAATGAAAATAAACGCTGCGTTGAAACTTAAAAACTGAAGAATATACCACCGACTTATTTTTAAGGCCACTATAACATGGGAGTGTTGGGAGCTTATGCATGGGCTAAATTTTGGTTTTTGATTTTAAGTGCATGCACTTCGTAGCAAGGTAATACGGTATTATATGTGGTTAAATTAAAAATATCAATCCCAAAATTACATCAAACGACAGCTGAGAATATGAAGAATATTGTTCACAGAATTTCGAAATAAAACATCAAAGTTGAGAAACATCAAAAAAACTAAACCGGGTCATTTTTGACCCATTTCAGACGTTAACGTGATTTTTTATATTTCCGACGGATAAGGGTTAAGTTATAGGAAAAATGTTATCTATCTTATAAAATTCAATAATTTACGGGAATTTACGTAAATTATTAAAACATAAAAAGTAAAGTTAAAGTAAATTGACGACCAGGAGCTGGGGTATACTGTGATTTGCACATAACAATGAGTAAAACTTGGGAACTCGAATTGAATTTTTTGACACGACTTTGGTTTTAACCTTCGACCTTCTGCATGGACGTCGACGACAGTACCAAGTGAATTAAGATTTGATATGTAAATAAGAATTTGGTTAACAGTAAGTGGAACGATAAATCTATAAAGTAAAAAGCAAATAAGTTGAAATATTTAGAAGCATCGAATAAAGAATGTTGAGAAAAACAAAATCAGGTGAAAAAAAGAATAACTAAAAAAATTACTTCCTGTTGAAGAAAAAAACACAAAAAAGCTTACTTTTTGATCAAACCACTAGTCGCCCTCCCATTTTCACATCCAGACTTGGGACGAGCAACGGCATGGTTACGGCGATATTTTTTTATTTCTTCATCTAAAATGTCTTAAAAAAAAAATTTAAAAAAAAAAGACTTACCGTTTTGCCTTTCAAAAGAATGCCGCATTTTTAAACAAAATTTCGAGAATAAATGCATGCATCCTAAACGCAAAAAAAATTTTTGAAATAATAATTAAAAAAGGGACATTTAATGCTAAAATCTTTGGGTCTTGTCGACTTTGTGATCTTGGGGTTCACATAATCTGTGATCAAGGTCATCTTGCTGGTTTTGTGACCGATGATGTCTAAAATTTTACTGATCACTGTTTTTGTGATCTTATAATTTTAGAAAATTGGATGAATAAAAATGTGTGAACAAAATTTTAATTGGTGTGATCTTTTAAAATCTCAACTCCATCAACAAATGTACCAATTAACGCCCCAGATACTAAAATGACAATTCAAGAGGTTAATAAGCGAAAAATATTGGATGCTTTCACTCAATTCAAGACCTAAACAAAACATACCTCAACAATTGTATTATAAACAACAAACCTCTTATAAATAATTTAATGGATGAATTCATTACTAGCAGTGAACATGCACCGAAACAATTTGAAACTTTACTATGTACTTTTTTTAACTCGGACTAAAAAACTTTAACTTTTTATCTTATTCTTTTGTTAGACTTTTTGTTTATTTCTTTAGATTTTGGCTAAAACGGCTTACGCTGGTGCCAATTTGAATAAAATAAAATTAATCCAAAAAAATGCTTTCACTCAATTCGAGCCGGTTACAAGATTTGAAATAGCGCTTGTTCAAGATGATATCAATAAACTAAAACCGGGAGTTTGGTTAAATGACAATATTATCAATTATTATTTTTACTTGCTTAAAGCTCATTTTAAATTAAAAATTTTTAATTTTGAAACTTTCTTTTATTCAAGGTTACACACGAAAGGTTCAAGTTCGGTGTCAAATTGGTACAAAAAAGTCAACATTTTCACCTTTGACATAGTTTTAGCCCCGATCAACATCAATGAAAATCATTGGATTTTGTGCGCGATTAACAGTACAAAATGCGAAGTGAAAGTGTATGATTCCTTTCAAAAAGAGTATACAAATATACTTGACAACCTTTACTCGTATTTGAATTTCAAGTATATACAATTTTATAACGTTTGTTTAACACCTCACTGGACATTTTCTTATGCCAAAGATCTACCAGTCGAAAATAATAATTATGATTGTGGTATCTTTACCTGTAAGTATGCTGAAATTTTATCTAAAGGTTCAAATGTATTTGCTTTTTTGTCTAAGGATATGGACTTTTACCGTAAAAATGTATTGTTGTCGATCTTAAACGATCATATTTACTAATTCTTCTGTTCCAAACATAATTTGCATTTTGTCTTCGATAATTTTTTTTTTATTATTAAAATTAATTCAATTAAATTTTGATTGGTTAAATTCCTTTCTTATAATTAGTCGTTTTTTTTCACTATTTGATTTATCTTTTCCGCTTTTCACACTTGTCAATTAAAAAAAGAACAATGATAGTGTAAAAAAGCTATGACCTCAAAAAAAAGGTTCTACTGTTTTTTAACATTTTTATTTGAACAAACCGCTCGGCAATTTTCAAATAAAAGGTGTTAACAAAAATTTAACACAGGATGGATATTAAAAATTATAATTTATTATACAAAATTCTATTCGTCTGTAAAAATCTCCAATAAAAAAGACTCAATACATAATTTAGAATCAGTACAGTAAAATTTAATAGGCTTAATGAAAAAAAGACTCAAGGCTATGAAACTATATTCGGTACCAATAACACTCAACACCTATTCAACGAATACTTTTTCATAATTTTTTTTAGATTGAAAGTTAATAACTAAAATAGGAAAATATTCCTCGTTTTTTAACATCGAAAGCATCTTACATACTTTGATGTTTTTTGAGTTAGATTCAATCTATAAAGCACTAAATGTATAATTATATTGTTCGATCGTTTTATATATATAGTCTCTTCGAATGTTTGAGTGGATCTCGCGTAATTTTTAAACTTATTTTTAAACATCTTGTTTGGTCATCTGTATTTTTTTCATCTGTCTTCAGTGGATTTTAAGGACTCACATTTATCATCTATAAAAATCTCGGGCTTAATTCGAATAAATTTGACTTAACTCCAGCCTCAAAATGAATGCATGTACTTATGGAATTCATATTAAAGCAAAATCTGATTGAGATCAAAATGATCGTTCCAATCTGACCCGTGGGCAAGTAATCGTAGATTTACGGTAAATGTTTTCTACAAATTTCAACTTCAAGTCTTGCATAATTTTTTATAATTTATTTTAATTAACAGTTTATTAACATTTTTTTATGATGTAGGTGCAATCTTTTTTTTTAAAACTCCTCCTCTTTCGATTCGGTCTATCAATGAAAAATAAAATGTTGAAAAACTGTGAGGTGTGACTAAAATGTTAAAAAACCGTGAGCCCCAAAAAAAATAGTGATCAACGAAAATTTTAAAAATCAAGTAAAGAGTCCAAAAGAACTTCGCATCTGCGCATATGAAATCAACAAAATGTGTTCCTTACTTATTTTACTGTAAGACTTTCCTCATTTTCTAAGAGCTCTTACTGACGGTCAAATTTCTTTTACCCCGTGGGTTGACTCTTGGGCTTTTGCGGTATTTATTTTTCCTTAAATATGGACGAAAGCCTTTAAAATAAAAAACGGTAAAAATGTTAACATAATTGCTCGAATTTAGTAAGATTTCATAGTCGTTAATTCTAATAGGAACATTTCATTAATGGCAAGTTAACGCTGAGGGAAATAACATAAGCAAAATTTTTTTAAAAGAACTTGGACTATCAGTGTGATCTTTAAAAACCTAGGCGTGATCAAAATATTTTATAAATAAATCAAAATAAAACGAAAAATTTCTTTTTGGTATACTTTATTAACAATTTGCGACGTTTCGGTAAAACGAAGTTACCATTATCAAGCTGTTAATTGATCTAAAAGGGAAATACGATTAAAAATTCAAGGAAGATTTTTATGAAACGTCGCAAATTGTTAATAAAGTATACCAAAAAGAAATTTTTCGTTTTATTTTGATTTAATTATCGATCGAAATGTTAAAATTCATTTTATAAATAAATAAAAAAGCACGTGATCAAACATTTTGTAATCATTGTCGGTCGCAAAACCAGCAAAATGACCTTGATCACAGGTTATGTGAACACCAAGATCACAAAGTCGACAAGACCCAAATCTTTGAGTTGATGAGGCACTTAAAGTGGAGGTTTCGGACTTAATGCTGCATTAATTCCTAAGCAAACTGAGAATTTTTTATAAAATTTTCTTTCCAAAAAACGAGTTCTAGGATGGTTGAACACTTTTCAAATAAAATTTAAAATAATTTTCATGTGAATTTTAAATGACGTAATTTAATTTAATGACGTAAAAGCGTTGCATTTACGTCGTAAAACTCGAAATTCAACTTATCCCAATTCTTCGAACAGCATGTTCATCAAATACGGACGACATCAGTTTTTAGGTTTATCAAGAAGGTTAGAGGGGTGTTTTTGGGTGTATTATGACATTTTTTTTTGGAACAAAAATATAATACCTAAATGATTTTTTTTACTCCCGGAAAAGGGTGTTTTAGAAAATTTAGGTCGCTAGGAATAAAGTTAGCGAAAAAAAATCAGAAATTTATTTAATTTTTGTGATTTACACCCGGTGATTTTTTTATGTATTGTCGATCGGTTTTGTTTTTAAAGGATACCTCAAGTTAAAAATCATACCAAAGTATCCTTACTTAAAAAATACACATGGGAATCAGGTTTCATACCGATAGCTCTTATAGTTTTATTTTTATTAAGGTTTGAAAGGGCAAAACGTGTCAAATGATACGCCGGGCTTTGTAGTGTTAAGATATAAACCAATTTAAAAATTGAGAGTAATCGTATTCGGCAATTTGAAGATTCGTATAAAAAAACATTTGGATCAAAAGGATCAAAATTTAAAATAAATTTTTAACAATGAACAAATTGAAAAAAAACTTTGCAGAGGAACAGTCAGTGATAAGTATCAAAAAAAGCCACTCTTAGAATGAGCTATGCAGTGCTCTGCAATTCTGCTAAATAAATTGCGTATTCTCTATCAGTATACATAAATTTTAATTTTTTAAATACGCATTTTTTTGCAGAGCTCTTTCTGAGAGTGGCTTTTTGATGCTTATCCCTGTACTGTTCCTCTGCAAAGTTTTTTTTTAGTATCAAACAATATGAAAAATCAAGTTTAGTAATTCCAAAATTTGTATTTTTTTTAAAATTTATTTTACAAAAAAAACTTTTATTAAATAATACTCGAGTCCAAAGACTTTTCATCAAATTTAAAATTTCATTTAATTTTTGAAGGTTTTTGTTTTGAGCTTAAGGGTTTGTCAATATTAGCCTTAAACGGAACATTTTAGCCGAAAATAAAATTTTAAAAAACTTAAAAAAAATTACTTGTATGTTTGTTGTTTTGTAATTACTGGTTCGTTTTACCTGTGTAAGAACCAAATTACTATCACTCGATTTACTTTTGCTTGTATCAAGTTTGCTTGTTTCAAATGATTTTTCAAGTTCACGACTACTTGTCAAATTAGTCATTGTCTCACTGTTCTTACTAGTTTCAGTTTTTCTAGCCAAATCCGATTCTTCATTTCGATTGAACCATTCATGATTCAAAATATCACTTGCTTTTATTCTTGTCTCTTGATTTCGATCGAGCATTTTTTTAATTAAATCGACCGCTATTGGTGAAATGTGCATCCAATCTTCTTCTAGGAACTTCAACTCTTTAGTCTTTATAATCTCGAATGTTTCATCTTCAGTTTGACCCTCAAATGGAGCGTAACCACAAAGAAGTATGTAAGCAATTACACCTAAACTCCAGACGTCAACTTCAAATTTGTACCTTTTTAGAGACTTTGTTAATTCAAAATTCAAATTGATAAGGGTACAAAAATATTACTCTTTTCCCATCAGTATTTCAGGTGCAACATAAACCGGACTTCCGCATTTTTCAGTCAAAGGCTCGATTATATAAACAGCAGACCCGAAATCTCCTAATTTAAGACTCTTACTTCCATCCGAATATTGTTGTACCATAATGTTATCGAGTTTTACATCTCGGTGTACAATATTTAATGAATGTAGATATGCAAGAGTTGATGCTAGACTGTAAACAATTGCCGATGCATCTTTTTCTAGAAATTTTTTGCGTTTTGTAATCGTTTCCAATAGGTCTCCAGCCTTTGTTTAAAACTAGTTTTTAGTTATTGAGAGACAGAGGGATAAGAAAACATGTTCCTACTTTATAAAATTCAAAGACAATGTAAGCAAAGTCGTCTGTTCTGTAATCTTCAACAAGTTTTACAATATTCACATGCTTTACTTTACGTAAAATCATGAGCTCGTTATCGATTGTACTCTCCTAGATTATCAAAAAAATGTAAAATGGAAACGTAAAAGGGAATTTTTAATTAAAATTACCCTTCCGGATATTTTTCTGAGATCAATAATTTTCAATGCAAATTGTATACCTGTATTTATATCTTTGCATTCTCTTACAATTGAATAGTTGCCTTCACCAATTATTTCACCGACTTCATAATTTTCTAAAATTTCTGGAGGTAAATATTCGCTTTGATTCTAGAAGAAGTTATTTTAAAACGAAAATTTGAAATAAATTTAAAAATTTAACTTGTTGATTTCCGATTAAATTTTCTGATTGTCTTGATTTTTTGCGATTGGCATTAACTCTTTGAGCTAAATTAAAAATAATTTTAAATTTTTTTTATGTAAACTAAATTAATGACCAAGAAATTTAATTTAAGACGCTTCGAGACTTTTAAAATGCGAAAAAAAACTTTTAAACAGTGGTCAATGTTTGGGCATTGTTGATTTTCTGATCAGGTGATCGAGAAATTAATGATCAAGTTTATCTTGTTGATTTTCTGATCAGACAAAAAAAAGATGATCTTTTTAGATCAGCAATTTTTTAATAAGATCATAAAAAAAAAACAAAACATCAAAGTTTTTACATTTTTTTATTTACACAAATTTGACATTTTTCACTAATTTAATTATAATAAGCTTTTTAATAAATCACGTAAATTATTTATTTTTTTAATGCTTCTTTTGAAAAATTTTCCATGCAATTTTTATAACTATCTATCATTATTAGTCTACAACCGATTGTCCACACACCGTCCTTTTAGTCGACCAACTTGCACATATTTCATCAATTTATATTTATCGAGAAAAATATAAAATTTACTTATTTGTTTTAAAATAACTTTAAAATTCAAAACTGAATAAATTAAACCAGGTTTTGGTTTTGTCCATTCACCTTTTTTATACACCGAATTTTAGATCTCCAATTTCATGAACCGATTAATTAAGATCATTAATTGGATGATCAATTAACAGAAAAAAAAAATTTTTCATTTGATTATTTGACGATCAATTTAGATCAGAAAATCAACAAGATAAACTTGATCATTAATTTCTCGATCACCTGATCAGAAAATCAACAATGCCCCAATGTTTTTCTTAGTGTTGATAACCGACTTTTGACCCAACTGGACTAAAACGGTAACGGTAATTTATCAAAAAAAAAGGGAAAAATGGATATTGTAGATTTCATTGCCTGCTTCAAAATGATACCCTTGTTGTCTTTATAGAACGATTCCTTGGGGAGTAAGTATGTTTTAGTTGAATTCAAAAAGCAATTTTCTTTGTCAACTAAACCTTATTTACTCCTCAAGGAACCGTTCTACAAAGACAACTAGGGTATCATTTTGAAGCAGGCTATGAGATCTACAATACCTATATATGTGCAAAATGTTACATTTATGATTTTAGTGTGATCTGCAATGTGAATTTTGATAATCGCAGAAGCTTTTTCTAAATGTTATATGTTTTGTAACATCCAAAAATGTATCTCTGCAAAGCCATTTCTATAGTAATTTGATTTCTACTAGAGTTTTAATTTGAAATGATCTAATTCTCAAATCGCCATTAAAAGTGGGGAAACTTGAATACAATGAACCTCTGAAACGTGATTTATCCATCAAGAATAAAAAATTGCCTTCTATTCGGCTGAATGCCTAAGTTCTATGAAGGTGAATGAGTTCCAAAAAGAAACATTAATGAATTCTGCTCATGCAAGGTTCCGACAATTCAAAACGTCAAAAATTTTTAAAAGTAATTTTTGACCTCAAATTCGTAATCTTCACATTTGAAAACCTTGAAAAGCCAATTTTTTAGGCGATGTCCAAATTAATTTTTTTAGACCCTAGGGGTCTAAAGTGAAAAGACCTCTAAAAAACCATACTTTACTATTTAATCTATAACTTTTTTTATTAACCAATCAACCTCATATTATTTAGACATATTCTGAAAGGGCGTAATTTACTACAGGATAAACGTATTTTCAACGAATTCAATCCGAGTAATTTTAATTTGCATCTCTTTCAGCGCCTAAAATCGACTTTTTATAGGAAAATGCTCTTAGTGAAATTTTTAGGTTTTTTATACAAAAAATTATTTTGGAAACTCCCTAAAAAAATTGGCATTTCTAGGTTTTCATATGTATAGATTCCGAATTTGGGGTCTAAAATTATTTCATTAGAAAGTGCCGACCTTTTGCATTTCCAGAACATTAGTAGGACCTGTATACACTGTTATCAGCAAGTCTTTTTTTACAGAAAAGGCGATAAAATCTGGTCATACAATACATTGAAAAAAATTTTTTGGTCAAGAAAATGTTTCCCTTTTATCAAGAGTCCTTAAAAAAGGTGCATTTCTTGACAATATTTTTCATTTATTATAAAATTACCGTTTTTCTCTTTGATTTTTTCCGGATTGAGCTTCGAATATGTCGTCATAAATTCATTGATATACAACAATCTTATTTCTAATAAAAAAAATAAAAATCAATCTAAATAAATATTCTTTAAGTCTACCTTCAGGGTCCAGATCATAATCTTTACTATGCATTTTATCATTTGAAGTAGCTATAAAAATATCGTCTTGGTAATACATGTCAATCGGATCATTAATCTTTAGAAAAAAACAAAAGAACCCTCAAGCGATTTACATTAAAATTTCAAAAACATTTTTGTTAAACTTTACCAGTATTCCGGAAAGATTAAAAATTTTCTTGACAAAATCAACTTTAAAAATATTCTCAATTTCATTTATAATACTATCCAAACTACTTGTATTACGTTTGCTTAATAGAATTCTACAAGCACGTCTTGGTCGAACCGGTTCATTGAGTAAAATAGTCACTAATTTTGCTTTTGAATACAAATTATGAGTTCTTTCATCATCAACAAGACTACCATTATCAGTGTCTGTTTGTGACGAGTTCATACTAGCTCGATTATTAAACTTTTTAATTTGAATTTCATTAGCCGAGTTAATTTCAAGTTTGTTACTAAGAATTTCCATGTTGGGTATGAATTTAGAATTAATGACTTCATGTTTTTCAAGATTGAATGTTTTTTTCGATTCTTCGACTTTATAAGCACCACTCGTAAATCCTACCAAATCAAAAAGCATTGATTCAAATTGTGAAAATTTCTCGGCTGAAATAGGATACAAAACTTTGTTAGTCGTAGATTTAATCGATTTTATATTCACAAATTCGGTTATAATATCCGAACTACTGTACTTGGATAAACTTGATTTATGTGAACGCTTTTTTTCTTCGTTTAGAATTTTTTGTTCTTTTTCTGAGGAGAATTTTTTTAAGATATCATTGTCTGGAAAATCGTTACTCTCTTCTTGATTGAGACTTTCTTGGCTTAATGAACCGGCTATGGCGTGAGATAGCGGTGATAAATTTTCATGTTTAACATTTTCGACCAATTTTTTTTTGTGTGACAACTCTTCGGCATCGAGTAATTCATCTTCGTCTTCAAGATCATTATTAAAAGTGTTATCTCCTTAAAATAACGTGGGGTAAGTTAAAGTAATTTTTTGTTAATGTTTTAAGTCATAGATTACTTTCGTTATCTTTAAAGCTCATGATCGAGTTTAAGTAAATATTATGTACGAGTCAAAGAATTATTTTAAATATTATTTTTTTTCGCAATTTTTTTTATGTTTTAAGAAAACTTGTTCAAAATTACTATGGCAACCGAAATACAAAAAGTAAAAATTGACTTAATTATTGTAAAAGATTTAAAATGAGAGTTTGATTAAAAATCGAAAACTAATTTTAAGACATTTTTAGAACATCTGCTGATCATCTACCTTCTTTAATTATTCAGATTTTTTTTTATTATTAATGCTCTAGAGGTTTTTAGGTTTAGAATGATCTAAATTGTGACCCTTGGTCATTCGTTAACTTTAACCGATTCTAAGTTGATCTCTGGTTATTACTTTTAGGGAGAAGGGTTCATATATCTTTCCCAATTAATCGAAAAAGAACATTTTACTATGATTTATAAGGGGCCCCAGATCATAAAGGTTAAACCTTCAAGAAAATATTTTTTCCAAAAATTTTTCAATCACCAATACCAACTTTTATTTCACATCAAGGAAAATTTTTAAAAAAAAAATGTGTTTCGTTGATCGTTTTTTCTGGGAGTTGGAAACATGGTTTTGTAACAGCTGTCTTGTCAGTAATCGGTTTTTGGTTCACCAACTTGTAGACTTGTGCATTCAGTACCTTGTCGAGCGGCTTTATTCTTAGCCACATTCTTTGCAAGCATGTTCAGCTTGTCTTTCATTTCTTTAGAGACAATCCACGTCTTACTACAATGTAGGAGAATTGAAAATACCGAAGCTTCAAAGATTTTGGCTTTCAGTCATCTTCCAATAGACTGCCCATGCAGGTGATCTTCGGTGTACGAAGTCCGTATCGGAGGAGCTGAGCTTCGAATCAAAGTACTTGAAGTCTTCCATACGTTTGATTTTGTCGTTATTGAATTTCAGTCCAGTCATAGATGGCTGCTCGTTAATGATTATGCACCCAGTCTTAACTTTGCTGATATTGAGTCCTTCTTCTTCGCTTAGGCTCACAAGTTGTTATGTAGCAGAATCTATGGATGGCTCAAGAAGAGCTAATAACTTGTAAATAATTTATAACGTAACTTTTATTGATTTGGGTGTTAACTCATTATGTGCTTAGACAATGTTCCGGAACGTCTTAAGCAAATCTCCGAAACATGTCAGCTTATTTTACAAATGTACTTTAACATGAGTCGATGAAAATTCTCGATCTCAGAGCTTCAGACCTTTGTTTTTCAGCTTCAATTTTGAATATGATGGTTTCTGTTTTGTTTTGGGACAGTCCAATGTAGAAGCAGTAAAAAATAGAGCACACTTAAACAGTTTTCTGACATAGAAGCATTTTATTATTTAAAATTGACATAAATTTTACTATAAAAAAACCTATTAAAAAACACAATTATCTTTAATTAATAATGTAAAAGACTCAATTGGATGCCAATAATGCATCAGTGTGCTTGAGTATATTCTCCCATGCAAAATCAACATGTCTCTCTTCCGTACTAGCAGCGCATACTGCAAATCGTAAAAAGTAAACATCATTTATTTTGCTTGGTACCATGTAAATTTTAGCCTCTTGCGTTATTTGTTTTAACAAATTTTCGTTCAATTCATTCGACGCTTTAAGTCTAAAACAAACAAGTCCAAGAGTCACTTCTCCTATTATTTCAAATCTATCGTCTTTGTTCACCAAGCTTTCGAAATATTTTGCCAAATCAACATGCTAAATTTTAAGACTTTTTTTGACGTTGCTTTTTTTTAAGAAATTAAAAAAAAAATTACTTTTCTGATGTAATCTTGTAAACCTTTTGCACCATAGAGTCTCATTACGAACCAAAGTTTTAATGACCTAAATCGTCTTCCTAATGGTATTTGCCAGTGCTAATAAAAAAAAATTCAATTAAAAGTCTTAAGTGAGATTTTTAAAAATTACTCTAAAATCTGGTGCAACGTTTTGATGTTCGTGTTTTAAATAAATTGGATCGACATTGAAGGAATCAACAATGTACGAACGGTCTCGAATCCTTAAAGAGAAAATTTAAATACTTGAAGTTGAAGCTTAATTCAATCTTACCATAGAGCAGAGCAGTCAAAATTAACCAAAAGCCATTTGTGAGGATTAAAATTAAAAGAATCAGAATATTCGACTCCATTCAAATAATGTCTAAATTCAGGACAAATAAAAGCACTGCCAGCGTAAGCGGCATCAATATGCAACCATAAATTGTTATCCCGACCTTAAGTGGAACAAATTCTTCAACTTTTTGAAAAATTTTTTTTGTTAAACATTTCTTACAAACTGGTCCAATTTCTTCTAAATTATCATAGGAACAAATACTTGTCGTACCAAGTGTAGCGCAGACAAAAAATGGAATCAAACCGTTTTTTCTGTCATTTTCAATCATTTCTTGTAAAGAGCTTCCTCTAAGGCAGTACTTCTCATCGACTGGGAGTTTATGACATTTCACAGGAGCCAAAAGAGTTGCACGTTCGAATGAGCTATGAGCCTTTGAAAAAATTTCTTTGATCATAGATTTTTTCAGTTTTAATTATAAAGTTTACTTGTTCAGAACAATAAGCGACTAGTTTTGATCGAATCATATGATCACTCCAATCAGGATGCTCTAATTTAGCCTCTTGAATCGCTTTGTTACGAGCTGATAAAAGTGTCACTAGAACAGACTCACTAGCCGTGCCTTGAATGACGCCACCACCGAGACCACCTGTTGAAGCTAAATAAAAATCGGGTAGTTTAAGAAGTTTAGCCAACCAATCCATCATTACAACCTCAAGCTCAGTGCATGCCGGTGTTGCAATCCAACTAAATCCAATACAAGCAATAGCATCTGATAAAATATCAGCACAAATAGCTGGATATGAATTGGCAGTCGGAAAATAGGCATGAAAATGTGGACTATGCCAATGAGTTACACCCGGCATAATGACACGTTCAATATCACTAACCAAATCTTCCCATTTGTCTGGTGATTCAGGAGCTTCTGAGGGTATCAAATCTTTTAAATAACCAGGTTTAACACTCGGTAGAACTTGACGATGTTCGATAGTCTCCAAATAATCGGCGACTAAATCGATCATTTCTTTGCCTCGTAATCGAAATTCTTTAGAATTCATTTTTTTTTGGTTTTCTAAAATTAAGAAAAAAAAACTAAAATTTTAGTTTTCTTAAAACAAATGAGATAAGAATCTCTTTTGGAGGGCTTTATTTTAATTATTTTGTTATTGTTGTAAAGGGTTAGTATAGATAACAAAAGAAAACTAGTTAAATCTCGTGATTTTTTGAAAAGATGACTTTTAAAAATATTTCTTTGTTGTCTTGAATTAATTGGAATGAGACTTTGTTGAATTATTAATAGCATTAAAAAGGTTTCCCTCTCTCCTTCTCTTTAATTACTCAATTTGGGTATCAGAAAAAAAAAAAAAATTTTGTTTTTTTTTTGACTGTCATTTCTGTCTTAATTCATTCAAAATGAAAAATTGTTTCAAAGCTTAAAAGAAGTTTTTGTTTCATCATGAGCTTCTTTTTTGCATAGATTTAATTTCATATAAATAAGATTTCCTTTATCCGTTCTATTTCCTTTAAATAGTATCAACTAAAATAAACAAGATCAAAAAAAAAGAAGTTTTTATATTATTTAATTAATATGAAAATAAGAATGAAAATTCTTTGAAAAAAAAACAAAAAAAACTTACTTGTGCTGAAAATTTGAATGACTTTGTGTTTAGTTTTTACTTTGAATGAAACATGAGAGTTAAATAAAAGTATTAAAAGACATACGGGTTGATGAATGATATCACTATGTGACATCAGTATAAATATTTTATAAATTTGACAACGAAACTAGTCGCCCTCCCATTTTCTCATCCGGGCTTGGGACCGGCAAAGGCATGGTTACGACTATGCTACTGAAATCCACTCCTGAAACTGTGGGACGTTCATCATAAACAGTGCCAATCATCCGATCTGAAGCTGCGAACTCGACAACTATCCAGACTAGCTTGGAACCACAAACCAAACATCAAGTACAATTCTTAACTTTGTTACCGTAATCCACCACAAGGCTCCCCATGGGGGAATTCATGTTTAGACCCTCAGTTTCGGTTTTCAAAAAAGTTCGATTTTGAAAAAAAATATATTAGCAATTAGTTTTAACTTAACTGTGAACAGTAAAACATTTTTTTTCATATCAAATATTCCCATCTTATCGCTGATGAGGTGCATTTGGGAGGGGGGATTGTGCGGGGGATTACGGTACTAGAGCTAAATGGTAAATGGGTCTGCTGTAAAACAAGCTCTTGCGCCCGTTCCAAGGCTCATGCGTTGTGATGGCCAAAGCCAGCGGCACCCCAATACGACAAGATTCGAACGTGATCCGTAGACCCACGTACCCGTAATACAGCACATTTAGAACGGTGTTAGAATGACAGCAGCATCACTACCCTCCCATTTTCACATCCAGGCTTGGGACTGGCCACGACATGGTTACGGCGATATTTTTTTATTTCTTCATCTAAAAAGGTCTTAAAAAAACATAAAAAAAATACCATTTAATTGAATTTGAAATTGAGACCGGCAAAGGTATGATTCGGGCTTCTATACTTGTATACAATAACTGCTGTTTTTTGACATAAATAGAACAAAAATAGGTAATTCATAATTTTTATTATCAAATAAAAAATAAATTTACAAAATTAGAACAAAGACAAAAATCATCTAAATTTTTTCATTAAATCAACAATTCTATCATACAAACAAGATTTAGCGTTTAAACCCCAAATAAAATCTAAATGATCCCAATCGATTATTTCATAATCATCCACAATATTTGGTAACGCATCTCGAATATTTTTGACATCGACCGGATCAGCTAGCCAATCATTTCGAGCCCAGTACAGCGCTGTTGGCACTCTAACTTCACTTAGTTCGTACACTGGCGGACTCGTTTGATTATACTTTACTTTATTCTCTACAGGTCCATAATCATACATTTGATATTTACCTGATATAATCGCTTGAGCGTAATGAGCCAAATTTTTAACACTTGTTCCCGACGGTGTATGGGTTGTATACACTGATATTCTTGAACGATTCATGTACTTGGAAGGTCCAGCGAATAGGAAAAGAATGTTCTGGCACAAGAACCGATCGGTTGGTTTAAAATTACAAAATTTATCAGCCAACCAGTCGACGGCTCGTGAAGACGGTAGAAAATCTTTTTTACCAAATAAAGAATACCATAAATTTTGGTTTGATTGCGCACCCATAGTGGCAATGTAACGAATAGGACTTTTTATACTCTTGACTGTTGTTACTGGACCCATGGCAACGAATAATTTGATTTTTGATGCCAATTTTTCGTTTAGACCAAACTCGGAGAATCCTACCAAAGTTCCTTGGCTATGACCAATGTAAATGAGACTCTTTTGTCCGGTTAGTGTTAGGATATAATCGACAATGGCGGGTACATCGTAAGTAGCCATGTCACTCCATGAAAAATCCCAAAACTCATTTTGAGTTTTATTGTATTTTTGATGTCTTAGACTGTACCTGTTACCACGCATATTACCCAACCATACGTCATACCCTATGTCTGATAAAATAAACCCGAAACTTTGATTCGGAAAATTAATAACCCAAGATGATGAAGCATCCAATAGACCATGCTGTAATAGAACAACTGGTTTTACAGTTTTCGATTCATCTTCATTTCGAGCATATGGTATTCGATTAATTGTTAAAATATACCCATCTTGAGTAAATACATCATGTTCCTCGGCAGGATATCCCTTATTCCTTATCAAGAGTGTTGTGTTTATGTATTCGTCTATGTCAGATAAAATTTCTGTTCTTATTGAATTAAAAAGTAAACTTGCAAGAATAAAAAAATAAATTTTGATTTCAAATTTCATGACTTTTTTTGTAATGAAACGTCACAAGATTTTAAGTATTTGCATTTATAATGGTCTTTAATTTTGTTATGAGTTTACTTTAAAAGAAAATTATAGAATCATTCTAACATGTTTTTAGTTTGTTTAGATTTTTAAGTGCAAGAATTTTTTTTTTTCAAAGTGTATTGCATCATCATTGTCTAAAACGGTGTGTCCGTAAATTCTTTACAAGATGTCTAATTTTAAACTACAAACGTGCATAGCTCATTTTTTTTGTTTTTTCAATTAAATCATATGTTTAATTAAAGAAAAGTGTACAAACTCAAATAACAAGTTTAAAGTGAGGATTTTATTACAGCGATGATTGCAAATTTATGACCAAAAAAGTAACATGGTCTTAAAGTGTACAGAAAATTAAGATATTTTTAATGTGATTGTAGCCCTAAACTATCCAACAAACACCAAAATGTTACCCGTTAGATTGCCCGTTATAGTTCTAAAAAACTTCTATCTAGTTACTGGATAGAAGTTTTTTAACTGAAATTCTAAAACCTTTGAACGATTGGCTAACACGTTCTTCTTTACCTTTTTACACAAAAAGTAAACAAAACAATTTATGAGATTAAGAGTGAATCATATCTAGTTTAAGCACAGACATATAAACCCATTTATTTTAAGGTATTGGGTGGGTACGGGTTACCCGAATGAACCAACTGGTCTAAAACATGAACGGTAAATTTTCATACCAGGTGCATATATGTAATATATGTAATTGTAATCTTTTAGTCAGCTTCTAAATTGTGCCCTGGGTGTCTTGAAAAGATGATTCCCAAAAGAATTAATTAGATTTAGTTGAATTGAAAACAGATTTTTTCATTAAGCAATAACCCTATCAACATACCCAGCATATAATTTGAAGCAGGCTAATAGATCTACAGTTGAAATATATGCACTTGGTATGAAAATTTACCTTTCATGTTTTAGACCATTTGGCTCATTAGTCGACTGCCAACACTAAGTTACCCAGAAATTTAGGATCTCAGGTATGGGTCTGGGTTGGCAACCCCATGATATTTGGGTATTTTATAGGTTTTTTAGTTTTTTTTTCGACAAAAATTGGGTTTTTGGATATATATTCAAATTATATGGATTTACCAACCCAGACCCATGCCTGAAATCCTAAATTTCTTGGCATACCCGAACCTAAACCTGATTTTTTCGGGTAACCCGTACCCAATCTTTACCTTAAAATAAATGGGGACACATTTTTGTTTAAGCTGATGCTTATGAAAATATGGGTATTGGGGTCGATGGGACTAGAAACGTTTTCTCAAAACATGGTATATAAAAAAAATAATTTTCGATAACGCTTACCCGCTCTTGAGGGATCCCCTTTAGAATTTACTATTGAGAAAAATTAATTGACATATATCATTAGGCCAATGCATAATGGGATTTTTAAATTTTTGGGGTCAGTATCATTCCTCAAGTCTCAGGTCAAAGTCAGAAACTCGACCTGTTTTGGTCCATGAAAAGCCAATCCTTTGACTTGACTTGATTTATTATTTTTGGAAAATTCAAGTTCAAGTAAAGACTTGACATGAGTTTTACCCCAAAGACTTAAAGAACAACATGAATTAGGGGTTTATTTTTAAAATTCTCCAACTATGAACAAAATTATTTACTGGTGTTTTAAGGATCACAGATAACAGATTTTTTGATATCAAAAATGACAAATTCAGAGACCAATGGAAACGTTCTAAATCCTAAGTGTTTTCCAAAGGGCTCTAAAAGACAGTCAGTATAGGTCTTCTAAAGGTCTTTTTTTTCTTCCAGAGTTTTTTCTTTTGGAAAGTAGCTGACCCCTCTTCTCCACATTGTACATGCTTTTCAGACTGACGGATAAACTGCTAAGCTGGATTCGAAAAAATTCTCCTTGAATCTACTTTGACACCTTCTGGTAATCAATTGAACTCCATCTAAATTTGATTATTTAAAATTTTATTAAAATTATTATTTCAATAAACAGAAAAATAAGAAATTCTAATTGTCAATT
Organism: Brachionus rubens; assembly: GCA_022207745.1. NCBI lineage: Eukaryota > Metazoa > Rotifera > Eurotatoria > Ploima > Brachionidae > Brachionus > Brachionus rubens. Next base: position 286,364 of record JAJVHD010000051.1, read on the forward strand.
CAAATTATGTATTAGGCTCCAAAAAAAAAAATTAATTTGCATTTTGTTGTAAAACGAATTGAATCGATTTGAAAAATTCATAAGTTTGCTTTGAACCAGTAGATATTAAATTACTAACTATTTGGGAACTAGAAGCTGCATTGCTACTCGTAACTGAAGTAGTTGGTGATTTAGTCGGATATTGTGATGTTGATGTCGATTGTTTTTTTAAACTTCTACCAAGTCCCTGAATAATTGAATTCTAAAAAATTTGTCATTTTAAAAAAAAAAAAGTTGATTTTTCAAATTTCAAAGTGTCTTACAATTTCTGAATTCAACTCTCTTTTTAACATTTTCTTTTCCCTTTGTGGTATTTGAGGCTGTCTCTCACATAACACTATTTGGGATAACAAAAAGTTGAGACTCTTTTCCAATACACAAACAATCAATGTCCTACAACATAAAAACAAATGAAAAACTCTCTTAGAAATAAAAAATTCAATTAAAATTACTTTGACGGTAACTTGGTATCTCCTTCGTCTACTAGTATACTGACATTTTTTTTCGGTGAGGTATCTACAGCACCTGAACTAGGTGTACCCGAATTAATAACACCATGTAATCGTTTATTCGGTGTTAAATTAGACGACAAAATAGTCGTGTTTTTAAACGTTGTTGTAGCATTCAATACTGATGTATTTCCAATTGATGAATTTTGATCATACTTATGCAATATTCTTAAAATGTAATCAATCAACCAAAGGATACTACCAAATGAAAGAGGCGAGTGTGAATCGAATGTAGACGGTGGGGCTAGTTGAAATGTCAACAAAAATTTGTATTCATCAAGTTTAATTGAATAGTTTGAATCGGCAAAGTTAGGGGCAAAATTGAACAAACCCGTAAGGTTAAGTGAAATAATAGAGAATAACAAATTTTGAATATTGACGAGATCTTCAGCTCCAAATCTAGCCAAAGGTGTTTGAGATCCAATGGATGTTTGTAATGCTGATTTCATTGACACAATTTTAACATGTGATAATTTCATAATACACAATTGGATAGTTGTAGTGAAGAGTCTTTGTAAACTTTCGTTTGAATTTTGAATATTTAACAAGAGTTCTTTGGTATAATTGCTCATTTGGGATAAATATCTAGAAAATGCTCTTATAATGTCGAGTAAATCGGCGTCTAATGAATGGTCTAAACTTGTAATTAAATGCGCCATTGTTTCAAAATATGAACCAAAAAATAAAATCGAGTCTTTAAGGTATTTATATTTGAGTTTTTCGAGTAGAAGAGTTTGAATGTTTATGTAAATTTTTAATACACTTGACCATTTTGTTGAATCTTTGTCGAGTTTTTGATGTTTTGGCGATGGAGGTGGTCTCTTAAAAGATAAAAAAAAAATAGATTAACAAAGTCATAACAGAACATGGCCTTCAGATGTTCTGACATTTTGATTTTAGACGTTGATTTCCTAAATCTGATTTATTTTTTAGTAAATTATCTTATAAAGACACCTAGAGTACGTACCATTTTGAAGCATACTAAGATAATTACAATTTGATTTTATGGGTCTAGGTAAATATGTGACCATATAATCACAACTTTCGTGACCACTAAATTTTCTCGTATTGTGTGATGATCACAAATTTTGCGAGCTGGAAAAATGTGACCAAAAGAAATATATTTTTTTAAGACTTGAAAATTCTATGACCTAATAAAATAATTATTTGACGCTGTTTAGAATTTGGTGGTCGAGAAGAGAATAATGTGACCATGTATTGAATTATATTACCTTACATCCGTCAAAAACTTACACTTGAACCTTTTAGAAGTCTCTGCCGACACAATGCATCGACCAATAATTAAAATATTTTCAATGTGTCTTACAATTGGGATCTCTCATTTTAACAAAAGGCTCTTTGCTCTCTAAAATTTCGTCACACAGAATTATTTGGAAAATTACCGAATTTTGTGAACCGTTTTATATTTTCATAATCACTTGATAGTCACACTCTTCCAGGTCACGAAATTTGTGATCATCCGTGATCACATAATACGAGAAAATCTTCTGGTAACGAAACTTCTGATCCGGTGGTCACAATGGTAGTTGCCTAGACCCAAAAATCTACCAATGGTCACAATTTTTTGAAAATTTTAATAAAACTTCAGCTAAGAGGTTTGATCTCTGCAAAAGGAAGACCTATTTACTTCATGATCACATAGTTCTCTACGCAGCCTTAATAATTATTTTAATGTTAATAATTATTTCAAAGTCCAGCGTGCTTGACTTACTAAGAAATGAAAAAGCGAAATTGAGCCTCGTTACTTGACAAATATTGGTGGGTTTTGCACCTCATAGTCATCAAACTCTTTCGCATTTCTTTTAACATTGTCGCCTCTGGTGATAAGCATTGATTTGGGCCTAAAGCTTTCACTTCAAAGACGTATGACAATGAGCAAGTCTACATCGTAAATTTTTTGAGGAGTCGTGAGAGTACGAACAATTAGATTAAAAAAATCCTGTACCACAGAGGTTATAAAGAACAGTGATAATTTAGTACGGGATTTTTACATTACAGAAAAATTCAACTGAAATAGCTCTACAGAACCGCAGAATGACCTTCTAATCATACAATCGGATTTTTTAGCATCATAACTGAAAACTTTAAAAATCAATCTTAACTCTTCTTCTACCTCCCCACTTTTTTTGGAACCTAATGCTAAAAGACCTCATGATTGAAAAAATGTTTTGCTGATGAAATTATTTTTAACGCTGGCTCCCAAAATTGGAAAGGAAAGAGTTTCTTGGGATTATTTCTGAGCCGAAAACGAGCAAAAAAAAAAATTTTTGGATCAAATCAAATATGTAGTATCAGGGTATCCCTCTATACCCACATTATAAATGCAGCTTCTTAAACAAGAGGCGATTCTCGTAAGCTGTTTGTTTGTTCACTAAAGTTGGAAAAAGACAATATTTACCGACAATCCTAAAAATTAAGGATTCTACAGCTTTCGTAATCTTTTGAGACTTGAGATGGCATTTTTAAAATTTTCTGAAAAGTCTTACTTGTAAAAATGTTGAGAATTCAAAAAGCTTTGAAGCCAACAAACAAGTTCTCGTATTAAAATCCGATTTGGCCAAATGTTCTGCTTGATTATTAGCAAAAGAAAAGAAAACATCCATAATCGAGTACACTATATCACCACACTCTTGTCTATGTATATACTTTTCGAATAAAACATACATACACTGTACCATACAACATTCAACAAATTCATTATACCAATAATTTTGATCAAAATTAACAATTAAAAATTTAATAAGCTCATTATTGAGAACAAATGTTAAAACACAATCTTTGATTAGATTCGATTTTAAGAACTCTTCATCCTCTAAATTGGCCATTGACTTTGAGAATATTTTGCAACATATTTGTACGACTCGTTTAAGTAAACTTTCATTAGGTTCCATGAAACTTATTGTCTCGGGTTTATTCAAACGAACCAAGTGTAACAGAGACGCTTGAACCGAGTTTATAATCGCCGGAAAATAATTAAACTCGTCCAAAATTAATTTTTCAACAAGCTCAATTAGGTTTGTCTTTAATTTTCGAGAGTCTTCGAATCGGTCTAAATCGGTGACGGATGTTACCAAAATCATTAAAGTATTCGAAATCGAATGGAACTCTTTAACGATTTCGTTAGATTGTTTTAGGGTTATAAAATTTGAAGTCTGTACTGAGTTGGTCAGAGAGCTTAAAGTTATTTTTTTATTTTGTGAGCTCAAGAAAAAATCGTTTAGTTTGCATGCTCGAAGTTTTTGTTGATATATTTTTTGTTCTTGATGAACACGAGCCAATGAATTGTTCAACTCTAAAAAGTGTTTGATTATTTCTTGTAATGACCCAAGAAGACTTTTAAGAACATGATCCAATTTTATTTTTTTCATGCTCAGTTTGTCTAAAAAGTAAACAACTTTTGGGTTATCAGATTGTTTGCCTCCACTCGGTGTTTGGGCTATACGAGTCGCTTTATTGATTAAGAGTAGAATCATTTTGATTGAGTCTAGCAATGATTTTGATTTGAGTTTCTTTTTTTCATCATAACCTGAACGATTTTGGGCGGATTTTAGAGAATAAGGGTCGATGATAGACGCATTTTGTTTTATTTGATCGTCTTCGTTGAGTGCACTTAGTTCTAATTGATTGATTAAATTGTGATATTCAACAAACAAGTCTCGTTTAAGTTGAAATACGTAAAAGTCTAACCATTTTTCGATTAGATTTTTGTTGATTACATTTTCTTGAAATATTTTTGCCAAATCTGATGAATTCATATCAACGTTCCTTTGAAAAAAAAAATATTGAAAAAAGGATAGATAGGTATATACGAGAGTTATCTGTTAAAAAGCAAAGTATAGTTCAAGGGTTCGGAAAAATTATTTTTGGACACACCCTAAACAATTTTATTTCCTAGGTTTTCATGTGTGTAGATTGCGATTTTGAGGTTACCCTCTCAGTTTTAAACTGATAAGCACTGGGTTATACGAATTGAACTAAAAATTTTTGAAGTTTGTCAGCGAGAAACTCAAGATAATCCAGTTCTAGAAAGAAAAGACGACACGTGACTATGGGCTACTAACTTTATCTTTATCATTCGAAAAAACGAAGATCTTACCCTTATTTCTAACTACAGAGAAATCTCGTTAATCTTAACAAGAGCAAAATTTGCTGGTTAAAATAATTCACTCAATTGTACAGCCAAATTAGTCTTGAAACAATCGAGAGAGTCAATTGCCTTAGGTTTTTGGCTGAATATAGGCCGCCATTTTAAGACACTTCGGGATCCAACATGTAATTTCTAAAACTATTAATACTTTCTACATGGATTCAAAGTCTGTTATTTTTGTGAGTAACAAAATAAATTCAGTTGGGAAGTCGTTCGTGCAAGGTGGCGTTCTAGTTAAGTTAAAAGTCATCATATTTTAAGCTATTGTAGTTTCTATACTTCTATACAAATGTGAAATATGTGACTGGACTGGTGCTCGACCTCTTTGCTCTTTATGAATCAATTTTAAGGTTCCGGCAATCTAAAACGTCCACCCTATTTAAGAAAGTGAATCAAATTCGTAATCTCCACGAATTTGAGAACTTTGAATTAAAAGTCATTCTCAAAAATCCATGCATCTTTAATAAAAAATTCATGTATCTTTTCTAGGGTTTTTATGCATAAGGATTACAAATTTTACAAAATCTTTCATCGTAGCGATTTTTGATTTTTTTGACCTTTTTCGGCCATCAGAGGCGTGAGGTGAACACTGTAGAAGCTATAACAAAAAAAGTAAAAAAATGGGTTAAATTTGCACCCTTCAAATAACTCACGGAGCTTTAAAAACACGTTTATCTTGTAATACATTTTACGCTTTTACAGAATATTTATAAAAATTATGAGGTTTGTGGATAAATAAAAAAAAATTTTAAGTAAAAAAGTAAAATATGGTTTTTAAAGGGTCTTGACACTTTAGAGACCTAGGGTCTAAAAAAATTATTTGGACAACCCCAAAAACTTTGCTTTCCAAGGTTTTCATATAATTTGAGGTCGAAAATACGGGACCCATAAATTAGACTTTAATTGAATTTTAAATCTATGAACGACTGCAGTATTTCTAGAATGAACCCTACCAAATCACAATTCATTCTTGACTTGAATGTTTTTAAAAATTTTTTAAATCCTTACTTCTTAAAGATAAGTTCGAACATTTCATACGAAAAAATTTTGAAAGCATTTGACACACTCTTAATAATAGCATCCAAAATGAATTGATCAAACGCCGTAAAATCATCATTCAATGAAAAATATTCATCACCATAAAATTCAATGTACTCATTCAAAATATTCTCATCTCCATTTTCGTCAAAATCTTGTTTAACTTGAACCTTTGCATTCAAATCTTTTTTGATTACACTCAAAGTAGACGATAATAGAGGCCAAAATTGAGGCTTTTGCTTGCAATAATTCATGTAATTGAGTTTTTTATTAGACCAAATTGCGTTAAAAATGCTCAATATCCCTGCTAAAGACACCCAATAATCTTCACTAGTCTTACCACAATTTTTTTCCAATCGTTCTAATAACACAAACAATTCTTTAAAAATACTTTGATCACCCTCAATAAACTTTTCGGTGTCATTAACTGTTTCAATTTTCAAATCAGCCAAAGTCTGTAAGAACCCTGGTTGATTTTCAATCAACGAACATATGAACTCACTTAAAGTCGATATAATTAATCCATTGTCCTCTTTTTTAAGTTTGTTTAGAATGAGTGAATGCATTTGTTGAGTGTATGGTCCCAAAAGTGAGCCAAATAGACGTGGAGTAAGCTGAGAGATTTTTTTAAATATCGAAAATAAAAGACAATTGATACTATGGTTTGATTTATAAATAGCAATTTTTGTTAATAAATGAAACCAATTTATTTCATTTTTGTTGTCTGTAATAGTCGCTGAGTTGAGTACGGTTAAGTTTTTACTCAAATAAGGGTTGGCTTGAGAGACCAATAAATTCAATTGAAGCAAAAATTGATTGTTTTTGTTAATTACTTCATTTGAAGAGCTAGATGAACCGTTTAAAAGAGACGATTGAAATGTTGTAGCTGTACTGTTTACTTGATTTTGTTGACTTATTGATTTTACCAATGAAAAATATAAAATTGATTGACTTATTGATGCTTCTTTGAATTTTTCTTGTTCGGTTTTAGATTTTTCTGGAATTTCTAGTAAACGATTGACTAAAGATATACTTTGGATTAGAATGTTTTCTAATCGTTTTATTTCGTTTAAAAAGTTTGAATCTTGACTGCATTCGTACGCTGTGTAAATTAGGTTTAAAATTGATTCACTGCATTCAGTGTTTAATAACACTGATTCACATAATTGGTCAGTGGAAACGACACTTTAAGAAAATAAATAATTGAATAAATGCAAAAAGAAGTTAAAATATAGTTAAAGAGTTTCTGATTTTTATGGATTTTTTTTAAAGTTAAGGTGTTGAAAAGCTTATTATAACTGTGTTCGATGACCCGAAAAAACCCAGAAAAACATCGAAATTTTTACGACTCCTCAACCGCTAAAAAGACAGACTCTGAAGTGCTCTTTTTAAACACTTAAGGACTGGTAATTACGGTGTGAATCCTAAAAAGCTACCATTGAGACTGGGACCGATATCGATTGAAAAAAAAATCCCCTGAGTCGGACTTGGGGGAAAACGATAAAAAAGTTGTTTTATTTAGTCAAATCACTGGTAAACCTTCTAAGGTGCCCGCAAAACCCATATTTTCTTATATCATCAGCTTTAACAAGTGACGATTCTCTAAAAATTTCAGAATTTTAAGTCGTAGAACACAGTTTTAATATCAAGAATGTCGTATTCCGATAGTGTGGAAGTTTGACTAGGCCAGTTTGGAAGTTATTAAGGATAAAAAAAGGAGTTTTTGAGGTTTATTCGGAATGGTCACTTGTTTAAGAAGCTTCATAAAAGAATACAGATGTGGGGGACTCCATTTTATTTGACTAAAAAATGTTAATTTTTTACCATATTCGTCCGAGTATTGCTTAAGAGAGTTTTTTTCTTAAGGCCCCAACAGGAATTATAGTTTTTTTTTCAATCAGATCATATGAGTTCTTAAATGTTTAAAAAGAGCACCTCGGCATCTAAGCTGCAAAAATTGAAGGGGTTATATTTTTGATCACTCTTGACCAAAATAATTTTCTGGTCCTTTTGGGATCACAGATTACAGAAATGATATCAAAAATGTCAAATTCATTCATGGAACGTTATGCTCCTGCTGAATCCTTAAATTCGTCTTTTTTTAAAGCTCAAACAGAAGCTATAAAATGATTGATTTTTCGGACAATAATGCAAAAGACCAGTCTTTATTCTGTCCAATTTGTTTTTGGTAAAGCGATCGACCTTTCAGTTCTAAAACTTGAGTTGTCTAGCTGGCTGATAAGCTGAAAGGAATCGTCATTTGGGTTATAAAAATAATACATACCTCTCTGAATGCAACAAACTAAAACTTCTCATGAAATCAGTATTAGCAAACGATGGTGAAAGATTCCTATTCAAAACCGTATGAAACAGATTTAAACAAGTAATTGACAACTCTATGTTCAAATTAATCATCGAGTTATTCCATTTATAAATCTCTGGAAAAACATAGACCAACATAGCACACAATGGACTCAAATATTCCAAATTATTTCCACTCTCTTTTATCAATCGTTCAATAAACTTAAAATAATTTATAATCAACTCATAATCTTGTGATTTAAATAGAAACAATATTTTGTTCGATGACTTTATTAAGTTAACTCGATTATTAAACAACTCTTCCAAACTCATCTTATCGAATGAACTGTTATGACCAATTAGGTTATTTTGTTGTACCACTCGAATCAGCTTATCGTATATATACGGGGATACGTTTGTAAAAAACTCGAGTATCTTTGACACCAAACGATAAGAATCAGGTGACTCAAAATTCATTAAATAAGTGAACAAAGTGAAACATGAATTTACATAACCCTCCATGTATTTGGTATAAATCTCGTATAGATAATTATCAGTTAGATCATCTATATCGAAAAAGTATTTGAATAGTGAATCGATTATTTGGATTATAGCGATTATGTTGCTGTCTGTGACTAGATTATTTTGACTTGCGGCAAGATTAATTTTGTTGAGATATGTTTGAATTAATTCGAGACAACTGAAATTAGAATTCCAAGTTACACTTTGATTTTGAAGAATCATGCGATGAGCTACATTTGTGTTGCTATTTAAGTGGCTTAGGACAGCACCCTTAGTGCCAGCTGGGATTAGGATCGAGTCAATTGGACGTCTATTACGTAATAATTGAACTTGATCACCTCTTGGCGCATACTCATCTGGATTTACATTTTCCAAGTATTCACAAAATTGATCCATACGAGACAAGTATTGGAATGTTTGCTTACACAATTCGGGACTTGTCTTCGAAATGAGAGAAAAAAATGTTAGAGACAAACTTAAACTAATCGGAAATGTTTCCAAAGCGTAATAGATTAGTATAGTTAAATTTTCACGGTCTGGGAGTTTAAATAATTCCCAAAAATGTTTACATACAACCTCGTTTTTGTGCATACAAAAAAATGTAAGTTCATAAAAAATTTTGAGATTATCACCAAATGAGCTATCGTCAAACGAAAAGAGCGCACTGTTTAACATTTCGTAAATAGTTTGCTTCAAATACCAAACAAGATCTTGATTTTTGTAAATATCCGAGGCTAAGAGATCGAGAAGATAATTGAACACGTTTTCTTTTAGAGATAGAGAAAACATTCGACTTGTTAGACTTTTAAGTTCGTTGGTGAAAATTTTTTCTACCTCAGAATCGTTTGATAAATTGTAAAGTAATGTTGACCATGTTAGAATAATAGGCGATGCTTTTTGGTTTGATGCAAACGATTGGATGAAATCGTTCATTTGATTTTTGAAGTCTTGATTCAACATTTTAGCCTTTTCTTCATACGAGACTTGAACTTCTTCACCAATTGTTAAACGAGTTAGTTTATCAAGACGTAATGCTTTGATTATAATGAACGAATGTAAATTTGTAATTTGGTCTACGTAGACTGTAAATTGAGATAAACTTTGAATAGGCGAGCTCATTAAATACTTGATTATCGAGTTTGAATTAAATTCTTTTAACAATTCTTGTAGTTTAGTGTAATCGAGTTTGATTAGATTTGTTAAAACAAAGATTGTTTCGAGAATAATTTCGAGTTCTTTTAAAAGTTGAGTCAAATATTTTTCTTGAAAAATGTCTGCCTTGAATAAAAAATTAAGAAATTTTTTGGTTGATGATATTTTAAAACTTACGTTCGGAAAATCAAGATTTTTGCGGGTGGAAAAATTTTTAATTTCACTAGAAATTAAAGCGTAGTCTTTAAGGCTCTTGAAATTAGAATAAAATTATTTTTTGATCATAAGTTTTATAATACGACTTACTGATTGATAGATTTGATTCAAGTCATTTCGACTGAATAGTTGAGGTATTACACGCTTAAAAATCGATTAAGTGGGTATTTATAATTTAAATTTTGTAAAAATAAATAGCTTACCAAATGGGGTAAAATGTATTCGGAATATGTGTGATGACTATTTTCAACGACTGATGTAATGATGAATTTGACCGTTTTTAAAAAAGAGTATCTTTCACGATAATAGAAATTTACAAACTTAAAAAAAATTCAAAAATTTTATAAATTATTCAAACTGTTTTTCAAACTGACTTTTTAGACGAAAATGGATTAACAATTTTTTGAAATAGCAATAATCCGGACAAAAATTTATCCGGTTTATTTTTCCGGATTAATGTGTTTCATTCGTTTAATAAAATTATCCGATCAAAACTTAAGCAAATTAAACCCGAGATAACTGTATTTTAGATCATCCAGTTAATTCATGGGGAGTTTAAAAATGATATTATGTTACTCAATCATACAGACGGACTTAACTCATTTCAGAAAATAAGCCGCTTAATCTAGAGTGCTGGTTGTTTTGTAGACAATAAAACAAATTGGAGCTTTACTTGAACTATGTATCGTCCATGCAGTCTTGAATGATTGGAACAAACCCGAAAAGGTTGTTTGGGTCAAATTTAAGTTTACCGTTAACCTACAGGATCCGTAATTTTTGGTTTAATATTTTCTGCAAGATTTAATAAATGAGATACAAGTAAGAAATAAATTAGTTTGAAACTTTTTTTTTTCATTTTGTTCTCAGGTTTGAAAACCCTTTGAAAATCTTGTACCATAATCCCTCATTTTATGTTTCATGGACAAAAAATTTTAGGCATTTGAATTTTTTATTTTAAAAAATCAAAAATCTGCCAAGTAACAACATAGTGAAGTCGTGTTGAAACTAAGAGAAAAAAATAACCTTTAAGTTACGTTCCCAAAAAAATTGCATCCTGATATACCCTTTTGTATTTACTGATGATTCAATACTCTCGGTATCAGAGTTAGAATAAAAAAAATAGAATATTTTTCGCCTTTACCTTCTCGATCAGTTTATAAATGGGAGTGGAAGAAAGATAACATTTTTTATAATCGTTTAGTTCTGAAAATGCATCAAAATGCAAAAAAAAAGAATTGTAGAATTTTAGAAGCACCAAGGAGTCAAAATGGTTGTTGATAAAACACGGACCATGTATTTTTTGGAAAAAACGGACCTATTCTTTGTTCTCGAAGGGATTTTTTAAATACAATTAGATACGGGATTTTATTACCAACCCATCAGAATCGTCTAAGCTTTCTTTTGAAAAAGGAATTATTCTTCTAGGATGCTTGGTTCACTGTAAAAAAAATTTAAAAAATTTGCCAGTTTGTGAAAATTCTAGAGTCGTACCTTGATACCTTTTAAGCAACAATGTCCTTAAAATAAAAACAAAAAATTTCTAATTTTGACCTTGAAATCGTAATCTCCGTAAAAGAAAACAATTGATAATAATAAATAAAAAGCTAAGATGAGCACATGAAACGAGGGTTTAGTCTCATTTTGTAATAGCTTGTTAAAATCGATCTTGTTAATTTTGTTTTTCTAAAAACGTTAATAGCATTTGAGTTAACAATATCAATTTTAAACGTAGACAAGTCTGTTGCTGATAAAATTATATCTTTGCTCGCAATTCTTTACCAGATTCCTTTCCAATTCTTGGCACTTTTTGGTCTTGAATTTCTTTTAAGAGAAAAATGAACACAGACAGAGAATTAGCTTTTCTTTTAGGAAACTTGTTCTCGTTTCAGAATCAAATTTTAGGTTTCGTAAAATTCTTCGATTTCATATCGATAAATTGATTTTAAAAAGAAGTTAAAATGACTTCTTTTGGTGCTTTTAGGAATAAAATTTTTTGATGCTTCTAGTGTTCAGCAAGAGACAGTAAGCTTACCAAATTAGAATTTTTTGGGGTCTTGCGGAATATGTGATCAAGTGATCACAGATTATGTGATCAGTCAACTCTTGCGGAATATATGATCAATACTGATCACCAAATCTATGATCACACAATATGTGATCATTTAATGATCACATGACTAAAAAGTCTGATCACAAAAAAAAGTTTTTTCATGTACAGTAATTCGGTCACTGTAAATGATAAATGTTTTGATTTGAGTGATAATGAAAATGATTTTATTGTAGAGTCTTCACCGAGGACTAGCCCCGTTAAGTCTATTAGTGCAAAAACTTAGTAGCATTCAAATTACTTCGTTTAAATCTTTTTCAATTAGGTACCAAGAAAAACTGAGGTCAAAAGTGTCCTTACAAAGTATCCAAATGGAACTCCTTAGCAAAGAAACAAATTTAAATATTTTAAAGACTAATGATCTTACTTCTTAATTTTTTCCATGAAATTTTTTTATGATCACCAAATTTTTTTCCTATTTTTCTGATATTTTATAATGATCACATGTTGTGTGATCATAGATTTGGTGATCAGTATTGATCATATATTCCGCAAGAGTTGACTGATCACATAATCTGTGATCACTTGATCACATATTCCGCAAGACCCATTTTTTGAACTTGTTATGGTCAATTTTGCAAAAAAATGTAAAAGTTCAGAAAATAAATAACTGTTATCTTTCTACCACTCCTATTTCGAAACTGATCGAGAAGGTATGTCGTCGAATTTGTGGATAAAAGTTTGAAAAAAGAATAGACATAAAGGATCTGGTTTCTCTTTAAATTAATTCTTTCCAGCACAGAAAACAGTCTATCATTTGAACATTCCAGTAACTAAATTTACAAGACGCAAATGAAAGTAATATTATTGTAGTCACAGACAGTTTGGCATCAGAATTTTAAAATAAAAATTCAAAAAAAAAAATCTAACTTGCAGAAAGTGAGCACTGAACAATTCATCAACTTGGAGTTTCTTAACAAAAAAAGAAAAAATAATTCAGAACCAAATTAAAGTTTAATTTCCAATTCATACTTCAAGAAGATCCGATGAAATAATAAAATGATTGAACGTTGAATTCAAATACAAAAGATAATTTTCACCACATGACTCTTCGTTTAGATTCTTTAAACAAAAAAAAATTGATCTTAATTTTTGAAAGACCACAATCGTTAAATATTACCAAAATATTTGAAAGTTTTTTGACAAGATCATTCTCGTTTTTTTTAAGTTTTGAATTCTCTTTTTTATCTCCTTCACGTTTGTAACAACTACTCAATGGTGATAAAAAAGTTTGCTTAAGATTTTTCAATTTGTCTTTGATAAACCCCTTTATAAAAAAATTCAATTTTAAGCTTCCTTTTTTAAGTGAGAAATTTTACTTCTTGAGTTTGAGCTGAATTTAAACTTGACCAAATCGAGAACATTTCTTTAAATTTTTTAAAATTTTTTGAATTGAATAAAATTTAGAGAAATTTGCTTCAAAAAGAATTGCAAGCTTTTGAAAAATCAAGAAAAAGCACCTAAAAGTGTCTTTAAAAAATTTTTTTAATGCATCTAGAAATTTTTTAGAAATTTTATTAAAATCAAAGAAATGAATAATCAAATAAACTCGCCGGCTGGTTTCTATCAACAAACTGGAGTTCATCCAGTCCAACAAATGCATCAAACACAACCACCGCAACAGCAGTCAATGGTCAATATGCCACCAAGTGGTGTGTCACAAATACCAATACAAAATCCAGTACCAGACCAATTTCATGCTGAGTCAGATATTCTAAACGATGGTCTCATTGATCCAGTCGTAAAATCCAAAGATCTAATGAAACAACTAAAGATTTCATTACAAGTACGAGTCGAATTTTTATCAAGTTTTTATATAGTTTATATTTGTCTCTTTCAAGGCTTTGTTGGAACAATTGGTGATCGTTTTCAACCCTCCAAGTGAAAACAGGTCTATTGAATAAACTTTTAAACAAAAAAAAAAGATTTTAAGAATCGAATTAAATTTTTTAGCCCAATTCAAACTGAAAATCAATATCAACTATTAGGCAAACATATTGAAAACTTTAATAGAGCATGTGACCTTTTGGTCGTTAATCTCCGGGTGGCTTGTGAAGCGCAACAAATATCAAATGAACTTAAACAATTTAGTAGATATTATGCTCATATGGGTCCTATGGATGCGAATCGTAATGAAAATCTTTACATTAATTCAATTAATATACAAATGCAACGTATCAATGAGTTTCGAAGTATGATACAACAATACTTATCGCCTAAACAAGTTCCTAACAATAATATTGAGATGACAAGCTGATTTTATTTTTACTATCTTTGGGTTCTTTTTTTTTAAATATAAAATCGATTTTTTTAATAAATCAATGTACAAACAAAAATCACTCTCGGTTCATTCATTTTAGAAACTTTTTGTATTTTTTTTTCAAAAGACCTTTCGAGGCCTTCTCTCTTCATTTGATTGTTATCTTTTTTTTCTCTTTAATCTTAAATATCTTGAATTCCGATCTCAAAATTTATTTTAAAGATTTTAATTGATCATGAAAAAAATATTTTTTATGAGATTTTAAAAAATGTTGAGATGCAAGCGAAAAAAAGACTTTATCACTCACTGAATTAAACTGCAGAAAATCAATTTTTTTTTAGACTCTGATCAATATTCAAGTTTCTTTGAATTTCAAGTGTCTCAATCCTTTTTTTAATGCTTGATTCCATTAGAAACACCGTGTTGCAATCTTGAAAGTTCATTAAACGATAAAAATCAAACTATTTTGTTTTGCAAATTGAATACCGATTAAACAAAAATCGAAACTTTTTATTTTTACCAAAATTTCCAAAAAATATCAAAAATATACTTTTATCTGCTTTTATGGAATATACAATACTGGTCTTTCACCTGTCCACTAAATGGACATTTATCCCCATTTAGAACGTTCATTTTTCCGAGATGAACGATCAGGAGCATTGTGAAGTTTAGTTAAAAAAGTTAAGTTCAATTTTGAAAAATCGAAATAACTTTTTTGCACGAAGCTGGCTTTGCATATGTAACAAAGTGTAAAAAACTTTGTTACACGATTGAGCGACCTCTGCAAAATTTGTGCATATTCTCTGCAAGATACGCACCATTAAAAAGTATTTAAATAAATGCGCAATTATTTTGCAGAGTTTTTTGCAGAGGTCGCCTTAGGGTCGGAGTCTGAGCCCGAGACGTAGTCTAGGTTATGGGTCTTTAGTCGAAGAGAAAAGGCTCTGTGTTAGATTAACAGTCGCGTAATTTCCGATTCAGGCTAAGACTTCTACTCTGTCTCCAAAGCATAAGACCTATGTGAAAAAGGTTATTCCGATTTTTCAAGATTGAACTGAACTTTTTGAACTAAACTTCACAATGCTACGATCACGGACGCTCACGAACATTTATGAACATTCATTTTGGAAACATTGAGTAAAAAAGAACGTTTTGATTGTTTTTTAATTTATCATGTAAAATAAAAAACTTAAATTTGAACACTCGAAGCACCGATAGGGTCATTTTGACGTTTTTTCATTTTTGAAGTACTATATCTCGAAAATCAGACATGTTATGGAGCTGAGCTTCTTAAGACACCGTTTTATTTTACTAAATTTTAACTTATTTATATCATTTGGTCTTTTCGATTACATTTATTCGGACAAATTGCTTTTAATACTTTTAACCACCAACGGAGCCAAAAGGACGCAATTTGTTCATGCTTCTTTTGATTTTCGGCGAATTGAAAATGTCCAATATACTCTTATTTGGCATTATATTGTTTAGTTTACACTGAAAAATCTAAAATTTAAATTAAATCTGCAATTAAAATCGAAGAATTGCAGATTTTTGCACAAGCGCTCTCTGAATACAAAAATCAATTCTTATCAATAGTATCCATTTATGCAAAGATTTAAAATGATCGTTCAGTTGTTATAATGAAATATTTTTTGATCCATTTGGGATTTTTGGGATTTTAGGACAAAACTTCACATAGCTCAGAAAAGTGTAATGCCTTTTATCGTTAAAAACTACCCCGACAGTCATCGTTTGTTCATGGACAATTATTCTAAACATGTAAGTTTTGATACAACCAGTTTTCTGAAGAAAAGTTTTAATATAGGATAAATGTATTTGGCAGGCTCCCTGAGTTATTTGAAGGGTAAATATTCAAGAAAAAAGAGCAAAATTCACACATTTTTTAATTTTTTCGATGTAACTTGAGGAAATTTGGAATTTTTGACCGAAAAATCGTAATCTCTTGTATATGAAAACCCTAAAAAAACATGAATTTTTTATAAAAATAAAACATTATACTCGATAAAATTAGAAACTCTTTTAAGAATTTAGATATCAGAACATTCAAAATGCTTTGGCATGTTGAAGTTCATGTTCATGATCACATGCTCAAAATGTATTGTTAAAATTATTAACAAAAAAACTTTAAAATTTATTTTTTGATGAATTAAAATTAGCATTGGATGCTAAACAATTTAAAAAAAAGAAATTCGACACAAATTCGTATATTGATCATTTTGAAGTTTATGATCATCTGATCATGCTCAATACAGTTTGTTCTTCAATAACTTTGTATTGAAGTATTAAAAATCAGTTCTGCAAAATGCTAAGTTATGTAACAAACATGCTAAAACTTACATTAAGCTCTACAAACACTCTGCAAAACTTTGCAATTGTATGCAAAATACACTCTATGTAAATGATTTAAAATAACTGCGTAATAACTTTGCAGAATTTTTGCAGAGCTTAATGTAAGATTTAGCATGTTTGTTACATAACTTAGCATTTTGCAGAGCTGATTGTTAATGCTTCAATAAAAAGTTATAAACAAGAAACTAGATTGAGCATGATCAGATGATCATAAACTTCAAGATGCCAATGCTTTACACATCGTTCGTAAGACGTGTTCTAAAATATGGATCAGTTTCTTGGTGCCCTTTTCGTAAACATGACATTGACCGTATCGAGAAAGTACAAAGAAGAGCGACGAAGCTGGGACCTTGTCTTAAAAACAAAAAATATGAAGAGAGACTAAAACTTCTAGACTTGACAAGCCTAGAAAAACGTAGAATCAGAGGTGATCTAATCCAATATTTCAAATTTCTTAAATATTTCATTAAAATTCAATGGTATCACCCTGTTGAAAATTGTCCAAATTCAAGTTTACAAGGCCCAGTTGGTAATATAAGAAGTCATAACACATTATACAGACAATTTGTTAAGTCATGTCCAGTAAGACACAACTTCTTCACAAATCGAGTTATACCATATTGGAATGAACTCGCAGAAAACATCAAGAATGCTGTGTCAATCAACAATTTTAAAAACAAGTTCGATAGCTACGTGTCAGAGTCAAACAACATCTGCCATAGCAAAGTACGTTGGAAACCCATTGCAGATTATTTATAATAATAATAAAAGGATTTTTGATATTTTTCAAGCAATCACCAAATTGGTGCCTTTTTCAGATCCTAGAATCAAATTTTTCAGGAACATGCTCTTTTAAAACTTTTCCAAACTGCTCACATTATCACGTCAAGTTAAGAATGATCTAATTTTTAACCAAAGTCTTTTTAATAGTCTCATTTTAATTTTAATGCATTCACTCAATTAAACAAACTCCACCTTGTTTAACTCATATTAAATAATTATGTTCGCAATTAATAACGAGATCGAGAGAAAGGGGGGAGAGATTAACTTGTATGTGTGTTTTTTTAATTTTGTTTTCTTTTTTTTTCAGAATCAAAAAATCTTAATCATCATCAAAACAATATGCAACCAAAAAAAAATAAAAAGCAGTCAAATATTAAAATTAACTTAATTTTATTAAACTTATTCCTCGAACAAAAAATTATGTTTATGTTGCAATAACAACAACGAAAGGTAATTAAGACAATCACAAAATGAAAAAAAATTTAATTTATTATAATTCTATTCAAAGAGTTAGATTGCAAAGAGAGAAGAGGAGCGTGAGTTATAACAAAAAAAAATGAAGCTACGAGTGAGTGTGCTGCATTTAACAAGAAAAAAAAAAAACACACTAAAACGTTTTTTGTTGTAGTTTTATTTAGTTATGTACGTGATATTTTAATTTCGTGGTTGTTTTACTAATTTTCTTTTTCGTAACCCTAATAATAATATTAGCGTGAGAATGAAAAAAGAGTTATTGGAGGGAATAGTGTATCATTTATTGGTAAACTTTTTCTTGTCATTTTTTTGTTGAGAGTCGAAGGTCGAAGTGTGTAATTCATAATTTGCAAGTACTCGATCACTCGCTCGTAGAGACGCATTAAATATATATTTTCAATCAAGAGAGAGAGAGAGAGAGAGAGTAAAGAGGGTGGTTTTTAAAAATCGTGAGTTCGATTCGAATCGAACCGCCTTGAAAATTTATTAGTTACTCTAATTTTTTTTTTGTTTTTCTTGAAATATTTGAATTTTTAAATTAAATTAAATCAGTGATAAATAAATGACGGTAGAGGGGGTAGAGTCTAAGAGGGGTAGTGAGAGAGTGTGTGAAAAGAATCTCAAGGACTCTTTGACTATTTCAAAGAACTATTTTTATAAAACATATGATTTGTTGAAATAAGAGTTCGTTTTCCTAGATTGATAACATTCTGCCCTCTCTTTCTTTATCTCTTAAATAAATCAAAACCAGAACGTTAATGGCCAGGCATCTTTTTTTAAGCTGTTAAAAAGGATCCATAAGAGGCTTCTATTGACCTAGGTAGGCCTCATTTAGATTCTTTTAGATTGTATTTAAAAGGCTTTATAGTCATTGTTCCAATTAAAAATTATGAAAGAATAAAGACTGCATGTATTTTACATCATAGCCTTTCGGACTTTTAAGAACAGTTTTAATAGTGTTATAAGAATTTGAACCGCAGTATCAGCGCTTGAAGCATTACTGATTGTCCCGACGATCCCTATCGTCTGTTTGTTGGTCTTAGACAACTGATTTGTCTAAAGCTTAAAATAAAGTTTTTAGCAATTCAAAACTTGGTATTGCAGAAGAGTTTTAAAGTATCATATTTTTTTTGCTCATACGAGCCTCATTAAGTTCAGTCAATTCAATTGAAAAAATACAAATTTTTAACCAAAATTTTAGTGTTAATACGATTTATTCTATCAAAGTAAAGACTTTAAATAACCTTTAGAAAATATTGAATTTTTGAAAACTCAACAATTCAACAATTCGATAAAAAGTCAAAAATTCACGTTTCCGGGTCCAAATACTGATGTGTTGAATAATTGTTCTTTACTAGACAATAAAATAAAGGTACATACAAAAGCCCTCCACAAATTCGAATAAGAAAAAATATGAAACTTTTAATTTCTCAAAGCTCAGTATCTTCTAAATTTTTTATATTATGGAATGTTAAGTCTAAACATTTGATGTGAAAATCCGGTCTTTTACACATGCTTATTTCTGAAAGTGGAGTGGTAAGGATAAAATTTTAATTTTTTTTTTAAACCAACAAAAACATGGTAATCTTATGATTACATTAATTGAGTCGACAGTTGACAAAATTTTGATCTTCATAGGAAAATGAAAATTCGTGAGCTTTCAGAAATGAACATTGTGAAAGACCCCATTTGTACAGCTTAATTTTCTCAGGTTTTGATTCCTAAACAGGATCCCGATAGGTAAAATCTGCCTTTTCTGTACAAGAATCCTAATGTTTCATATTTTCTTTGGCTTTCCAAGACTTTTTTGGATAAAATTTTTTAAACTCAATCCAATTTAAGATATTTTCAAAGGATTCTGTCAAGAAAACTAATCTTTTCCGACAATTTTTGGATATATTTTGATCTGTACAGATCCTGGTGAGGATTAAGATTTAGGACATGGGTTGCCCCGTTAAGTTTAGATTTTTTCAATATAAGATTAAAGCTACGCCTTTTTTTGGAGACAAACTGGCATTTTTCATAACAAAGTTTTAATAAAAAATCTTATATATTCCGTCTTAAAAACCTTCTGTATTTTTAATGTCGATTTTAGTTAAAAATATTAATCCAAAAAATACACCAAACACATTCGAGTATTCCAGTCTCATTTTTAATGTATTTTTCTCAAAATCTCGAGAAATTTTGAGACAAATAAATAAAGAAAATTATTTTTCAATATATTTGAAAGTATTTTGGAATCTATGATTGAAAAGAGGAACGTGCGTTGTTTCACAGATATTCTCATCCAAAGGATTATCAAGTCTACTGTTTCAATATAAATAAAAACGCCAGAAAGTTATAATTTATGATTCAAATAATTCATTTTTTTATGTCTTAGTTTGTATAGAGGCAGATACTGGAAGATTAAGGCACCTGGAAACATTTTTTCTTCGATTTTTCAACTTTTCTTCGTATTTTCCTCAAGAAATTGAGAAATAAGAAAGCTCTCTTATGTTGATTATGGCTCCGTCATTTTGTCACAACCAGTGATTGATTTTAGCATTTATCTTTAGATTTATAACAAAAAAATATGATTTAAACAAAATCGAATTATTTCAATAAAAAAAAAATAAAACTTTTTTCGGATACAAAAAAAAAGAAGATGAACATTCAACCAACAGCCCAAATACAACAAATACAAACCGGTCAACCAATTTACTTATCAAATGACAATTCACAAAAATCCCAAATAATTCAAATAGCCAACCAAAATGGCACTAATCAAAATGTTATATACACAAATCAACAAATACTTCAACCCAACCCGAACGGTTATTACATAATACAACAGCAGCAAACTAACAATAACAATCAATTTTCAATATTACCCACATCGTCGAATACGACGATGTCACAAACGAACGCACACTTTAAACAATTAACACCCCAACAACCAATTCTAATACAACAAAATAACATCAAGTATCCCACTACAACAGGCACAAATTCGCCTAGGATTATTATACAACAACAACCAACAAATGGTCAACTCATTCAAGCACTACCTCAACAAACAAATCAACAATTGTTTCTCAATATAAACAATCGGATTGTACCAATACAGTCAGTTAATATAAAAACGGCAACTGCTCCACAAACGACTCCGCAAACCCAACCTCAAGGTAATCAACAATTTGTTATTGTTTCAAATTCATCAAATGTAAATACAAATCAAACGATTCAAGTTCAAAATACGAATCAAACGACATCAAATTTATCCGGTGATATTAGTGATAAAATGAAACAATTGGAACAAATTCAAAATCAATTGAAACAGTATCAACAAAAAATATTACAATTAACAAATCACGGTCAAACACAAACTCAAACAGTTCTTACACAAGCTCAAATACAAGCAGTGCTTACTACAGATGAACAAATACAATTACAAAAGTTAATTGTTAGTAAAAAACAAATTGAAAATGAAATTCAACAACTTAAACAAAAGTTATTAACACAACCAACTCCGACGTCCAAGGTACAATTATTACAACAAGTTACTGAAAAATTAAACGCGCTTAGGTCTAGTAAAACTGTTACACTCGATGCTAATACCGGTCAACAACAACTAGTACTAACACATGAAGAATTTGACAAAATGAAAAAGTTAATTGATCTTCAAAATTCGTTACAAAATGAACTTAAATCCGAACAAAAACCAGTGCAACAACAGCAACAGCAACAACAACCTCAAATAACAACGACAATTAACTTTAACGATGCTAATTTAAACCAAAAACTTAAACTTAACGAAATACTTAAAAATCAAATAGAACAATTAAAACAAAATATAGCGAACCAATCCAATAAAGAAACATTACAACAAGCTAAAGATAAATACATTTTATTAATAAAAAAACAAACTGAACTTCAAGGGTTAATTGACAAAGAGACTAATCAAAAACAAACACCAGTTAAAATACGTAATGTCATAACTCCAATACAAGTTATTAAAACAAATGCTCAACAATCACCATTAAGAACTCTAGTCATTAATAATAAGGATAATGTTAATGTTACAAGTCCTGTACAAATAGCAAGTCCTAGTGTATCGACAAGTCAAATTGTTCTTACATTACAACAAGCTTTGATATTAAAAAAACATAACTTTCCCAATTTACAATTTAAGTGTCTTAGTTTTGAAGAATTAGCCCAAAATGGTGTCATTACCAAAGACACTGATGAGTTAACTTTGAATTTACTTAAACAATTGGATGAAAGAGCGAGTCAAGTTATTAATCGAGAACAATTGGAATCGTTTCAAAAGAATCAAGTTAAACTTGCTAGGAAATATTTAGAACAACAACAATATGCTAAACAAACTATTAAAAATCGAATAAATGAACAATTAGTGAAGGATCAAAAGTTGGCTAGTGAGCCTGATTATAAAACGGGGTTTACGGATAAAACAGATGCTATTAAACGGTTGTCTCGGTATCATGTATTTCAAAAAACTTATTTTGAGCCCAGTGAACAAGAATCAAATAAATGTAAGATTATGTTAATATAATTTATGATACCTTTAAGTACCTTCAGTAATTATCCCATAGGTTAAAGAATAAAAAAAAATTTTTTCGAATTTTTTGCTCTACAGCAGTATCTTAGCATATGATTTTCGACCTCAAATTCATAATCTGCATATATGAAAACCTAGGAAAGACAATTTTTTAGGGGGTGTCAAAAATATTTTTTTTCGGGTACTCCACCCTTAAAGAAAAATTAAAAGATTTTGAGCTTCATCCTTTTGTGCCTAAATACTTTTCAACTAACTTACAAAATTGCATAAATTTACACATATTCTTAAAGATCATAGTCTCCGCTATAAAACGGTGTATTTTATTTCTCGGAAAAAATAATTTTTGACCAATATAATGCCGCGGAAACGGAAAATTTCATGTCTTTTTTCAGTTTTTTTGTATCTAGTCCCTAATTTACCTCCTAACCTAAGATTACAGTCCATAACACTATCATGTTTAAATCACATTTGAGTTCAGCTTGTGAGAGATCATTATTTAACGTACGAAAATTTTGTTATCATCAGCATATAATCGACATTAGCTGTTGATCTCTTTTGGTAAATCGTTTTTATAAATTACGAAAAGAAGGGATGATCCCTGAAGAACACCACTTGTTAATGTAGACCATGAGGAGCACGATTCACTCAAAACTTCTCTTTGGGATCTAATACTAAGGAAGTCTTAAATCCAATTAAGAACGGCATCTCTAATGTCTTTCGTTTAAAAATTTTGTAAACGTGTGTTTAGGCATAAAATTACGTCTGAAAATAGACTTTGACCTCTCATCTTATCAGTGACCTTATTTTAATTACCAAAATTCCGTTTTCGGATTTCAGGGATATTCGATAGCGCAAGCGTTTATCATAAGGCGTACTTAAAATTTTTCAGTATAAAAAGTCGTGAGACTAAGTTCATGACAGAAAGCTTGATAATTATTAAATGGATGCCCGCTTTGAAACCATTGACTATTTTTGCGTTGACAACACTGAAGCAAAACATTCAACTTTGAGACCAGCCTGTTCGTCAAGAAATTGTATCTGAATGAACCACGCTTGGTAATTTCTCTCACTAGTTTCATTTCGTGTTTTCTTCCTAGGTTTAGCTTCAAACTTTTGGATAGGTTCACTCCATTCATTAAGTTGGATAAGGTCACCTCTTGTTCAGCGGTCCTCTAAGCTCATTAAATCCAAATCCATAAGCCTTTCTTGATAGAGTCTCTCTCTCAGACATTTGACTAGCTTTGTCGCTCTTCTTTGGATCTTTTCAATAATATTTACGTTAGCTTTCCTTAAAGGGTTTCCAGATACTTACGGCATATTCAAGATGCGGTCTTAAAAGTCCTGTGTACAGTAGTCTAAATGTTTATTTCAAATTTTATTAAATCAAATTTTTCTTTATTTTCAAAGTCGAAGAATGTTACGAACAAGTGTCAGAACGTTTATTAAAAATTGCCGATTCAATGAAAAAACGTTTTAATCTTCTACAGCTACGTTCAATGCAAAAAGAAGTATCGTCATCCGAAGAAACATTGGTTTTAAAATTGTACGTAGACGATTTAAAACACAATATCGAGCATGAAAAACAAGATTTAAAAGAAAAACAAAATCAACACGATAACCACCACCACCAGCAACAACAACAACAAAAATCTCAAATTCAAATACAAAAACCACAAGTTCAAGTCATAAAAACCGATTCACCGCAAACAATACGAAATCTTATAAAAATGTCTCAAATGAACACGACATCGGATACAATTACGTCATTAAAACGAGTCCTCAAACAAGACGAAGACGAAAAATCAAGTCCCAAAATTCAAAAATTAGAACCATGTATTTCGTTTACATCCACTGATAAATCCGAATCGAACACGTCTTTGAATCACTTATCATCGTCCGCTTATCCATCGTCATCGTCTAGTTCATTCGGTCTAAAAACTGAATCAAAAATAAACGAAGAAATTGACGAAACATTAATCAACGATCAAATACTACTAGACGATTACGATGAAGACTCAAATGATGATTCGGACAACCCATACGAACAGTACGAGACTTTTCGACG
The DNA here is from genome assembly GCA_022207745.1 of Brachionus rubens. NCBI lineage: Eukaryota > Metazoa > Rotifera > Eurotatoria > Ploima > Brachionidae > Brachionus > Brachionus rubens. The sequence continues at coordinate 310,926 of JAJVHD010000051.1, forward strand.
ACAAAATGTTACAGAACTCGATTTAAACGAGGACTATTCATCATCTGGTCTTAACAATTTATCTAATCTGGATGATTTTATACTAAACGATGACGATCTAGCAGTCCAGAGTATTTTAGATTTTTGAGATTTTTTTTTAAAATGTCGAACGGGTTTTTTTTTGTTTTCTTGTTTGTTTTCTCATACCGTTATTTCATTCCGTTTTTTTTGCGGGGTCCTAGTACAAGCCGATTGTACATTGTATTCGAAGAGACAGTGTTCGATGATTTTGTTTTGAAAAAAAAAGTGAATTTTTATTAAAATTTTATTTCGGGACTGTTGTGTAAATATAGTTGGTTACAAAAAAAAAGTTTTTTTTTTCTTCTTTTTTGGATTTTTTTTCTGTTTGTTTAAAGGTTATTTAAATCAAGGCTTTGAACGATTTATGCACTTTTGTATGATACTTTTTTTTCTCTCTCTCTCTCTTTAGTAGTACGTTTATATATATATTTAAAAAATATTCAAAACTAACAACAACAAAAAAGACACACGATAAAATTATACTTGGTACTTTTATTTATGGAGACAAGGTTTTTGCTTTTTTTTCTTTTTAAAAATCAAAATTAAAGTTGAATAAAAAAATTAAAACATTTAAAATTTTTTTTACGTTTTATCGGTCTAAAGAGGATATCGAATCCTTCAAGTTTTTAAAGGTTTGTACGATGTGCGATAGTAGTCCCTGATCGATTAGAGTCATTTTAATCGTCTAAAAGTAAAGTCAAATGCCTCAAGTGCACTGATGTCAATGATATTTAGTTGTGACTGTCCTATTCGAAAGTGAATGAACTCTTTTATTAGATTCTGTTACAAGTGGATTCTTCGTTTCTGATAAAAAAAAACACTAAAAACTTTTTTTTGTCCAAAAGCCCTTGAAAGCCAACTTCACTATGTTTAAAAAGTTTAATGTTAAATTTATGATTCATTAAATTTAAAACACGCTATCTGAATTTGCTATTTTTGATATTATTATCGTGTTCTACGACCTCGAAAACCCCAGAAAAACAATTTCAATTTTTTCATGGGGGGTACGAATTAAAAAAAATTTAGCCCTACTTCTCATCTTTATGCAGCCAAATGTGTATGTGCTTCATTTAAATATTTTAATACTCATGATTGGAAAAATCTATAATTGATTTTAAGATATGTTCTGAAAGCAACTATCGGATCATTATCGATGGTAAAAATAGATTTCACTAAAGCCATCCTTGGGTAAAAAAGGCGATAATGTCATTCTTCCGAAGAAGATTAAAAAAATACCAAAAAAATTCCTTTTCCAAATATAAATTGTATCTTAACTGTACTCGAGGAACACAAAAAGAAAACACAACTCTGTCAAAATTTTATGCTCTGTCAGAATATGTATAAATATAAAGCCGTTGACTATGACTTTTAAAGTTTAAAAGTTAAAAAACCGCATTCACCGATTTAGAAGGCTGCTTAAATTCGAAACCCTCGAGTCAAAAATAAGTTTCCCAAGGTTTTCGAATGTGGCAACGAAAATGACCGTTTAAGATAAAGCTCGTCGGTTTGAATGACATTTTGCGAATCTTAGATTCATTCGGTTGTTTTCCATATCATTCAAAATTAATCTAAAGTGCGCGCGGAGCAAAACTTCCACGTTATCTGAATTTTCATTTTCGACATCATAGCTGTAATCTACGACCCAAAAAAAACCAAGGAAATCAAGAATTTTACCCCTACCCCTCCGCTTTTTAGTACCAAGTATAAAGGTGCTTTATTTAAACAATCAATATCTCATGAATGCTAAAAGATATTCTTGCTCTGAAAGGACGAAAGGAAAGCTAAAAAGCTACCATTGATGCCAGGACCAAAATCGTTCCGGTAAAAAAATCCGTAAATTTAAAATCGGGTAAAAACGGTAAAAAAACGGTATTTTTCCAAATAAATCGTAACTAGTCCAAGAAAAATCCCGATACCCGTATTTTTGTACAATCTAGCATCAATAAGAGACGATTCTGCATAAATCTATGGAGCTACTTTTGCATTTTTTTATTCAATTATGGTGTACTAAGGGGCGCAAAAAGGCATATTTTTGAAATTTGTACCGGAAGCAAGAATCTTAATTTCATAAAAGCTTTAAGTCTAGAAGTGTTGTTTAAACAAAATTTCTCATTCCATTCAATCTTTTCTTTTACTTGGGATTACAGTAACCCTCAGACTCAATTTTATTACATAACTTTTAATTAATTGTTCTAATACTTTATTTAATTTTGGGTTGAACCAAATCAAGTTATTTAGAGAGAAGGAGAGATAATTTTACTGTAAAAATAAATTTAAATTAATAATTCAAGTTATTCTAGTAACCTAAAATAGAATAATAAAAATTTTTTTTCAAAAAAAAAAATCAGTTTTTATTTTTTGTGTGTTTGTAACTAAATTTCGAAAATCTTTTGTTAAAAACGAAATTTTCAATGTCAAATATTTTCAAATATTTAGGTCAATACACTGATATTCTTTAAAGGCTTTTTGACAAAATACAAAAATCATAAATTTTGAAATATGAAAATTCGATTGAAATTTATTTTTAGTTTGATATTAATTTCAGTTCTTTATTTGGATGGTAACTTAAACTCTTTGTTCTAAGACTGTCTTTAAACAAAAAAATTTTTCAACTTGAAAGGAATTCAGTGTCGTAGATTATCGCGTCGTCGATACAAAACAATCGGCAGTTACAAATCAATTGGAGGATTAGCTACATTCTTTGGTATAAGTAGTCTCATTGGTTATAGATATAGAATGCCGTTTGTTCGAAGTAATTACATAAATCGAATAGTTTATGGCAATGTTAGTGATGAGGAAAATTTTGTAAATGTTGATGACTATGTAAAGATAAGCGAAAGTTTGGCCAAGAACAGTAAGCCTAAAATTTATAGAAATAAAAAATTACAACTTAAAATTTTTTTTTTTGTTTTCCAGAAACATTTGAATCAGATAAAATTTATTTTTGCAAGAACTTGAACAATAAGCTAACAGTACAAACATGCATGGAACCGAATAATAATTCAACAGAAAATAAAGACATTTGGGATGGAGTTTGTTGTGAAAGTAGCCATACTAAAGATTATTTGTGTTGTTATGTTTCATTGAATATAAATGATGGAATGTCTCATATGGTTCGAAATAATTTTTATGTTTTTCCATTGACTTTATTTGTATTATTTTTTAAATATTTGTAAATATTAAATTTTTCAAATTTTACAGAACATCTCTCTAATCTCTACTCTAGCTTGATCACATTTATCAAAAAGATCATTAATCATCATATCATAACATGGTGTAATTTGATTTTGAGAATTCGAATTTCTGGTTTATTTTGATTAATTTCGATCAAAAATCGGTTGTACCTAAAACACGGAATCCAATTACGAAACGGAAATTTCTAAAATACGGAATTTTTTTTACGGAACGCCTACTAAATTACGGAATACAGAATAAGCCTAAAATACGGAATATTATTTTAAAAAATTACGGAATTTATCAAAACTAAAATGCAGAATTTAACTTTAACTGTTCCTTTTAACTTTAACTGTTCGGTTCAATCATCAAATGGCATCGCTCAAACAGTCTTATTGACTCGATGATTTCGTGGTGACTTGAGTCTGAGTCAGAGTCGCTTGGTTTCTTGTGACTCGACTTGAGTCATGACTCATGAGTCTGACTTGAGTCATTTGACTTAAGTCAAAAAAACATTTTTCAGGATATAAGTTTTTTATTTTTAATGATGATGAAAAACATTAGTTTGAGTTAAGTAGACGTTCAAGAATATGCTTTTTAACAAATTTATCTTAATAAAACTAGCAAAAAAATCTTAATCTTTTTTAGCTTTGATGATGCAATAAGAATGTAAGTAAAAGACCTCACCATACTAGAAACGTAAAATTAGAAGCGAACTTTAAGTAATGAAATGAAAAATGTATGCCTAGTTTGAGCTTTTTATTTGAGAGTAGCTCGATTTAGCATGGGTAAAAATTTCATATGATCCAATTTTTTTCGAAATATTAAGCCGGGTTATTACAAAAGAATTAAAATAAAATTTCCTTCACCATTATCAGGGGGTAAGAGGAAAGAAAATTCTGCACACGAGGGGGTTTTCAAAAAAAATCCGCCTTTTGTAACCCACCCTAGGGAAAAATTTTCCCCAGAATCCTTTTTTTTAAAGGACCCACCCTTAAATTCTGGCTTTGGTTTATGGGATTCTCAGGTAAAATGACAACGCTTGTTAAATTTAAACGGCTTCAGATGAAAAGAAGTGTGAAGATTGTCATTTATTGGTCGAAAAAATTAAATATTATAATTTATTCAAGAAGATTTTATTCGTTAAAGGATTTAGCCAATTGTAAGCCTAAAAAAATTTAAATTGGTAAAGATCCAACTTTCCGACACCCGCCTCACTGAATGGAAATTGGAAGGTAAAAATGTTAATCAACAGGCGAACGCCCTTGTCTAGAATATAGACTGATTAACTCTCCATTTATTTAATAAAGATAAATCGTACATAACTTGAGTACCGTAAATTCTTTTGAACTAATGGTTGGAAAAAGCTTCCACTGATTTATGGGTATCAACTGAAAGCTAAAAAGATCTAGTTAAAGTCTGTAAAACTAGCTTTCAGTTGATACCCATAAATCAGTGACAGCTTTTTCCAATCACTTGTTCATGAAAGTTCGCCAGAGGAACACGTGAATGGCCAAAACAGTACATATATTATTATAATTTATTATAAATACCTGTAAAATGACAATGTTTTCACACTTAAGTTTGAAAAAGATTTTTTTTTTTTCTCCGCCTTATTTTTTCGGTAATAGAAAGAAAATTTTTTCACACTCTTGTCATTTTACTGGTAATTAGCTATTGCGTTGTCATTTTACCGTGAGCCCGTTTATGGAAAAGTTTGGAAATCAATCATAACGTTGTATTTCTACATAGATCTTAAAAACCGATATTTTTCAATTTTTTCTAATTGTAATAAAATTACTGTTTAGTCGTTTGTAAATCATAAAAGAAAGGATTATCATTAGAATCGCCGATTTCAACTATCAAAGAAATGAAAAATCAAAAAAGGCGGATAGATAAAAAGAATACAAAAATTGTCTTTGTATTATCGAAAGTTAATTGATTTGTATTTCTGACTATGTAAAAAAATTGAAAAAATTTAAAAACTTATTTGTCTTTAATTTTTTTATCGGTAACAGTGAACAACACAGCAAAAAAAAGGATTTTTTTCCAAAATTGTGTTTTTTTGTCAAAAAAGACCCACCCACCCTCATTTTTCTTCCTGTGAATTTCAATATTTTTGATGTTAATTTAAAAGAAAAAATCAAATAGATCACTTTTTTACCCGCCAAAAATACCCACCCACCCCGGCCTCGTGTAGGAAAAAAAGTAAAAATGTTACCCCCTGCCATTATTTAATAATATTTAAATGAAGAGACTGCTTTCAATTAAAACGGCGAATTAAAAATGAGAGTTAAGGTTTTAGTTAAAGATGAGATCTTAGTAAAAAACATCATGAGATGGATTTGAGATAATTAAAGTCATTTTGAGTCATTTTCCATTAACAGCGACTCAAGTCTGAGTCAATTTTAAGGGAAAAAAATGACTTGACTCAAGTCACAAAATAAATGACTCAAGTCTGACTTGAGTCACATTTGACTCGAGTCAAATTTTTGAGTCACTATCACTGCGCTCAAAAAAACGAAAATAATGACTCTAAATCATAACTTAAAATTTATTAGTCTTTGCTTCGGGATAATCATGTTTATCATGTTTTCATCAACAGTTAATTTTTTATTAGTCATCGATTTAATTCCTTTAGTCGTATTTTATCATTTCCGTATTTAATGTTAAATTCCGCATTTTAGTTTTGAAAAATTCCGTAATTTTTTAAAATAAAATTCCGTATTTTAGGCTTATTCTGTATTCCGTAATTTAGTAGGCGTTCCTTTAAAAAAAATTCCGTATTTTAGAAATTTCCGTTTTATGGATTCGATATTTTAGAGTCTAATTCAGTTCCGGCGTTCCGTAATTGGATTCCGTGTTTTAGGTACAACCCAAAAATCGTAAAAAAGGCCTTTAATTGTTATAAATTATTTATTTAGAAATAGAAAACTTTATTACGATATTTCTCGAAAAACTAATACAGGGGTGATTGACTGACAGTAAACGACGGGTAACGACTGAGGTGATAACACGCAGTCACACTTTGTCCCTACCTTGTCCTATTGGACCGATTAGACAAAGTGTGACTAAAATTGTATAATGTATCCTATATTTAAGGACAATCTGTGACTAAGTGTGACACCGAATACTGGCGTGACAAGGTGTGACTAAATAAGGAAAATATAAGGACAAACCAAGACATTAAAAAATAAAAAACTGTGGCTTTTTGTGACTCATCGTGACTTAACGAGACTTACAAGTTTAATTCATTTTTTTAGAAAAAAAACGTTTTAGAAAAAATCCAACTGTGTGCTTTTTTCAGGTATCCAACTTTAATTCCAAAAATTAACAGTACAACAATTCTGAAAAGTGACAGATTCTTTTTGCTTTCGGGCCGAAAATGAAAAATCTCAAAGAAGAATTTATACTTTTTGACTCAAAATTCTTATTCCCCATGCTGGGAAACCCCATGAAACATATACAATTATACGAATGAAAAAACATGCCAAATTCGCCCAGAATGCTATGTTGACTGAAAATCCACTTTTCGAAGAAATATAAGATGAGTATGAAGACTTGAACGACCATTATTTGAAAGATTATGGTACTTTCTAACGACTAAGATGCTTAAGTTCAAAATGTCACTCTAAACTATAAATCATTCGAAATTGTATCCTCTTATAAATACTTAATTGAGCCAGTGGCGTAGCTCCATTGAGGCGAAGTGTGGCGGCGCCATAGTAAAATTTTCCGAGAACTAAAATTTTTTCAGTTAAAAAATTCAATAGTAATTTCAAAAGACAAGTTTTGAATGAATAACGATTCTTACGAAGAGATAATTGAAATGGCTTTGTAATTATAGTCTAGTTAGGACCATTAATGGAACCTTAATAAGAACAGCTTAGAAAAAAAACCATTACCTAATGCATTACACATTACCTAATACACTTTTCAGTAAGAGAGTAAGGGGTAAGGAGTCTTCGAAGATTAATTGGAAAGTATGTAAATGAATAAATAAGTTTATGAAAATATGGGGGTCCCATACGAAAAAATAACTAGCAGTACGCCTGACCTCATCGGATGCTTAAAACGTTGTGGATTTTGTACCCAGCTATTAGTAAACGCTTTTTGCAGCTACGGACTAAGTCATTTCACTTACATCACTTCTCTCCTTACATCAACAAGCTCAAAGGCAAAGAAGTTACCATCGCAGAATGCTTGATATTATCGGCATTATCCCAGAAATAGCATGCACCCACTCACGAGTAAGTTAAATAAAGAAAACGATAAAAAATACTTTTTTCAAAAAGTATCAAGGCCTAGGAGACCAATCATTTTGACACTTCTTCATTTAGACCCGACTCAGATTTTAGCACCTCTAAAATTTTGGTCCGACGCCGGCTCTGAATAAGATGGACCCGTCAAAGAGATTCAAGACAAAATAAGCACTTAAGCTAATAAAAATGCTACAGAATTTAAAAATTTTATTTAGAATTTTTTCCTTTACAAAAGAAATCACTCAAGTCAATAAAAAATAATATTAAATAAAAAAAAGCAATAATAATAAAAGCTATTATTGATGATGTTCTGGTTGCCATTTTAATTGTTTTTTTCTGCTCGGACTCGATTTCGCACTTGTCTCCACTATAAAGAGCAAAACACTGACATTTTGGTAGATTATTCGAATCAAAACAGTTACCATTTGATGAACATGTTTCATTTACACAAACATTAATTTTTTGTTCACAATTTTTTCCATAATACGAACTCGGACACTCACATGTAAACGTTTCATTTTCTGTGTTTTCAATACATGTACCATTGTTTAAACAAGGGTTAGACGAACACTTTCTTGTATCTATTTGACATGATGGACCAGCAAAATTTTCGAAACAAGAACACACAAACTTGGTACTTTCAATTTTACAAATTCCATTATTCGAACAATTGGCTAAACAATCGGATAAATCTGACTTTGATGACAAAATATTGACTACTTCTGTTTCTTTTAACGAATTCAAATTCAAAATTAAAGAAGTTGAAAATCCTGTATCATCTCTTGTTGTTTCTATCTTTGATGTTGAACTTGTTTCTGTTTCAAAGACATTCCAAGTAGATAAAGAAGGTGAATTAGTTATGGCGGGTGGGCTAGTTGAGTCATAAAGGCTAGTGCTTAGAACTTGGGAATCAAAAGTAAAAGTATTTTGGGTAACAGAAATAAAATCAGTTGACTTTGTAGTCGCTGTTAGTTCGGACATGTTTGATTCAGTTGAAACAGATGAGCTAAAATGCGGGAAACTCGTTGTCGGTAAGATTTCAATGACGGTAGAAACATAATTATTATATGTTGCTCCTAAAGTTGTTGTATCCCCATTGCTCAATAATTTAAGAATATTTACGTCATCCTCATGGACAGCAAAAGTCCGTACCAGAGTTTTACTAGTCAAGTTCCAAATTTTTATCGTTTTATCTTCGGATGAACTCGCCAAGAGATCACTTGCAATTAATTCTAGACTTAAAACAGTGTCTAAATGAGCATCAAAAGATTCATTCCTCCTCGTAATTAAATTCCATATTATTATTTTACCTGATTCTAAACCAGAAATTATTTCATCACCTCCAAAATTTAACAAACTGAATATTTCTTCATCTTGACCTGTGCCAATTTTTGTATACAATTGATACGAAGTTGTATTATATATGAATATTTCTTGATAATTATCATCATCAATGTCACCTGCACAAGCGATCAAATCATTTCCTAATAATTCTAAACTATTTATTTTATGGCCTGTTGGAACCGAAGCTATTAGCTGAAAAGTTGATAGATTCCAAAATTTAATACTTTGGTCAAGCGAAGAACTGACTAACAACATTTTCGATTGATCTATTTCCAAACATGTTATAGTTAATGTATGAATAGCCATTATTGATTGAAGACTAGTAGTTGATCGAACTGAGAAAAGTGCAATCTTGTAGGAATTGAATGCTACTAAATAATGTGATAAATTAAAGCTCTTTATAAAGGTTATTTCATTCCAGTTTGGATAAAAAGAACTTATCATTTGAAAATCGGTTAAATTCCATAATTTTATAGTACCGTCTGAAGAACCAGTGACAAGGATGTTATCCGAAATTAAGTCCATTGCTGTGACAGGCGATAAATAATTCAAACTCTTTATTAAACCCGTTTTGTTCCATATTTTGATTGTTTTGTCATGAGAACCACTAGCAAACACTGTTTTAGTAAAAAATTTTAAATCTATCATTTTATATGGTTAATGTATTAGAGACTTACCCCATGAGAGTGAACCTTGAGGAATAATAATTAGCACAAAAAACGGAAAAAATAACATTTTCGATTTCGAGAGCTTTAAGTACATTAGAAAATTATTGAAAAAAAAATGGATATTTATATGTGTACTGGTTATGCAAACAAGCTTTTTTTGGTTTTTTTTTTTTGAAAAAATATTTGACTTTTGAATTAAGATTGATGTAACAAAGATTCTAATTAATTTTAAATTTGATTAAAAAAATCCGTGCTTGGCTCTAATCGACGCACCATTTCAAAATATAACATACGTAAGATTTTGGTTGTTTACGGAAAATAATAGAACTGAATATACAGCGGCGTAGCCAGGATTCTTTACCTGGGGGGAGGGGGCTCAAAAAGGGTCGCAAAAATTTAGAGTGTATAAAATTTATTTTTTTAATTCTCAAAGTTTTGGTACACTCATTCTAAAATAGCTTGAGCGTTTAGTAATTAACGGTTCTTAAATTCGTAATCTCAGTGATCTGTTGTATACGTTCTAAGGCTCTAAGCTCTAATAAATGTAATAAGTAATAAAATAAATTAAGATTTATAAAGAGGATAAGCTAGGCTTCATTTTAGAATGCAAAATAGGACGATATCTTTATGTAAAATTTGCTGCAAATCGTCCATTAAATAAATTTTTGATTGATAAATTTTTATCTACAGGAATGATTGACTGACAGTAAGCGACGTGTAGCGGCTGAGGCGATAACACACAGTCACACTTTGTCCCTATTTGATCCATTAGACTAGATATGACTAAAATGGTATGATATGTCCTATTTCTAAGGACAACATGTGACTACTTGTGACATCGAAATACTGATGTGACTAAATAAGTACAAAATGTGACAAATAAAAATAAAAATATGTGACTCGACGTGACTTAACGTGATTTGCAAATTTAAATTATTTTTTAAGAAAAAATACGTTATGAAGAATATTAATATGTTCACAGAATTTCGAAAATAAAACATAAAAGTTGAGAAAAATCAAAAAAACTAAACCCGGTCATTTATGACCCATTTGAGACGTTAACGTGATTTTTTATATTTCGGACGGATAAGGGTTAAGAAAATTTTCCGATCTTAATTCTTTAGATTAAACGATATTCTTTCTTTCTATGACAAACTATAAAAGGACCAAGTTTTAAGTTCATATGATGTAGCATTTAAGTAAGGCGGACTACTGCAACCAATAAAAAACAATTTTCTAAATTTTCCACACAAAAATGTCGACATTATTATTTTTTCACTACTTGTGACATTGAAATAAGTAGTCACATGTTGTCCTTAGAAATAGGACATATCATACCATTTTAGTCATATCTAGTCTAATGGATCAAATAGGGACAAAGTGTGACTGTGTGTTATCGCCTCAGCCACTACCCGTCCCTTGCTGTCAGTCAATCACCCCTGTATTTAAATAATTGTTTTAATTTTAATTTTGTTTGGGCATGGTCCAAATGGGAATAACCGCAAGCTTAGATGGTGCGTTAGTGCACAAGTGGATGCGGTTAAATTCATTTTTCAGTTTCCGTTAATTTTTCGATTCAGTTACTTAAAAGAATATTTTTTGCTTGTGGTTTAAGTTAGTCTAAATTTTTCTGTTACCGAATAACCCGGAAAGATAAATATGCTAATAGATAATCACTTTAGTGACTGGCTTTTATTTACCCACATTTTGGTGGATTCTAATCTAACTTTTTTTTGGTCCAGATAATATTTTGAGGTGTTTTATCGATTTCATGAGAGTCAAAGACGGATTTTATTTCATCAAATTAAAAATTTATAACAACTTTGATTCAAAAATCAATTTTTTTTTAATAAATTTCCAAGTTAGTTTGTTTTTATAAGCAGCACAAATAAAAACATCCATTCATTAAATAATTTCAAATTTACTGCACTTCGACCGATTTTTTGGTGGTATCCGAACCGTACCGCATTTAAAATACCTAAGCGGGCCTACCGAACTCAACAGACAAATTTTAGCATTGAGTAATTAAAAAAAAAATTTTGTTGAGTACGGCTACGCTACGATTCGATGTCCACCAAAAGTTCGGTAGAAGTGCAGTACTTTAAGCTCTTGAATCCGAAAATGTTTTTTTTTTCATTTCTTCGGACCCTTGAAAAAAATACACCCAGGTGTAACTTTTACACGAAGTGAGATATGCAAAAAATTATTTACAAGGTAGAGTAAAAGAAGGGCTACGTAATTATACCATATTTTGACCTCCTGTTAATCGGAAAACAAAACTGATTTTTCACTTTTCAGTCTTAAATGACCTTCATATACCTCCCTATCGTTGTAGTATAAACTCCCTATTTTTTATATATCAATCGAAAGCTCTAAACGAGATTTACATAGGCGTAAAATATTACAAAATCCGGCTGTACATAAATCACGGAATCCAATTGCGGAATCCGTGAAACGGAAATTACTAAATTACTGAATTTTTTTTCACGAAACGCCTGGTAAAATCCTACGCCTATAAAATTTTTTAAAAGAATTCTTAAAAACATAATTTTATGTTCCTTTACATTTTTTATTATGCTTAGGTAGTTTTATCCCTTATACAATAATTGTATTCCTGTCTGAAATGATTTTTTCATTAAAAAACGCTATTTTTCTTTGTCGATTTATATCTATATAACCGAGCATCTCAGCTAAAAATGAACCATACACCTATGTAGAACTCGTTTAGGGCTTTCGATTGATATATAAAAAAGGGGGTTTACACTACAACAATAGGGAGGTATATGGGGGTCATTTAAGACTGCAAAGTGAAAAATCAGTTTTCTTCTCCAATTAACAGGAAGTCAAAATATGGTAGTAGTAGTAGTAGTTTATACTGCAACTTGGAAAATATCCAAGCTAAACTCAATTGAGCTGTAGCAGTCGCTTCACATTGTTTTGACATCCAAACATCAAGCTTTGCTTTGAAACTATTCATGTTCGCTCACCACTTCCTCCGGAAGTTTGTTCCAATCATTTACAACTCTATTTTTAAAAAGTTATATCTAGGAAGACAATTTTTTACTTGTTTACGTGTTAAACATTGGTTGTTTCTTCTTAGATCGTATCTTCTAGACCCAGGCTTTGTGTCTAGACTGTAATTGATGCCGTTACTAAAATTAACATGTTCGCATTTGTTTGTTACCTTGAACATTTGGATCAGGTCACCACGTTTTCTTCTCGTTCTCAAATCAGTTAATCCCAAGCTTGATAATCGCTGCGCAGGGATCATCTTTGTTGCTCTGCGTTATACCTTCTCTATCTCGTTTATATTTCCAAATATGGACACCATGAACTAACTGCGTACTCCAAATGAGGTCTCACCAGTGAACAATAAAACAGCTTGATTGTCTCACGACAAGGATGCTAAAAAGCTTTCCTAATTAAACCCAACATACGATTTGCTTTAGCCGTCGCACTTTTTACCTGAGTATCCCATTTTAGATCCTTTTGTATAAAGATTCCAAGATCCCTCTTGTCAGTGGTGTAGCCAGGGGGAGGCTAGGAGGGCTTGCCCCCCCCCATATTTTAAAAGTTAGAGGGGCTCAGCCCCCCCCCCCCAAATGAAAAAAATGTTTATCTTGTTTATATGAAAAGCCTGTATCAAAGTTGCATCTCAAGTAAAGGTTTATTAATATTAAAATAAAACATCATTATAATTGATATTTTGATCATTAAAGTAAATTTTTAAGTAATTTTTCTGTAAAAAGTTGAGACTGCCTTAAAAAATCAAAGAAACCTCTTGACTTAAAACAATACAAAATCGAAAAAAGAGTATTTTTAAGAAAATATTCCTCTAGGAATTCTTAAAGAATTAATATAGTCTGCTTTGAGTATTGTCAATTCAGAGAACTTAGACTTTTCCGATGCTAAATTTTCCTAAACGAAGAGATTTAAAAAAAGGCACTTCAACACTTTCGCGATCATTTTTATTTCAGAAAAAGACAATTTTGGTTAATATTCGCTTACAAAGACGATTCCTTATTCGCTTCTGCAACATGAAAGTCAAAGTTTGAAAGCACCTCTTTAATCCTCTAAAAAACTGACTTAGAGCCTAAAATAGATCACTGAGATACCGATATTACGAATTTAAGAACCGTTAATTACTAAACGCTCAAGCTATTTTAGAATGAGTGTACCAAAACTTTGAGAATTAAAAAAATAAATTTTATACACTCTAAATTTTTGCGACCCTTTTTTGAGCCTCCTCCCCCCAGGTAAAGAATCCTGGCTACGCCGCTGCCTCTTGTAGGTAGACTTGCTATTAACTAGGGTATTTGAGTATCACTTAAAAGAGAGAGTTTAATTTTTAAAATTTTATTCAAAAATAACTTAAGAATATAAATATTAAAAAAAAAATTTAAAAACTTTACATTTAAAATTTACATCATTTAAAGCCTTTCAGTCGTCAAAAAGAAAAAAAAATAAAAAAAAATTTTAAAGCTTAAGAAAAATCATTTTAAAAAAGTTTCGGTAATTGTTTGAAAAAAAAATCACATAAAAAAAGTTATTTTTGCCGATATTTAATATTCATCATCATCATTTGATTCTTCATTACCATTCCAATTACCATTAATCAAATCAACACCACCATCATGTACATTGAATTTTTCATCTTTGCGAATTTTCGATCGTCTATTTTTAAACCAAACTTGAATTCTCGATTCTGGAATTCCAATACGAGCAGCCAAATCTTCTCTTACATAAATATCCGGGTATCTAGTAGTTTGAAACAATTTTTCCAATTCGGACAATTGAAATTTAGAAAATTGAGTTCGTTGACGACGTTTACGTCTTTGACTAGCTTCAATTGACATTTGCGATGGTGTTATTATACACTTTGGCTTCTCTTGAATTGGATAGCTTGAAAATTTTGGTTTATTAACAGTGTTTGGTGTCGATACGACATTTTTTTGACTATTACTCGACGAATTCGAAGAAACCGAAGACGATGGCGTAGTTACTTTTGATTCAAACGAACTCGACAATTGTCCTGTTAGATACGAATTATTAAAATAAGAACTATCAGGATTTGAAACAAGATTCAAAAAATTGTTATGCTGTCCATCAAACGAAGGATGATAAAAGTTATAATTGTATTGTGGTGGAAAATAACCGTAAGATTGGTATTGACTTATTGGCGATGTTAGAAACGGAAATTGTGTCGAATTTAAACGTGATACATAATCGACATCAGACACAGAAGAGCATGATGAGTTGATCGAGGGTGTCGATAGTGGTGGTGTTACAGAATTTTTCGAACTATTTGATTGTACAGACGATTCTAGTTTAGGTGATGAGCTAAAATTTTGTTCCTGAGTCTCCGGTTGACTGTATTCTTGATAAAACGAACTCGGATAATAACTTGATTGATGATACAACGAGTTAACATTGTACAAATTTTGTTGATTCTCATAGAATGATTCCATTTTTGTTTTCTTTAAAATTACGTAATCAATTAAATACTCAAATTTGTATTTGAAGTTTTATCTGGTTTTTTGGTAATGCCGGGTTTCAGAATACTATATTTATAGTCTTTAGACGAAAACAACAGTAAAAACAAATCTCAATCGTTTATTTCGAAAAAAATAAAATTAACCAATGAGAGACAAGAATTTTTTATCACATTAAAAAAATTGGACCTAATTTAGTCTTTTTTGTTAACACGTTAGCTACTCAACTAATTAATGTGTTAATAAATCCGATTATTGACATGGAATATTTACTAAAAATCTCGATTATCAAACAAAAAGTAAACTGCAATTGAAATTATTTTTGTCGTATTTCAAAAGCCATATGGCAGGGGGTATGTTTTGAATGTTTGTCAACTAGAGTCTTTTATTTTGTTGAAATAAGAATTTGATAAAAAAATTATCTGCTAAATTTGCTTGCGGCTGTGTATGTATGAGCGCACTCCTCTAATAGCTTATCTTAATACTGTTCTTTTTTTTTTTTAAAACATTTGGAGTATAACAACTTATGAAGTGCTTTAATCTCAGATTATAGCCAAACAATAATTTAAAAAAAAATAAAACTTACAGTTTCGGTATCTGAATCAAGAGAATGTGGTTGAAATAATTTTTTCTTTTTTGGTTCATTTTTGTCCGTGTTAATTGCTCCCGGTTCTTGTAAGGGTCTCCGTACGGAATTCAAATAATTTAGAAATAGTAATGAGTTAATAGATGAGATTGACATTATTGATTGATTGAGTAATTGATTCGAGAAACAAAGAAAAATTGTTTTTTTACGTAAATTTTTTTATTAAATGTTACAAAAATGAGTGTGTTAATTTTTAATAAATTGAGGATGAGCCAGCGCGAGAGAGATTAATTCGAAAATTAAGGGATTTTCGATAAAAAATTAATTTTTTTACATTTCAAAAGTCTTAAGTTAATATTCGTAAGATTAAGTGGACACAAAATTCAATAATAAAAAAAAAATTAAGTTTCAAATGTTTTCAAATCAAAAAAGAGATTGAAAAGAGATTTCAAATAAAAAAAAAGATTTTTGAAATCTCTATCTTTTGGTAATTAGAATATTAATTGATAAATTGATTTATGAGATTATGAAATTAAAAAAAATTTTTTTTTTGTTTTTTAAGTTTATTTAATTGTAAATAAAAAAAGAGTTTTTAATATCATTTTTGAATCCCCAATGTACTTTTGTATAAAGACTTTAAGAAGAGACTTTGACTTTTGAGTCTCAACACTTTCTTACTAAAACAACTTACAATTCATATTTCCCATGCTTTACCATTCAAGTCCTAAAGGATCAGTTTTGATTCCGCCATTTTTCAGCATATTTATCAACGACATTCCACAAAGAGATTCCACTCACTTCTTTTTGCTGATGATTTATTGACTTGGAGGATGAAAATGAGCGCCGCTAAGTGTAACTTCTTAATCTTTGCCTAAGGAAGAAACACGGATGAATTATACCCCTCTATCTTCAATGAACAAACTCCACTACAAAATGAAGTCACCTTCTTAGATATAAAAATAGATGGCAGACTTTCTTTTGGTCCCTTTGTAGATGAAATAAGAAAGAAATGTTTTTCAAGGCTCAACATCATTAAGATTTTATCGGATAAGCATTGGCATTTGGAAAAAAGTTTGTTTGGAAATATCTACAAATCGATTGTTGTTTATCTATTCCCTTGCATCAATCTCATTAGGAATTCATAGGTACAGAAACTGCAAGTGGTACGAAATTCTGCAATAAGAGCAATCCTTAAACTCCCGTATCGTACCCCGTCTGAAGAGCTACACTTTTTGGGTCAGAAACACCAAAACCTTTCTTCCATTGATCTGAGCGAACTAACTGATAAATATGTCAAAAACGACTTGGAAAAATCTGTTTCAGTTGTTGTTCGACTTGTTAGTGAATACAAAAGAGGTTTCAATTCATTAAATGGAAACACTCCTACTCCTTTGTCATTTTTTTTATGCTTAATGAGCTCCAGCTCTACCAGTGTCTTACTAAATAAATAAAAATTGAATTAATAAAAAAATTGTTTAATAGTTTCTGATCTGGAAATTACCTTCATGATTTAAAGCATTCCAATAAAAAAAATTTACAGTTTGGGAATATTTTCCAGTTGTTTAAGGCTTGCAATGGTCAAAACTACATCACTATCTTAATTTGGGGTTTACGACCCCAAATTCTTAATCTTTATATATTTAGATCTAAGATTTTAATTTTCTAAGAGATTGTTTTTGAGGTTTCCCCCTCAAGGATAAACTAGAATTTTTAGAGCTACATGTTTACTTGTCTACACGCTTCGCTGCGGGTACGCTTTGCTTTGGTACGGCTACGCTTCGGGAATGGTACGGCTTCGCTTTGGATCGGAGGTCCCTTACTACGCTTCGGTACGGCTCCTGGTTTCTCCCGTGATTCCCTAAAACTAGACAAAATCCCGATTAAAATGGTGAGCTCATAATTCAACCGATAAAAAAGCTGGAATTTTTAGGCGATGTTAAGTTTAGTATCAAAATATCAAATATCAAAAATATGAATCCGGAAAGCTCAAAGTTTTTAGTTGACGATGGGACCCAAAATGAAAGGATTTAAAATCTACTCGAGTAAAAACGATAGGCATAAGGTATTTTTCAGTTGAATCGTATTTAATCAAAGGGGATCCCCCTCAAAATTCACAAATGACTTGAATTGATTTTTACCTTAGTTTTTTTTTAAATTTCAGATATCTCAACGTCTTTCTTAATCTTCTATTCTATCAGAAAGAAACTCTTTGTGGTTATATACATTATAATTCAAGAGGCTAAGTTTTAATTTCAAATTTATGTTCGTAATTCAACTGTTTGATACGTTTGGTTTCAGAAACTGGGTTATTTAAGCGGTTAACCTCTGAATCTTTAACCTCTGAATCCTATTCAACCGAAAAAATAGCTGACATTTTTTATTTTTACCAAAATTTCCCAAGTTTACCGTAAATTTTACCGTATTACCTCAAATACAAGTAACCACAAATAGAAGAAAGTTGCTATTATTTGAGTTAAAATTTTCCTTTTATTTGAGTTATTTTTTTCTAAAAAAGTGTCTCGTTTAAAAGAAACGAAACACTTTTTTGAATGAATAAATAATGATAAAAAGCTTCAATAACATGATTTTTTTTGTTTCAAATAAAAGAAAAAATAAGAGAAAAATTTCCTTTATTTGAGTCACTTTTTTGGACTTTCAAATTTTCGAATAGAAGAAATTCTTTGATGACCGAACTGTCTTTTATTTGAGGTAATACGGTACTTGAAAAACGATATTTTGACTTTTGTGATTTTACGGTATTTTACGTAATCATCACTGTAATGTCTTCAATTCAATTACAACATTTTTTCATTCATAATTTTGATATGTCCGTATGACGACTCAGTCCGTATTTTTTTAAAATTTTAATTGAGCTGTATATCAAAAGAGAAAAGAAAGTTTAATAATTTTTGGCATTGGCCTACAGAGAAAAAAATGCTCTTTAAGAATATGTATTCTTTTTACAATTTCGGTTGAAAAATGTAAGTCTCAAAAGTATTTTCCATAAACAGTATAATATGGTCTTAACTGATCAAACCCTGAGCGGTTATCATTTTTTTTTATATTTACTAACAACTTGGGGATATTCGTTTTCAACACCCCTGAAAATGCCAAAATGGTCGGATATTGAAAAAAAAATTTTTTTTCTTAAATATGACCCCCTACTGCTGCAGCCTCGTGTACCTTGGGTTGATTTTTCACATATGTCGATTATAGGTTTAAATGAAAGCCCGTACCTTAAAACATAAGTATTTTTCGAATTTAGTCCAAAAAAATATATATTTCGATGAATTTGGGTTTATGGTGCGTTCCATTTTACTTCAATAATGGCGTAGCAAACAGTAGTCGTAGCGAAAATGGTTCGTTAACTACCATTAGGCTATTTTTTCAAAAAAACTAATAAGATTTATAATCTTGTTTTGAATGGTAGGTTTTTCGAGTTCTATCTAAAGCTAGTCAAATAAAAATAAGGACTGTTAACTCTCTATGACGGTGTAATGAAACTTACTTTAGGTAATTCATAAACTTTAATTCGGATCAAGAAAGAGTTCATTTGTTTCAAACTCCACATTTCACGCAGCTAGAATTCAAATTGAACAATCGTTTTTTTTTTGTTTTTATTTTTTTATTCTGTTATCAAGACATATCTGTATTGATTTTCTAATGATGTCAAATTTAGAAAGGGGTCCGCATTACTAACATACATGCAAATCTTCTTAACATACATTAAAATCTTTTTATCATACATAAATTTTCTCACAACATACATACCTTATTAACATACAAATTTGCTGAATAACATACTAAATGCTTACAAACATACGTTAACTTTCTACTCTTTAGCTCCTCGTACTGGAAATACTTCTCAACTTGAGCTTCTTATACAAAAGCTTCTTCTACTGGAGATTCAAGTATCGGAGCAACTGATTTAGGAGCTACATGTTTTGGTGCTTCCAGTTGCAATTTCTGGTGCTAGTCGTATTGGAACAACTTCTATTGGAGCTACATGTACTTCACCTCCTTATACAATAGATTCTTCTAGTGAATCTTCTTCGCCTGAAGCAAGTCTCGAACTGGAGTCCGGAGTCTCTTCCAGTACTGGAGTTGCATGTGATGGTGCTTCTCGTCCTGGAACTCCTTATACTGGATCTACATGTCCTGGAGCTGCATGTACTAGAACTTCGTCTACAAAAGCTTCTTTTAGTGGAGCTTTTCTCCTGGAGCTGCTAGTTCTGTAGTACATGTACCTTTTTTTTTAAATAAATATTTGCAATAAATATTAATAAAATTTTGATGATTTGTAGTCTAAAATTTGTATGTTCATTAGCCATAAGTATGTTTATCAGACTTGTGTATGTTTTTCAGCAATTTGTATGTTAAAAGGGTAATGTATACTGAGAATAAAACCTTGTATGCTAAAAAGATTTAAATGTATGTTGAGAAGATTTTTATGTATGTTAAAACAACAATCCCTTTAGAAAGCTAAGAAGCATTTTTTCGCGTGAAATAATTTTATTCTTTCACAAAAAATATAATCACCATAAAAAAGAGAAAAACTAAGTGAACGTCATTTTAAAAATTCGAAACAAAAAAAAAATTACAAATTATAAAAAAAGAAATTTAATTTTTATAAATAATATCGTAATGTCCAGGTCTATACAAAATAAACAAATCCGGATTGCTATCGTCCGGAAAATTATGTGGTGTTGCTTTTTCTTGATCAGCTCTATCAAGATAAATAATACTTACTGGTATTTGAAGAGCATTTGTCAATGCTATTATGTGTATATGATCACTTTCTCTGTACATTGGCTCAACTTCCTTCAATATAATTTTCATTAGTACAAAAAAAATTATGTCTCTAAAGACTTATAACTCACGTGACTACAAAATTCCTTCATTGTTTGATATGTCTCAATAAATGCTAAATAAAAATCGACATTTTTTTGCAAATAACACGACACTATTAACCTTTTAATAATTTAATTTGACGAATTTTGAGTTTTATATAAACATTATGGGTTACCTTAGAAATACGACTATGTAATCTGATGATCCTTGATTGTTAAAAATATCTTCCAATAGTTTAATATCTGATTTTTCAGTCAACTTTTCAAGTTCTTCGATAAACTTTAAAAATAAATTTTCTAATTTTTTAAACCCTAAAAAAAAATGTTATGGGGTCTTACGACATCTTTGAAGTCGTCTACAGTAAATGAATTATAGCCCAATTGGTTCAAGTCATTTGAAAAACTGTCTGCTAAATCTTTTAGTCTTTGATTTAAATTTAGATTTAAATTTGTTGTTGCTGCAAAAAACGAGAGGGTTTACTGTTTAATTTTGTCCGGTTTACCCATAATTGATTCGAAATAACGAAAACCAAATGCTCTAAAAAAACAGTTACCGTCACCTCTTGTTCTACGCATAAATTTAAATCTTTCACTCAACTCCTTTATGATTATTAAAATGATTTTTTTTTTCGTGAATTATTTGAATTTTTTTGATTTACTAATATTTTTGTTCGATAGATGGCATCTTCTGGTAAGTATTCGTTCAATAACGATTTCAATTCGATCAATTCACTCACTAACTTTTGTTCACTCGCAATCTATTTTTTAATGTTTAACATAAAAATTCAACTTTGGGTCTAGGTTTGCCTACTTCTTTTTCAATCGCAGATTGTTGAGCTGTTATTTTTTCGTCAATTAGTTCATCTTTTGAAAAAATGATATATTAGACATAATTAGTGAGTTTAGAAGAAGAAAAAGACTGGGATCAAAAACATCTACCAATTAAAGTGGCTCACTCATTTCGAATTTTGCATTTTTTTTTTGCATTATCCCAAAATCATGTTTCAATTAAAATACCGAATAGATTTTTTTTACAGTAGTAAGATTTTAATTATACAGATGCCCCTTATAAAGCCGGAAAAGGAAGAAAATTTCCCGAAAAAAATAATATAGAAAATTCTACAATATGTTATAGATTATAAAATCCGAATTTCCGGGAATCCATTGAACATACTTCTTGTTCCAATAACTTATAGAAAGTCTATAACGCGGAAATCACGAATTTTACAGTACGTTTTACAGTAAAAACATGATCAATTTCCGTTTTTTGACAATTAAAGACAACCAGGTTCAAGTTCAATTCAATAGTTTGAAGAATTTCATTCTTTTCAAAAGTGAAACTTCTTGGTCGTGAAGATTCTTCTTTGATACTTCATTTTTTTCGAATGTGAAAATCTTAACCAACCAAAATAATCCTGAGATAAAGACTGTAATAGCAACAAAACACTCTTCTCATACTCATACTTTTATAACCTTATGTGTTCTCTCATCTTAATCATAACGAAGTAAACTGTATAAGTTTTTTAGGAGACGGGTTACTTTCATTTTAAGACTTATTTATTTTTAAGACTTTACGAATTTTTGTCGACTTTGAAAAAATGAGATTTAATATGTTTAAGACTTTAAAAATTATAGACTTTTTCAGAAAGAGGGTTTCCTTTTTATTAATAATTAGTTTGTTTTGCATTAAATCAAAATAAATATCTCACTCTAATAACTCTTTGTAAGACAAGACTGTATATTGAAGATGTAAACGCCAAGATTGCGGAGCATCTGTGACAACTTTTGATGAACTTGGTTGTCTTAATTGCGAAATACATATTTGATAACGCATTTTTGATAATTTTAGAAAACAAAAATAAGTTATTAGAAAAAATAGCCAAAGACTTAAAAGTGTTGAAACGGAGGATGAATTTCAAGATGCTCGTGGTGGTGGTAGAGGACGTGGTCGTAGTAATGGTACAACTTCACAACTTATTCCAACAACCAAGTATGATGTAAATTAGATAATTAATAGAAACAAATGTATTGGTTGATTACAAGAGTCGAATGATTGGTTTTTCTGGTCCAAAGCGTAAGGCAATTGATGTTCAAAAGGACAGAGTTTATAACAATCTAATAGAAAATCTGAGCAGTAATGTCATTGATCTGAAACAATATATTCGTTCATGTTCATACTTGGTAAATTTTAATAATGTTATGATGTTGGTCTAATTTTTTTAATTTACATTTGTAATTTATATTTTTTTTCAATTTAATTATGAAAGTCCTTAAAACATAAAGTCTCGAAATGAAATAAGTCTTTTTGTATAAAGTCTTACCGTAAACCCCCACTTTTTGTACCCAGAAAATTTGGCCTTTAACATTCGATTTATGCTTAAATTCCTTTGTATCAATGGCTCGAAAATACCTCATTCTAACCGCCTCAACCTAGTCTTTAAACTGAAGGTATGAGTTTTTGAAACAATACTTTGTCTATCGAAATATTTAAAAAAACTACTGGATACAAAAAGTGGGGGTTTACGGTATTTAAATTAAAGTCTTAACTTTTAAGAAGTCTTAAAATGAAAGTAATTCTTAGGAGTAATTCTGATCGATTCATCGAATGAAAAGTTAAAAGCTGTAATAACAAGATGTCGAAAACTAGTCGGAAAATTCAGACATAGTTCGAATTTAACTGATCAATTGGTACAATCGATCAAACAATTCGAGAACCCTGAAACTAAGTGTGAATCAATCTATAAGTTACGACAGGATGTAGCGACGCGTTGGAATTCTACATTTGTGATGCTAGAGTTAGTTTTTATAAATCACAATTCAATTAAGTATGTTTTAGGTAAAGATGCAAATGCGAGATATAGAGATCAAATTTTCAAAGTCAATGAACTTCTTTTAATGGAAGATTTGCTGGAATTATTAAAGCCATTTTTGCACATTACAAAACTTTTAAGTGGATCAAACTATGTAACCTGTTCAGTTATTTATCCGAGTGTGATTCGAGTTTGTGAAATATTAATGACAGTAACCATGGATTTGGGTTTTTGGAAGATTTGGCTAAAGAAATGTACAATGACTTAATTGATAGATGTGACATGTATTTGGATAATGATTTGATAATTACCGCCTCATTTCTTGACCCGAGATATAAAAATTTCCATTTTGATTTTTACGAGAATTTACGTAATTTCAGGTAAATTTTCGTAAAATCCGGTAAATAAATGTAATTTTACGTAAAATTACCTGTTTTTACGTGAATTTTGGTAAAATCACGTAAATTCATGTAAAAATTAGTAAAAACACAAAATCGTAGCAGTACTGTATTTTTATGACATGTTATTAAATTTGAGCAATTACGTTATTTTATTTTTTGTCAACTGTCAACTCAATTAATGTAATCGACGAACTGGAAAACACAAGATGCTTTTGTTGGTATAAAAACTTTAAAATTTCACCCTTTCCACCGCACTTCAAATTCCTAAACTTTCATAAAAAAGCACTGCGAAAGACCAGATTTGTAGATATTGTTGATCTATGTTAAAAAATTCCCTTTTTACCGTTTTTACCCGTGTACGACTTCAGGGAATTGTTTTGTATCCCAGCGTCAATGGTAGCTTTCATGTCATATCTTCAGGTCAACAATATCTTTTTTTTTATAATGAGTTCTAGAATGTTCAAAAAGAGCGCCTCAAAATCTCGCTGTATAAAGCGGTAGGTTAGGGGTAAAATTTTCGATTTTTTACTTCCATAAAAAATCTGTTTTACGGTTTTTTTTCGGATCTTAAAACACTGTTATAATATCAAAAATGTCAAACTCGGAAGTTTTGTTAGCCCTGAACCTTATAATTTGTGTTTAATCTTACCTTCATAATAATTAAATTCTTGATTTTCTTCGGATGTCATTCTCAATTTACTTGAAGACAAAAAAAAAACAATTAAAAAAAAACATTAAGTAGAGGCAAAACTCTCAACGAATAGTTAAATCCGTTTGAAAAAAAAAACAGGGGAGGATAAGGAAGTAACAGAATAAACTGCAACAAACATTGTAAATGTTTAATTTAAATTTTATTTTTAAAATAAAAAATGAACTAAACCAAAAACAAAACGTAATTGACAAAAAGAGTTATGCAGTTTTGTATCCTTTTAAATTAATAATAAATAAGGTTTTGTTAAAGAGAGAATTTCAAACAAAGTTTTTCCCATTTGAAACATTAAACGAATTGAAATTTGTTCTAAACTAAACGACATTTAAAAATCAAAATAAAAAACGAAAAAAATTTATTTTGTTTTTTGTTCATCAGCGTGATACAATTGAATAAATGTAAATAAGAAAACGGCAACCATCATTGAGAATGCACT
Organism: Brachionus rubens; assembly: GCA_022207745.1. Classification (NCBI taxonomy): domain Eukaryota; kingdom Metazoa; phylum Rotifera; class Eurotatoria; order Ploima; family Brachionidae; genus Brachionus; species Brachionus rubens. The sequence continues at coordinate 335,718 of JAJVHD010000051.1, forward strand.
TGCATAATATGGATATGCAGCTGGAATGAAACGATCATATTGTGTATGTTCCATTGGTCTTACAGATACTTGAGTCGATGAAAACATATGAGTATAACCAGCACGATTGTAATCGACAACAAATTTAAAAATACCATAAACATCTGGTACTTTAAATTGTACATTAAAATTACCATTTGAGTTTGTCAAAGTTGTACGTACAAACGGATCGAGACGAACAAATTCTAACTGAACATCATTAGCTTGAAATGGAATCCATTTACCATTGACCATTTCTTCTACTTTAATCGAGTAAACAATGTTTTCTTTAATTGTGTAAGCAACTGGTGGTTTAGTTTCACCAACTTTGTGATGGTCAATACCAACAACGCGTATTACACCTCGTTCTTTAAATACCCATTGAGATAAAGCAGTGCTTAACTCTTCGTTACCACTTTTATCAAATCGTTTTGAGTTTGGACCAGCACGTTGGACTGATGACTCGAAAAAATCGTTAGAAAAAAAATCCAATGAACCAACAAAAACTACTCGGGCATTGTTTCTGGCTTGTAAAGCACTGATTAATAAAGTACTTTTACCAACTGAGTGTGGATATTCGGTTATTTTATCTTCTGGTTTGTAAGTGTATGAAAATGATGAACCGGTTAAGATATCCAATAACAATGGATTTTCTGGATCAGCGGTCATTCTAAATAATAAATTTGATTAGAACAGTTTAATCTAGGTTACCATTCCCTCGGTAGTTAGTTTTTTTCAGCGACTCCAAAGAAATTTTTCATAGGAACCCCTGTCCAATATGCCAACTGTAAGCTGCAAATCTTGTTTTAATTTTGAGTTCTCCAATTTTCAATTTTTTGGAGTCTACAGTTGAGCCAGCTTATGGACTCTTTTGGACTACCTAGCGTTATGTAAGAAGATAAAAGTAACTTACGCAATACCACGATATAAAACTGGAGCACCGGATCTAGCATTACCAACAATCAATTTATTATTAATTAAATTTTGAGAATCAGCTACGATTAATGTATTTTGTCCATCATCGTTAACATCCGAATTGAAACGATCTATAACATAAGTACCTTCATCACTAAATTCAATACCACATTCACCAGCTATTTCTCTAATTGGCTCAGCTAATTGAGAATTAGCAGCGACTAATACATTACCACCAGCATCAATGAAATCGACAACCGATTTAGTAGTGATATTACCACCAAATTCTTAAAAAATATTTATTTTAGAAATGAGTCGGTTTAAGTTAGGATTAACGAGTTTTTACCAGCTACGTTTGGACAGAACAATGCCAAATGATCAAAAATGTATTCGTTATATTTAGTTAAGGCAAGTTCAGAGTCATCAGCAGTTTTAAAAGTAATTTGAAAACCACGATCGCGTAATGACTTGAAAAAAATCGAATGTGTCTCTCTAGTTGAATAATTGTCAAGTAAAACTAATAAACGTTTTCCTTGACCGTCTGGTACGATACCTTTTGATATAATTGCTTGTATTAACACCAAAATGGTGAAACCAATAAGTAATGGTCTCATTTTTTTTGTCTAAACAAAAAGAGAAAATAATTTACGTGGAATTCAAGTTTAAATTATTGATTTTCAAAAAAAGTAAAAAAAAATAAAATAAAATTGAAGACGTATGTACTTTTTATGTTTTTTCGAGAATTTTTTCAAAGTTAATTTTGAAAGCTATGAAATGTAAACCGTGGCAGTTATTTGAATTTTGGTTTTTTTTATTCTTCGTGTATTGAGTTTTATGTTTTCGATTTCAGTTTTGTTTAAAAGAGACTGTTTAAACCGTCATCTATATTTTTTTGATTTTTATTTTTGCAGGTATATACACTTTTTTTTATTCAATTGAAAAATAATGCACTCAGTGCAATGTTTATTTCAAGTGCAAAAAATTTGAAACAAATTTTTAAAATTTATATTTTAGGTTTACGGTTTTGTCTTTGTCGATTCATAAACGTTACATGTCGACAAAGACAAAACAACGATTAGTTGCCCTCCCATTTTCAAGGCATGGTTACGACTATGCTTCTGCCATTCACTCCAGTAACTGTGGGACGTTCATCATAAACAGTGCCAATCATCCGAGCCGAAGCTGCGAACTCGACAACTATCCAGACTAGCTTGGAACCACAAACCAAGCGTATTCTACATCAAGTAGAATACTTAACTTTGTTACTAGAGCTACACCAATTGCTAAATGGGTCTGCTGTAAAACAAGCTCTTGCGCCATTCCCCGACTTCTATACGTTGTGATGGTCAAAGCTAATACGACAAGATTCGAACGCGATCCGTAGACCCACTTACCCGTAATACAGCACATTTAAATAGAATGACAGCAGCATCACTGCCCTCCCATTTTCACATCCAGGCTTGGGACTGGCCACGGCATGGTTGCGGCCCTCTTTGCTTTGGCTAAGAAATAAAAAGTTTATGATAAAAAAATATCTGTAACATCGTCATCTAAAATCGTAATGAGATCTATGTTCTTTTGAATGGTATAAATTTTTTAAATCCAATAACTTTATTACTCATTTACTGCACTTCCGCCGAATTAAAGGCGTACCCGTACTAAAGCGTACCCGTACCGTACCGAACCGTACCCTTACCGTACCGTACCGTACTTGAAGCGTACCGTACCGTACCCGTACCCGTACCGTACTTGAAGCGTACCCGTAACCGTACCCGTACCCGTACCCGTACCCGTACCCGTACTTGAAGCCTTCCCGTACCTGTACCCATATTCTCGAATAAATAAAGAAATAAGAAATTTTTTTCAAATTCAGAAATTGATTTTGATTTTTATTTTTATTTAAATGATAAGGTAGTCTTGGCAGTCGACTATCGAACCAACTGGACCAAAACAAGAATGGTAAATTTTCACACAGAGTGCATACGTGCAAATTGTAGATATCTTACCCTGCTTCACAATTTAGAACTTTTGCAAAACTATTTAGTGATTTGTGTTTGCTTATTGAACACGGACTAAAAATTCGTCATGCCTTTTTCTAAAAAAACTTTCAGGAATTTGTATTTGTATTTATTATTGTGGGTATGAGTACGGGTACGGTTCGGTACGGGTACGGGTACGCTTCAAGTACGGTACGGGTACGGGTACGGTATGAGTACGGGTACGGTATGAGTACGGGTACGGTATGAGTACGGGTACGGTATGAGTACGGGTACGGTTCAGTACGGTACAGGTACTGTGAAGAGTACGGTTCGGGTACGCTTCGGGTACGGTACGGGTACGGTTTGAGTACGGTACGGTACGGTACGGGTACGATTCGGTATGGTACGGGTACGGCAAGCATTTAATTCGGTGGAAGTGCAGTATATCACAAATCAATTGCATCACATTTGATACCTCAGACAAATGTGGTGATATAAGCGGCAGTAATACTGTACAGTCTAACATCGCTAATTCGGAATCATCTTTTAACCGACATTTCTTAAATTTCCCACTTTAATATTTTACTATTGGATTACACCTCAATAATCCGACATTTTCGACAAACCGACAAAAAAATTCTCAACCAAATAGGTCGGATTAACGAGGGAAGACTGTACAATCATCTCGTCAATTAGTCACCTAATTGGTTCACTCAAATTTTCGATTAGTTTTTTTTCATTACAAATATGACCCCACCTAATCAACTAATCATTTAGCTTTTTGATATTTTTTTTCTTGCCAGATTCAATTGCAGGCGTAATTTAACAATTCTTTTTTGATTAAAAAAAAATCTTATTAAAGTTTAGAGTTGTTAATACTAGAGACTTCGAGAGGCCGATTAATTTCTTTTGATTCAAATTGAAATATTAGAACCGGAAATTTGATTGATTATGAAGCTTAATAATCAAAGCAAAACAAATATTAATTTATATTGTAATATAATCCTAACACGTTAATATCAAAATTCTTAGCGAATAAATTCTTTCTAAAATACTATCCCATAGTACATTCTTATATATGGATAGATAAAGAATTTTAAAAAGTGAAAATTTAATATTTATATGAAATTTTTTAATCATGAATAATTTTCATTAAAAATTCTTTACTATCCTTGAATAATCTTTAACTTGTATTAGAATTTTTGAATCCACACTGAAACCGATACTCGGATTCCAAGTTCAAAGACAGAGAAATATCTTCTTAGTGTGCAAACAAGTGTGAAATGTCTTTGGAGGCTTAACTTGACGCTTAGAAGAGTTTTGTTAGATTTGTTTCTGAAAGAATAGTTTAAAGTCTGATATTACTTATGTTGTATGGAGTCTATTATTCAAGTTGTAAGAAAAAGGCAACAAGTTTTTAAGTGAGACTTGAATATTATTTGTTAATTTTATGTTAAAAGACATGCGTTGCATGATTTCCATCTTCAATGATAAACCTGAAACTCATAAGTAAAATTCTAGAAAATAAGTTTGTGAAAAAATGATGACATAAAAGCTTGACCGATTAACCTTGTGCAGTAGGGGTGTCACTTTTACCTAACCACTGAGTAAAAAATAATGGGTTCATTACTTTTATTACTTTTTTAAAAATGGTCATAAAAGTCCAAAAACAGCGTATTGACAAAAATTGACATAAAATACATTGATTTGTAAGAAGTAATGAAAGTAATTAGAAAATTACCATTACTTGGTAAAGTAATGCACTGTTCATTACTTTTTGTTGAGTAAATTTCAAAATTTTGAGAATAAAACTTCCTATCAAAAATTTGTGGTTTCTGCTCAAAATTCTTTTAAATTCAATCAATTTAGTTAGGTCGGACATATATTTTACCAAGCTATTACTTTTAACAGATAAAGTTTTACTTTTTCAAGTAATGCTTTTAATTAATATTACTTAGTAATGGTAATTTTCCCATAACTTTCATTAATTTTTTCAAAAACCGATATTTTAATCTTATTGATATCAACAGCGGCGTAGCCAGGATTTTTTACATGGAGGGGGGGGGGGGGCTCTGATCAAAAAGGGTCGCAAAAATTTAGAGTGTATAAAATTGATTTTTTTCATTCTCAAAGCTTTGGTACACTCATTCTAAAATAGCTTGAGTGTTAAGTAATTAACGGTTCTTAAATCCGTAATATCGGTATCTCAGTGATACACAAAAATTTTTGAATTTTAAATTCAGAATTATTTTAAGACCTGAACAAGAAATTTTTGAATTTCAATGGACTATATCAGTTTGACTACTCCATCTAACTATCGAGTTTTAGGCGTAGAATTTTCATGTGACATGTAAGAAATATATCTGAAGAGAAATTTTTTTTCAAAAAATTTCGGCAAGAATTTTAATAATCAAGAACATTCAAAAGTATGACATTTTCGAGGATATTCGGAGCCGGAAAAATTATGAAAAGCATCGAGCAGAGTTATACTGGATTGAATTTAGGGTAACAAAAAAATTCAAACAGTTTAAATTATAGGCTTAGTACTTTTAGCTGCAATAAATAAATCAGATAGTAGTAGTAGTAGTAGTAAAAAAAACTGCAGTATGAGCTGTGTCCATACCAGCGCAATTAAGCGCTTAGCCCAAATATGGGCCATTGAAGTCGTTGCATTAGGTTAAATTTAACACTTCTCTATCAATACACGCTTTGAATTTGTTGACCGATTTGGGTGACACTGTACTAGCTGATAACATATTCCAAGTAGAGACTTTTATATTTGACAAAAAATTATATCGACATGAGCTCTTTTTGTTGATTTCTCTAACAAGTCTCGTCGTTTGACCTCCTTAGGTTAAGTGACAAACTTTTCGCGTAATTAACTCCATTAACCAGGTTGATTTTCTCTACACCATTAACAAACTTATACGTTTGAATCAAGTCAATCTCCTATCTTCAAGATTTCCAACCTATCATCATAGGACTTGTCTTTTATTGATTTTACGAGTTTTATTGCTCTTCTTTGTACCCTTTCAAGAATCGAAATGTCAGTTTTAAATGAAGGACACCACATGCTTACGGCAGATATTATTTAGCATATTGATATTCGCCTTCACATTTTTATATCATGTACGATGACGTACTAATTTAGATTAACACGCTAAATTTAGTTATTTTTTTATTCAAAATTATTCTAATTATTTCTAATAAGAGCATTTTTTTTGATACACTAGATCTCATAATGATAACAATCAATTTCCAATTTGGAAATAAAATTTCTTCTCAATCAAAACGCCTCCAGTTAGTTTCATGTTAATTTTTGTATTTAAATTTCATCTATATAATCTTCTTTTTATTATTAAAAAAAGACGGATGCTCTGAAAAGAAGAGAAGAAGAGGCGTTTCAAAAGAAAAACATCCCTTCATTAACGAATACACTTTTGTAAAGAAAATATATTTTGATCATTCATCCATACGATTAAATAACACGTATGTTTATAAAACGTGTTTTTTTCTTTTGCAAAAAAAGCTAAAAAATGATTAATTTTGACAAATTCTTAAATGTCGAGAACATGATTTTTCCGATTAAATATATATTAAGAAATAAAATATTATTTAAAGATTAAAGATTATTTTTAAATGTGTGCACCTAGAACATGATTTAGATGCCTTTAATCCGATTAGTTTTAAATTTTATATGGCTTATTTTTAATAGAGAACATGACTTAAAAGGTCCAAATAAAAAATTTAGCAAACCAAGAGACGGTTGAGTTGAAAAAATGGCGGATGTTTTTTTTAACTTTACATTATAAAAAAGTTTGTTTTTAAACAAACAAAAACTTTACCTGAGAGAAAAAAAACATGATTCCTTAAAAATCCAGGCTTCTGAATTATTTTTAGAAGCGTTAATTTAAAATTTCATCTCAAATGAAATTTACTTTGGGAACCTTTAAAAAAGCGATTATTCATATTTCAATTCAAATTAACCTTAAGTTTTTTTATGTTATTTTTTTAAATTCCAGCACAATGTTTTTTGCAACAAAACAAAATAATTAAAAAAATTTTAAACAAAAGAATACCGGTGTGAAATACTTTAGAGACCTTTAGAATTTGCAAAAACTTTGAATTAAAACTTGCAAAATTTTGATTGACACAGAAAATTTGATTTTTTAAATTGGTCTAAAAGTTTGATCTTTCAAAATTCAGTCATTCCAATGATCAAAGTATGCACGGGTTTGTTTAACTAGATCAAATAATCTTTCGTTCAACACAAATGGGCCACTCTACAAAGGATTCTTGAAATTTGGTTCATCTGCAGTGATTCTTTCATAATTGAAAGCTGGTACGGCTGGCAACCGTTCATGTAAATTTTGAAATACCGTATTATCTTGCTGATAGGTGTCTCCATTATCGCCCTTTCTGGATTAGTACTTCAAGATGCTAACCTTCAAGTTGTGATTTTTTCCGTGAGAACTGAAGTGCTATATCCAAAAATTACAAAACTGGCTGAATTTTCGTTCGGTGGGTTTAGGTGGGTACTTATCAGTAAGGAAATACTGTTTCATAAATCCTCGTTTGAATCATATTTAAACTCTTTGTTTTGTGTTGAATTTTTTGATAGCTAAACTTTTTTTTTTGCCAATGAAAAAATTTAGTTCTAATCAAAACTTTATGGTTTAAATGTCAAAGTTAGCGAGTATTTACGGTAAGGAACTAAATCAAAATTCATTTATCATATACCCTACAGACAAAGGAGAACTGTCAGCAACTTATATTTCAGATCTAAAGTTTGATAGAAGCAAATTCTAAGGAAAAGGTAATCCATTAATTCGAAAATGAGCGGGTCGCACCAAGTGGGTTCTTATAATTGGATTTACATTATATAGAGCAAGAATATAGTGAAAATGGAGGTCTAAATCAAAGCAGACGTGTCTACTTGCTTTTAATTGAAAGCAACCCTGTTTTATAAAAATAATAATTAGGCTAGTAGATTATAGAAGTATGGCTGTTTGACCAGCATTTATGTTGACTAATGATAGGCAGTCGTTCATGTTTGTATTGCATTATACATTTGGAGGACAGTCTAGGCTAAAATCAAATGCAGATATTTCAATCTTTTGAAAGTGTCAAGTTCTATACAACTAAGATTACCTTGTATAGTCAAAGTGGAACAGGATAATATGAAAAAAAGATGTAAAATAATGTTTTAAAAATCATTTTATTAATTTTTTTTGATGAAATTTAGTGTTATTTTTAAAAATTTCTTTTTTTTTTTTTAAAATAAAATGAAAGTCTAAAGTTGAAATATTTTTTAGTATGTTAAGTGTTTTAAATATTTATTGTTTGTGCTAGAACAAAAAAAGATTAAAAGTCATCTAGAAAAATATTTACAATTTTTACGAAGTAGAGAGAAGAAGAACGAGAAAAAAAAACATTTTTTTTTGTTGTATCAAAAAAAAAAAATACACTTAAAAAAATTGAGCATCCGAAATAAATTTAGTGAGAGAGAGAGAGAGAGAGACACACAAAAAAATCAAAAAGAAACATGTGTGTAAGAGTGGTAATATTTTTTTGTACTAAAAATTTTTCAATGTTTTAAAAATAAAAAAAAAATGTACATCATAAAAAAATACCCTCAAATGACCACCTCTAGTTTACACAGTGTTCTTTTACCATTTTTTTTTTTTTTGAAAAAAAAACACACATATAGTCTTGTTTAAAAAAAAAAGTACCCTCCTATACTTATTTCGAATACTGTCACTGCCTTGATATGAAAAAAAGTCTTATAAATAAATTAAAATTATTTTTTTTTAATTCCAAAAAAAAATACATAAAAATATAAAAAAATGTCTCTTTGGCTTTGGAAAACGTTTAATAAAAAAAAATAAAAAAATTTTTTTTTTTGGTGTTTTTGTTTTTGATGACTTTTTATGTACCATTTTTTTTTTGGAAAAAACTTTTCACTTTTTTTTTGTTGAAACCCCTAATACTATAAAAGTCATGTTAATATATAACTCTCTCTGCGCGCGTTTTTTTTTATTGTTTTTTTTTGTTTCTTTTGGTTATGGCAACTAATACATTCTCTACAAATAAAAAAAATAAAAACTCTCAGATTTTTCTTCTCAGATTATTGCTTTCAAAACTCATATAAAAATAGTCTTGTCAATGTGAACGGATAATTTTTTTCTTTTTTTGTTTTTTTTTTTAAAATTTTTTTTTGGAAGATTCACCATTTTGAAATTTACAATAAACATTCAAATATCAGATTTTTTTTTTGTTTATGCTTTGCTATGCCATTTTTTTGAGACTTGTCAAAAATTATTTGGCATTATTCTTGTTGGCATAATATTTGGTGCCGAATAGAAGTGATGTTTTGTAATTGGCACTTGTTGATGTTGATTAATGTAAACTGAATCGTACAATATTGGCAACACTGGTGGACAAAAACAATTTTCAAACACTTCTATATACGGACTCGTATTAGACGAGGCTGGTAATTTACAATACAATATTCTTGATTTATTTGTATTAGTTGCTTTTTTGTTTTGTTTATTATCGGTTTCATTCTCGTCTTGATTGAATGTAAGTAAAGGTGGTGATGGCGAAGGCGAGGGAACAAGAGAAGAAACAATTGAAGATGACGAAGACGAGGTAAACGATGACACTGAACCAGTACTTGTTTTATCATCGGAAGTTATAATTGGAATAGACATTAAATAGGATTGATAGGGTGATGGCGATGGTGATGGTGAAGTCGATGTCGACGAGATTGACGATGATAATGTAAGAGAAGAAGACGAATTAACTTGCTTAAGTACATTGTCTTCTTCTGGCTCACCGACAACACTGTAATATTGATTTGGATAATATCCATACGGGTTGTTGTAATAAAAATTTTGATATTCATTTGGATTTGGATAATAATTTCGACGAGTCTGAGCTTGATTTTTTCTATTAAAATTTTGATTTGGTTTTTGATTTTTATTTTGATTGTTCTGGTCATTTCGATTTTTATTTCTGTTCGGTTTAAATTGTCTGTAGTATATTTGAGAATCAGTAGAGTCAACTTCAGAACTACTACTACTGTATGTTTTAGTTTCATTACCATTTTCATCATCCAAATAAAATTCAGCATGATTTGAGCAGCTATCAGTTATGAGATTTTGATTAAAACGCTTTGCCAATTGATCAATTAAATTTAATGTTTGTTTTCTTTCATGACCCATTAGACACACAGTACTAGCATTTACCACTTGATAAAGCCTATTCAAATAAGAAATGCACATTTTTGAATCATTTTGAAAATGTGAATCCAAATAACAACTCAATTTGTGTTCTTGTTCTTTAATATCACTAAAATCAATAAAAAATCTTGAACACATGTATTTTTCTAGCGAATTCATTTTAATAGTGTCACATTCGGGCTTGAATCCACGTATTAATAGATTACAATATTTTAACAAACCACCACCGCGGATTTCTTCTGGTCGCTTAGTGGCTATTAATTTTTTATCTAAATGTTCGAGAGCTTCAGTAAACTCACCGTACAATGACTCTGCTTTTACACTCGGGAATATGTTCTCGTTCATTGAAGCATCAATTGAACCACTTTGAATAATACTATCTTGACAATCATAATATTTAACCAACGAATTCAAATGTATTTGAAATGCATCAACACTAAATTGAAATTGACGTTTCATTTTGTCTACAAATTTAAGCTCTATATTTTGACCTTGATTATTAAACAATGAAATCAATGACCACCGGGATAAAGACTGTAACGATTCATAAGACTCATCTGAATTTTGACTAGATAAATTATTCGAATTTGGTTCATAAATTTTTACCATTTTAGTAACATAAGCATCTTTAATGTTCAACCAATTTAATTTTTCTTTTGATGCTGAACAATCACTTGGCGGTATATAATCAATTATACAATCAAATACTGTTTCTTTAATCAAATCACAAATGTTTGAAAATCTTGATTCTAAACTCATATGTGAATCGGTGTCAGTATTCAAATTTAACAAATCACATGTGAATATAATATCAATGTCTGAGAATTCGAATAGATTGTCTTGTGCGAGTACATAACTCGCTACACCACCATTTATACGTGTATCCTTAAGTTTTATTTTACGGTCAATAAGACGTTTATTAAGATTACGTATAAAATCTTTGAGTTTAACATTAAGTGTCGGATAATTTCCTCTACCGTGTATAGGTATTGTTTTACTTAGGAGATTATCGAGTTTTTTAACTTGTTCCCAATTAAGTACACCACATTTACTTGAAATAATATTATCTTGGTTTAATTGACTTTCGGTTATGCTTGAATGTTGGTTTTCTTCATTATTAGTACTCATTTTATCTAAATTGAAGAAATAATTTATAAAAAAAAAAGAAAAAAATTTTGTGTATATATTGAAACGTAATTTTGAAATTCGAAAAATAAAAAATGGAGAAATTCTAAAGAATTATTGAGAAATGAGGTAAAAGAATCAAAAAATAAAATCAAAAATAATTTTTTTTTTGTGACATTACATAATTTATGCTGAAACCCAAAGTACTATTTACATAATATCATTAAGACCTTAGGACTTACAAGGGTACTTGAAAATTTTGTTCGATCATCACGATGATAACTGACATGCACAAACACTTTAGACTTTGAAAAAAAAAAAAAAAAAAAACTAAGACATTTTTTGACAGGGTGTGTGCTTTGAATATTATACTTTGCTGAACTAGATGACTATCTTCACCGATGACGTCTGCATTCATTAGTAGAAAAAAAAATCGATTTTTTTTTGTTATGTCGTCAGACAAAATTAATTCAATTTATAATCACCTCATAAAAGATAGTGGGTGAATTTATTCTTTTTAAGAGGTTAATAGAATTTTGAAGAGAATCGAATTTATTAAATATTAAAATATAAAAAAAACCATTCAAAACACTATAACATTTGTTTAATAATTTATATCCATGCGAAGATTATTTTAGACGCACGTCACAAAGAAAATTATATCCTATACTTATTTACCCTTTGTTATTTCCTTCTATCCATCCAAAAAATGAACAACAAAAAAAGTTAAGTTTTGTGTGTATAATTTTTTAATTAAATTTTTTAAATCGATTCCTTATTTCCTAACAGTATGAACACGTCAACTTAATGCTTTCAAAAGGGTATCACATTGAGAATTTTATTATGATAATGTAACAGGCTCAACGGAACTTTTATTCAATATTTTCGATTTCTAAATTTAGCTTGAACCCTAATAGACTTAAGTAATCATAAAAATGAACATTCAAATTTTTTTTGCATGTTGAAAAAATTTTTTTTTGAAAAAACGCAATAAACTCAAAGTAAATAAAAGCAGAAGCAAATAACAAAAAAAACATTAAATTTTTAGTCCGAAGTAAAGTCTTTGGATTTACCAAACAGGCACATACTTTTTTTTATCTAAAAAGTATCATATTTCATAGAAAATTTAGAACAAAAATAAATTTTTAAAATAATTTCTAACACATGATTGCGAGAACAAAATAATATGGCTTTTTACTGAAAGATAAATTCATAAAAATGTTTAATTAAAAAAGTTATATTATGCAAAGATAATATTTTTTTTAAGAACAAAAAAAAAACTCCAGGTTCTTGTCTGTTAGATTAAAAAAAAACAACACCTTCCCCCATAAAGTTCGTGAAAGCACTTAATATTTGAGAATAGAATATCTGATTTTTAAAAAAAAAAAACGATTGTTAATGTCAGAAATAGTTTGGTTTTTTTTTTAGAAAATAATGTCATTAAATGGAAAACAAGTTAGGTAAATATTAATCTAAAAATATGTTTTAAACAAAAATTGATGTTGGTTGATAAGAATTGATTTTTTAAAATCTGTTAAAAATCTCTTAAAACACTTGATGATAAAAAAGTTGATTTTGCAACACAAAAAAAATCGTCGCCATATTGGACTAAATGCAAAAAAATGACAGCGCCGGCTTTTTTTCGCTATTTTTTTTGAAAAATTTTGAAATTTTTTTTGTTGAAAAATTTTCTATAATCATAATTTATTCGAATGCCTTTTTGTTGTTGTTGTTGTTGTTGAATGTTTCTCGATTACAGAAAGAACAATCAAAATCAATTAAAAATTATTGTTAAAATTTTTTCTTTCTTTTAAGCGCAAGTTTAAAAAAATTGATCCATGGTTTAGAAATAGAAAAAAATTTGATAGGTAATTTTAATTTTCTATTCGAATGAAATGAAATATCTATTGTTGATTTTTTCTAAATCAAATTTCAAAATTTGAGTATAACAAAAAAAAAATTAGTTTAATCGGAACAGATTTTTTGGATGAATTTCGTAATGAAAATAAAATGAAAATAATTCTTAAGATTAAAGTTTATCTTAAAATGTGCCAAAATGTAAAACAATGTACATCTGTGGACATATGGATAGAACTGGTTATATAGTTCCAATCTCAGATGGTGATGTTATCCTTAAGGAGACTCTTGAGGAAAAAGATATAGGTGTAGTTGTCTCTAATGACTTAAAATGGAACAAACAATGCTCATCTGCGGATTCCAACGCCAACAGAATTTTGGGTCAAATAAAGAACTCGTTCGTATGTTTAGATAAAGAAACATTTAGACTCTTGTACACAGGACTTGTAAGACCGCATCTTGAATATGCCGTAAGTATATGGAACCCTTCAACGAAAGCTAACATAAATATTATTGAAAGAGTCCAAAGAAGAGCGACGAAGCTAGTCAGATGTCTGACAGATAGGCCGTATCATGAAAGACTCATGGATTTGGATTTAATGAGCTTGGAAGACCGTTGAACAAGAGGTGACCTTATCCAACTTAATGAATGGAGTGAACCTATCCAAAAGTTTGAAGCTAAACCTAAGAAGAAAACACGACATGAAACTAGTGAGAGAAATTACCAAGCGTGGTTCATTCAGATACAACTTCCTGACAAACAGAGTGGTCTCTAAGTGGAATGTTTTGCCACAGAGTGTTGTCAGCGCAAAAACAGTCAATGGTTTCAAAGCGGGCATTGACAGTGAAGTGTTTGGTATGGGACAAAGAAATAGAAGAAAGACTGACACAGCTCCTATAGAGCTAAATGCCGAAAGGCCTTAGTATAGATTACTATACTGCAGTCTCACTAATACTACTACTACTACTACTTAAAGGAATTTTTGATCTCAATCCGAAACACGGATCCAGATTGAATTGTTTTTTTAATGCAAATTTGCTTTTCTAAATATAATGGCACTTAATTTATTTATTTCAAAACTCGTTCAAGACCACTTTATTCTGCCTGTAAATTTCAGACCATTCTCTTAAACTCAACAACCCACTGATTTTACTTTGGTTAGCTTAAAATCGCTTAAGCGGCTTCAAGCCAAAATTTTTTTTAAAAAAATTATGAAACATAAACATAAGAAATTTATGAAGAAGCCTGGTACCTCTGAAAATTTGCAATCAAAATTTGATCTTCAGTAAAATTTTTTTAAAATCCGGAAACAAGTCGATTTCTTAAGAACGTTGAGTGTAGTCTTTATGTCATCTAATGAAACAACTAATCCACGTGACAATTTCAATAAGAATAATGGAGAGTAAAATGGTCTTTAATTGGTCCTGGATTAAGTCACGTTTGATATCTTGAGTCTAATAAATCTATCCCGTGAGGTCTTGAAAATTCTTATAAATTCTTAAACCTTGGAAACAAAATCGAGTAGAGCCTGTTTATTAATGTCGAAGAAACGTTTTTATTTTTAATTCTAGAATAATTTGATTAATCCTAACCAAATCGTATATCCTTGAGTAAACTGAACAAAAATCGAAAAAAAAAAGTCTTATTGGAATTTTCTAAAATAATGATTTAATTAGAAATTTCATGTTTTCTAGATAAACTATAATTCGATCGATTTTTTTTTTAAAATTACAGCGCCTGTACAGCAACAAAAAAAAATTGTGTGTGTATGCTCTTATCTTTATAATTAAACAAATACCTAATAATTAATTTAATTGAAAACCTTTTTTTTATGTTTGGTTAAAAAAAACGAAACAAAATGTCAATTTGGAAAAAAAATTAAAAATTAAAAGGAAACGAGATATTCGAATTTTGACTAAGAAAATATTGAAATCAATCGTTTTTTATACCTGTTTGATTTTATCAAAAAGATAAGACGATATACAACAACAATAAAAAAAAACACTTAGATCAGATACCTTTAATTTAAAATGATTATTCGATTGATTGTTATTTTTGTGTGAAGTTTAAATAAGAAAAAAATATCGCTTTTAATGTTCATCAAAAATTTTCCAATATAAAAATATCTACCTCGATTTAAAATAAAACTTGTTAAAATTTTTAGAATATTTTTTGCACATGATTTGATTAGATCCAGTTGAAAAAAAAATACTGTTTATTGGCATCCACTTGTCTCAAAAAAAGAAGAAGAATAAAACTCATTTTTTTAATTGACGTCATCGTCTTAAAGTATATTTATGAAAAATAATTCTGAAAACGAAAATTTTAGTATAAAATAATTTAATAAGTTAGGCTTCTCTAAAAAAAAAATTCTACACCCACACTCGAAACACACACACACACACACAAAATGTTAAAAATCTACTTCTTTGTCTTAGTTAAAATTATGAATTATTTTTGTTGCTGTCACTGCCAGAGTTTGACGACATTGAAAGAAAAAAGAAAATTTTATTTTGAAAGTTTAAAACGGAGTTACGTCAAAATATTATAATTGGTTTATAATTTGATCAAATGCAAAAAAAAATATATAAAAGTCTATTTAGAATAAACAACATTTTTTATAATCCCTAGACAATGTTAACGGGGGTTTCTAAGTAATTACACAACATTATTTGAAACTTTTTTCTTGCTAACTTATAATACTATGTGCTCGAGTATACTTAACAAAAAGAAATGTTTATTCTATTTTCACAGCTTTGTTTTCAATCGTACTTTTATGTAAGACAATAGTTGTCACAAATTTAAACTTAGTTACCATTATAATTTATGCTTCGGAAGTATTTGCATAATATTTTAAAATATTTTTTTAAATTATTAATTATGACGTTACTGTGTCTGTTATCTAGTCCCAAAAGTATTTTTTCCATCTACAAGACAAAGTCACACTGTAAATGCAACTGCGCAAATTTATACTCTACCGGAGGCGTCCATACCAGAGATAATTGCACTCTCTCCTATGTAGCTTCACACGGGATCGATACTTAGACGTTTTGAGTAAGAATCGAACACGCTTTCCATTACACCACACCACCACTGTATTAATTAATGAATGCAAAAATGGACGTTAAGGGTTGATAAAGTTGGTAAACCAAATCATTATAAACGCAGACAGGATCCATATTTTTAATCGACATTGATTTTAACTGTGCGTGATGAGGATTGTTTCTAAAATAATTTTTAATCATAATGAGTTAAATTAAATGATCAACTTACAAAGCTGTAAACTTCCCTCATAAAAATTGTGTGGGTTTAGATAAATATCAAAATCTGTAATATTTTTTCGCATGGCTTACGATAATTTGAGTTAAACATTTTTTAGATTAAAAAATATCAAAAACAAAAATATTAAATTTCTCAAAAAAAAAATTAATAACTTGGTGGATACTTTTATGTTTTTATTGTAACTTAAATCTTTAATTGAAATTAAAAACCTACCCTTTAAGTCACGAATTTTTGCGGAGGGGAGTATTCAACGTCCAATTTTTTTTCCAAAACAATCTGTTCAACCTTTATTAAAATCAAAAATTGAATAAATGCTTTGTCTAATTTGAAGCTAATTTGAAATGAAAAAGCAAATTGGATTTGGTAAAAATTGACGATTCACAAACAATTGATTCAACGCCTTGAGTTAAACAAAACAAAAAATGCTTTTATTAAACAGTACCTAGAAAATTGAATGATATAAACAAACATGCGTTTAAATCATCTCTTTTTTGTTAACCTTAAACTATTTAATTTATCAATTGAGCAAAACATTTTATAATTAATCATTCATAAGGAATCTTAATGATTGAATTTTTTTCATAAAATATTTTTATTAGTTTTTAAGATGATAATTCAAAGATTCCAAAAATCAAAAAAAAATTTTTTTGTTTGGAATATAAAGGAAAATGTGTAGGACTAATACGTCATTGAATTCTAAAATCATAGTTAACTAAAAAAAAATAAAATAAATCTAAAATTGTAAATATAAATCTACGTCATAGTTAAATGGCATTTAGACTTATTTTTAATAATTATCAACACCCGATCTTAAATTAAATCGCCATTTTTTTTTTAAAAATTTTATTTCTTAAAAAAAAAATATTCATTTTTGTCATGAAAAAAATGCACGATTCTAAATTTTAATTTTTTGTAGAAAAATCTGTCTTTAAAAAAAAAACGAAAACTCTCTTTTCATGATAATTCTATTCCATTGGGTTGCACATGTCGTTTACGATACAAGCCAATGTTTAATTTTTTTTGAAAGAAAATATTAATTACTCAGACAGCTAAGTTGATGCAGTAACTCTTGAAAAAAAAATTAATCATCATGTCATCTAAGAAACGAATAATAAAGTTAAAACTTTTTTTATAAAAATATTTAATTTTATCAAACTATCTTAAAATTCGATTTAATTTAATTGAAAGAAACAATAAACAGGAAAACTCCTTGAAAAGTAATTATATCTCAAGTTAAAATATTGAAACAGTCAAAGAGATACGCTTGAGTACTTACTGGAATTTATTAATACTAAAAGTGGTATTTTTAGAACCAACAAAGCGACTTCTTCTAGAACAACAACTTCTTAAATTTATGATTGTTTTTTTTTAAATGTTCAAGTTGAAAGGTTAAAAAAACTTATTTTCCGTAAACCCTTGATTAGTAGACACGAAAAATTAGAGGGGTAAAAAGTTCGTTTTATTGATATTTTTGAGAAAATTTTCAATGAAAACCCACTTTTCAAAACTTTTAAGACCTTTCATTAGAGAAAAACGATCTTTTTAAAAAAAATTATAAAATATTGAAAACTATATACCTAGAATTTTTCACTTCCTTTTACAAATGGTTTAAAGGTGGTGAAACTTTTCTTGGAAACTAAGGTTTATGACGTGACTCGGTGCCCAATTTTCCGCTTGAATTAAGAAAGGTCTACCCGCAAACAAAAAAACCCAATACTTAGAAACCTGTGTTTTGGATGATCCTAATCTGACCAAAACAAAAAATCGAGTTAGTCCAGGAAATCATTCTTATGAGCTCCTATTTAGGATCATGGTCCAGAATTCTATAAAGAACTTAATTAAGATCGTATCCAAGATCTTATAATTTCAGTTTCAGAAGAAAGTCAAATTCAGTAAGAGATCTTATAAGAGATGACAAGAAATTAAAGGATTCTTATTGAAAGGAAGGGAAGTGTACGAATTTTAGAAGGGTCCTTTAAAAAATTTTCAAAATTTTTTCTCTCCGAAGAACTCAAGAAATAAAAGAAGATTCTTATGTTCGCTTCTTAATCTTGTAAAAAATTAGAAATTTTCTAAAACTTGTATAAGAGATCACAATTACCGGGTTTCGTTGAAAGGTATGAAAAGAACTTAATTAAGATTGTATCTTATGATCGATCTTATAATTTCAGCCTCGGAAGAAAGTCAAATTCAGTAAGAGATCTTATAAGAGATGACAAGAAATTAAATGATTCTTATTGAAAGGAAGGGAAGTGTACGAATATTGTAAAAGAATCCTTAGATTTTTCACAGAATAACTCAAAAAAGACGATTCTTATGTTGGATTCTTAAGGCTTTAAAAAACTTAGGAATTTCCCAAGACTTATTCAAGATATGTCAATCTTTCTTGATCTTGAAGAAAATTGTAAGATCTTAAATTTTAATTAAAACCCAGTCGTTTTTTGTAAAGTTTAGTGTTAGTGGTCTTAGTCGATTTATTCAGCATACCTTTCTTTTGCGTGCTAACTTTGCAAAGGAAAAAGTTTCAATGACTATTTTTTAAAATAGGTCGTAAATGAACACAAAATTTAAGCAATTTTTATAAAGAAATCGAGCCGATTGACTGAGGAATATTATCCAATTTATTAAAATTTAGTCCAATTTCATTAGTATTTAATATACGATTTTTTTAAACTATGATAAACATTATAAAATCTATTAAATTAATCATTATCACCAGAAAGAAACTAGAAAATTTTTGAACAAGAAGCTTAATTTTTCTGATAATGAATATTATACTGGCTTTCACTTGTTGTCTCTATTTGAAATTGCATAATTAACAAATATTGTAATGCTTAATAAAACAAATAGAACAAAAACTAAATCAATTAATTTTCATTTTGTGAAAATGAGCCTCCAATGAAGGCGTCTCAAATGAATTTTCTTAACCGAAATTGACAAAAATTCAAGCTAATTAGTAAAAAAAACAGAATTAATTGAATTTAAAGACCAGAAACGAGAAAATAAAAAACGAATATAATAATGAGTATATTAAATCATTATTGCTATATATATAGCTTTGAAATCCAATTTATAATATTTGAGCGTTTCCCATTAAATTAAAATAAGGCGTGATTTTATGATAAAAATTGTCATTTTTTTCTTTTCCTCTACGAGTAGGAGGAGGATAAATTGAGATTTAAAACTCCTTTTTTAATCAAATTTTAAATTTGGAATAAAAGTTTCATTTTGATCGTCAGAAAAAAAATAATTATGAAATTAATTTTTGCTAATGTACGTTTGCTGTTCCCTTGTTCAAAATGAAACATAAGATCTTGTTTAGAAAAAAATTAATTTTATGTGCTCACGATCCCGATTTTTTTTAAATGGCGCACATAAACGAGATAAATTATGAGTTAGCTTAAAATATTACAGTTAAGAGCTGAAATAATTTAACTTTATTAACTATTTAACTTTTGTACAGACCTGGTGGTGCTTGATTACTGTCACTCGTTATAACAGGCTGTAATAGAGACGTTGTCTTTTCGATCTTCGCAAAGAGACGCCTTATTTAGGCATATAATTAATATCCTTTAGGTCAATAACTTAAAAATCTAGTCCCATAATTTTGTAGAAATTTAGCTACGGGACATTCCTGGGACTAGATGTGATAAAAACTTAAAAAAATGAACCAATTTTTTAATTTTTTGCCTTAAAAAATGACCACGTCAACTTTTTTAAATCTAAAAATAATATTAAAATGTAGAAAATTTTACGCTCTTTCAGAATTGGTATCATAAATATCATATATGTTATTATTTAACATATATACTAACGATAAACTAAGACCAACTATTGCTAGTTTACTAAATTTGGGACCTCTCTGGCAAAAAATTGAAATTTTTTTTCGACCCCCTAAAAACTTGCGAACTATGGTTTTCATTTATGATGAACGCTTATATCAAGTCGGTTATTGCAAATTCAGATAGTGTGGAAGTTTTGCATTCGACGAACCTTATAACAGGCCTCAAACCTATTTTTTTTAATTTGTAATATTTCGTGCTGATTTTTAGTCATTAAAAGGATCCTTTAAGAACTTTAAATATATCAGATTTTTTACTCCATAGAGTTCAAATTAGCTAAGTAGCTGAGGGCTCCGAGACCCATTAAAGCTCATCATAACATCCGACGTAAATCTTGAATTACTTAAATTAATAAATCTTTTTTTTTTGTCTAAGAATCCATATTGAAGTCTTTTTTTAATTAAAAATACTTGAAAAATAAATTTCTATCCGGTTATTTTGAATTAGAAGCGGATGTTTCAACTAAAAAAATTAAAATCCCTTTCAAAATTTTAATATCAGTAAGTACTTACTCTGAAATGGTTTATCATTTTGACCAACAATTTTGTTATAATATGAAAAAAAAAAACAAAAATCAAAAGTTTATTTAAAATTTTCTTTCAAGTTGATATAAATTTATGATTATATCAAAAAAAAAACAACTAATGCTTCTAGATAGACATAAATTCAACAAAAAAAGAGCTCATTTAATAAAATGTGATAAAATTCAAAAAAAAATTTTATCTTATAAATTTTAAACATACTTGTTTTTTTTTTTTTTTTTTGAATAGTTTCAAACAAGAGAAAAGAGTTACCATGGTTTACACTCTTTATTTTCTCTAGCCTAGTAAAATAACCCAAAACAAACTGTATCCAAGGAAAGAAAGAATAAGGTAATTAAAATTAGTTTAAGAACACAAATAAAAAGAAAAGATCTTTTAAAAAGAAGAAAAGATTGAAATATGTCTCTAAGTATGTTTAGACTTTTTTGTGTTGAAGTGAAGATAACAGTTAGAATCGTGATTATTCCTTTAGAAAATCTTTTAGCAAATCTTTCGATTAATATTTACTTTGGGATTTAAATTAAACAATTTACCTTGAATCCACTTTGTGAAAAAAGAAAAATTTAATTTTTAAAAATCTAGTGCAAAATCTTGCTAAAATTTTTTCCAAAAAAAAGTTTAGATAAGCATTGAATAAAGCTATCAATTATCTATTTAAAAATTTTGGCTAAGACACTTAACTACAGCTTCTACTGTAAACCCCCTCTATTTGTATCCAGTAGTTTTTTTTAAAATATTTTGATAGGTAACGTATTGTTTCAAAATCTCATACCTTTAGTTTTTAGACTAAAGAATATAGAATGAGGTATTTTCGAGCGATTGATATAAAGAAATTTAAACCTAAATCGAATGTTTAAGACCAAATTTTCTGGGTATAAATAGAAGGGGTTTACGGTAAAATTCTAACCCTATGTCTTTATGATCATTACTGCAATGTCTCATAAGCTTTCATTAAGTGCATAAAACTTTGAAATTTATGAACATTCTAAACAAACTTGAACTTGGTCAGGGATTTTTGCAAAAATGTAACACGTCTTTAAAAAAAAGTCCTCATAATGCTTTCAATTCAGGGTTTAATCCCCGTTCTAAGATTGTCTTGAGGATAAAATTGTTATACGGTCGAAATGGGACTGTTTTTTAAAGACTGCTCTAGACAGGTTCCCAACGGAACGTTACATTTTCGTAAGAATCCCTGACCAAGCTTATTTAGAAATTTAAAATTTTTTTCAACTAAATGAAAGCTCATTACACTTTGCAGTCATGATCATAAAGGTATCTCATTTTCGCAAGAACAACTGAAATTCGTTTAATTTAACCATAATGAGCATCGATTTATTATTTTGACAGTTGTCTTGAGAATTAAAACGCCTTTTGTTCAGGATAATCCTCGTAATAACTAAAAAAATTATATCTAGAATTCTTTTCTCTAGGAGAAAATGATCAGAAGAGTGATTGCAGAGAAAATTTTGAGCTATCAATTCTAACTTTGAAAATGACTTTCATTGTACCATACTCGTACGAAATCGATTTTAATTCAGTAACTGAAATCATTAAAAAACTAATATAACTAATAAGAAAATTTATTTTGTTGTTAATGATTATTTTTAGACAATTTTAATCGAATTTTAAAATCAAAATAAAAAACAAAAGCAAAAATTAAAGGCTTAAGTAATTAAACAAATAAATTTTTAATGCCTTGATGAGGAACAAAAAAATAATCATGCTAAAAAAAAAAAAACTTCCATATGTAAATTTTAAAAATCAAATTACTTTAAAATAGAAAAAAAAAATTGCGAGAAAATTTTCATTCATTTTATCAACATTTAAAAATATTGAATCGACCTGATTACAAAATGAAAACATGACTCAAAGGCAAAACTCGATGATTACTTAACAGATAAACGAAAATTCTAAAAAAAAAAGATAAATATTTTACAAACATACTTAAACAAAAATTCTAAACAATTTAGTAGAGCGTATCTTTAAGTTACAAAATATAAATAGACTATTATCTATTTAAGGAAACTATTAATCTTGTTTTTTTTTTTAAAGCTTAAAGTCATTTAAACTAGAATCCCAAATACCATGTACAATCCAATATTGTTTTATTATTTTATGGTAAAATAAACTTTAGGATAAACTTTAAAGGATCATAATATGTTTTTTGTCTCCAAGTAATGATTTACTTTAAATTTAATGTCTGAATTAAAAGCAAAAAGTAATCATAATGTCGTATGATCAGTTTTCGATTTTATAGTTTTTAAAATCTCTAAAAATGACTTGGTCTTTTATATCAAACATCTTTGAAACTTTGAATCTTAAATTAGAAGTGAGATTTTATCATAACTTCAAGAGATCAAACGCTCCTTATTATAGCTCATTTATAAAAGGAGTGGAGATTTATAGCTTAACCAAAAAACAGGTGAATTATTTGGATCCGGCTTAAAATAATAATTTTTATGAACAGTAAATTACAAACTTTCGCATATTTACAACGATTATTATTAGAAACGATTTTTATGGTGAAAGCTCATTCTTGGACCTTCATTAACGTTCATGTAAGTTCCCAGAATCGAAAAGAAGACTAAATTTCAAGAATGAAGATCCAAGAATGAGCTTTCACCATTAAAATTCATCTTGCGAACGTTCGTCCATTTAATTCATGAATGACCAGAACTGTAAGATCTTAAAATTTTCTTCAAGATCAAGAAAGATTGAGATATCCTAAGTTTTTTAAAGCCTCAAGAATCCAACATAAGAATCGTCTTTTTTGAGTCATTCTGGGTACAATCTTAAAAGATCTCTTACAGAATTTGACTTTCTTCTGAAACTGAAATTATAAGATCTTGGATACGATCTTAATTGAGTTCTTTATAGAATTCTGGACAAGATCCTAAATAGGAACTCATAAGAATGATTTCCTGGACTAACTCGATTTTTTGTTTTGGTCAGATTAGGATCATCCAAAACACAGGTTTCTAAGTATTGGGTTTATTTGTTTGCGGGTAAACCTTTCTTAATTCAAGCGGAAAATTGGGCACTGAGTCACAATAAGGTTTACCAAGTCATGAACCTTAGTTTCCAAGAAAAGTTTCACCACCTTTAAACCATTTGTAAAAGGAAGCGAAAAATTCTAGGTATATAGTTTTCAATATTTTATAATTTTTTTTTAAAAAAATCGTTTTTCCCTAATGAAAGGTCTTAAAAGTTTTGAAAAGTGGGTTTTCATTGAAAATTATCTCAAAAAAATCAATAAACCGAACTTTTTACCCCTCAAATTTTAATGTGTTTCAAAATGGTTTATATCAAGTTCTATAGAGAATATCACAAATTGTTTATGTGAAATTTTTTAGATAATTTTAGATTAGATTTGAAAAAGTGACTGCATATACTAAGTTTAAAGAAGTGTTAAATGGAGCTTGATATTTGAATAAAAAAAATTTTTGTTTTTACTGAGACAATAATTATATTTCAACCAGATAGGTGAATTGTCATTTTTGAGGGATCGAAAAACTTAAATCAGAATGATTTCGAGGAGCATTGAAATTATTAAAATGTTGGGTAGATACGTCCCTTCGATCCTTGAGTTTAATAAGTAACCACAAAAGCGATTTCTTGTTGAAAACTCAATTTTTTTCAAAAAAAAATTTAATTTACTTTTAGAAATATAAGATGAACTAGTTATTAATACTTGTTAAACCTACTCTTTATAGGTTATTCCATGTTTTGAAATAATAATTTTAAATAACAATCAAAATCTGTATATTAAGACTTAATTATTATTAATTAGAATTTTATTTTGACATCAATTTAAGAATTGTTTCGTAATTAAGGAAGTGAATGAATTTTATTTTTTTTTTCTCTCTTTATATTTGTCTTTGAATAAGTGTTGAAAATAATGGCACCCGGAAGACTTTATTAAGTAAAAAAATATACATTAATCTCTTTTAGTTTTTGCGTCATTAAAACGGTTATAGTATCTCGAAGTTGCTGACGTTAAGAGATTCAGATTTAGTAACAACGACTTTCGAATTTATCGTTGATGACTTAAATAATGACATAATGCTCAAAAATGTCTTTAACAACAAGCCTGGTTTATATTTAGAAAGAGCTTAAAAAATTTAAATTTCTCCAGCCTTTGATCTTTTTATTTCTTATTCTGCTCTACGATTAGAAACAAAAGAGTTCCGAGTTGACTGGAATGTTTGGTACAAAGCAAATGAAAAAATTAAATAAATTTTCAAAAAAAAGATGAATAATTTAACATTTCTAAACCTAAAACTCGTAATTTCTTTTAGAATTTTCTTTAATGAGGTTTATGAGAGTCTCAGATAGCTAAACTTTGTGTTTTTTAGTTGACAGGGGGATGAAGACTCCTCTTGGACTAAAAACGATTTGACAGAAAAATGTCCCTTTTTACTCGTTATGGTCAAATTAGGAAACATTTTTTTCCCTTCAAGTAACAACGTCAATATCAACTAGAGCTTATTAGCTTTCAGGCAATGTATGAGTGGACGTTTTTCATCGACCGAACCTTTATAAAATATCCGATGTGCATGAAGCTTATTGATTTATTCAAATACCGTAAATTTTCGTTTAGAACGGCATGTATTTTAAATTTTGGTGTGTAGTTGTCCGATAGGCTGAGTAAAAAAATCAACAATTAAGTTTAAATACATTTCATTCTAAACGAGGATTTTGGGCAATGTCAAAAAAATCTCATCAGACTTTTCAGTGTTTCTGAACAAAAACAGCTAATTTCAACAACATATGTTTCTAATTTTACAAACATAAATTTTCTTTTGACTCCTGAGTAGCTTAAGAGAGTCATGTAAAGCCACAGAGAGTGGGAAGAAGTGGTCAACTTTCAAATTACTTTGAGGTTGTTATATCAAATTATACCGGCTTTATGGTTAATTTTTACAACAAAGATGTCATTTTATGGAAGAAACTTTTGTTTGAAGAATCCTATGAAAAGATCTTACCTTTCGAGGTTTGGTTAAAAAAACTCTGGAGATTATCTCACTCGAAAATATTTACAAAAATTTACTAACCTTGAAATTTGGACACTGTCCTCTCATAAACTGAAAAATCAACAAAATATCTTCTTATAAAATGTGAAAAAAATTAAGTATTTAAACAAAAATAAAATAGCAATTGAATAATTTTGATGAATAATTATGTTGCAAGTATTCAATCGATCACAATCTGATGCTTTTAGATCTAAATAAATTTCACTTTTTATTAAAATTTAAAAACATTCGTGTTCTATTCAAAGATTTCTAGATATTTTAATAATTGTTCAAACAACTAGAATACAGAAAAAATATTCGAAACAAACTAAACGAATCTTTAAAACGTTTTGAAACATGGTCGATATAAATTTATATTGAAAAAATAATTGTTTTTACCAATCAATAGATTTTCATTTTAAATTTAAAATGATTTAATTATTGACACATTCTCAAAAGTTTTCTTCTTTATTTTTTTCAAATTGGTGTGCTTTGTTTAATTGAACCATTTTTAGAGAATTGAATCTCATCCTATTGAAAAACAGTCTGTATCTTTCTATATTTACCAAATTCAGAGGTGATTTATTAAAAAATTCGAGAACTAACGATTCGAAAAAGATATTATTGATTTGGAGATATGAACTGAAAGCTAGAAAACTGCAATTGCTGATGTGACAATGAGAAAAAAAAACTTCTAAAGCAAAACTTAAGTGAAAACTGTAATAAAAATGACATTTTTTAGTCAAATTCTATTTAGTCTCAAAGAAACCCCTAAACCCATATTTTCCATGGATCTGCTTAAACTTTTTATAGAGAAGGGAATATTTCTTAAAGATTAGAAACCGCGAATTCCCTCTTCTAAGAGGTTTTTAATCCTTATTAAAAACCGACGTTGCTTAACTTCGGTGATCGGACGAGAACCGGTGCATTCAACGTGATATGGTCCTAGGCTACTTCAACCTAACAACAACCTTAAGGTCTTACAAACATGAAAATAAGCTCCACAAGAACCTCTAAATATAACATGGTTCTGCATTAAAAAAAATAAAAAAATAACTTAAGGATTTGTTTTATCAGTTATCCGAATCAGGCTAAATCAAAATTGTTCTAATGCCCAAATCATAATCGCTCAAAATAATCAATTTTTTTTTTGACTTCCGTTGATTCCTCTTCAAAATGGTGTCTTGAACAACTCAATCATGTTATCATAATCCTAATCTTGATTTCCATATAGTTCCGCTTAGTTCGTGAGTAATGTATCACCATTTAACATAAATCGATTTAAGAATTTGTTCCAATGCACGACAGCTTATTCATTCCGAGAATTCAAATTGTTAAGTTTAATCAATTGCTATGTCGGCCTACCAAATTCGAATAACTAACGACGAAAATAAAGCCTTCTGATCGCATCTGATCCTTTTGCTAAAGTTCGTGCAACAGCGTCTTTGAATTATAATTCTTTGTCACCGCTAACTTGCTTGTTTCTGTCATCCCGAGTTTCGGCACCACTTTTGTTAGCGGCAAAGGTGTTAACTCGAATAGGTTCCATGTTGAATAAATAAAAGAAATTGAAATACTTTAGAAACATAGTTTATTGAACTAAAACTAGCTCCTGAGATTTATAGACAATCGTGTGATTGTGGCAAACTATGCACCCTAATGACCGTGGATAGTTCATCATAATCAGTGTCACTCTACCGAGCTCGATTAAATGTGAACTTTTAGCTTGGAGATACAAACCAAGCCTTTTCGTCCTCAATGAAATAGTAAACTTAACTCTTTAACTAAGTGTTAATGTATCCATCACTGGCCTTCAATATTTTTCATTGACC
Organism: Brachionus rubens; assembly: GCA_022207745.1. Taxonomy (NCBI): domain Eukaryota; kingdom Metazoa; phylum Rotifera; class Eurotatoria; order Ploima; family Brachionidae; genus Brachionus; species Brachionus rubens. Next base: position 363,367 of record JAJVHD010000051.1, read on the forward strand.
TCGATACTTTTTGCCGCTTGTTTGAGATTTTAAAGTAATTTTACACACAATACATTTAAAACTAATAAAGACTATTTTGAAAGCTATTTTTGACAAAACAGAAAAACTCGAAAAAAAAATTTCAATAAAAATTCGCATATTACTTGGTAACGAGAATTATAAATTAATTTTTGAAATGTTTTCTAGCTGAAGAGAAAAATTAAAATTAAAATTTTTTTTATTCGATTCGGTGAAATTTGAATTTTTTTCTTTTTTAGCAAAAAATGAACTTAAACGATTTGAATCGTAAAGAAATCCTCAAGGAATTCAATCAAAATTATCGAACTTATTTAGAAAATAATTTTATTGTTAATATTTTAACCGATTTGGTAATAAATTCACAATCAAAATTGATACATTCATCGTCTGGATCGAATTTTGAAAAATACGATTCAACTCCTGAGGATAAAGTACGCGACACATTTCTCAAAACATATTTTGTACTTAACAACACTGACAAAACATCAGATGTTTTGGACGAGATCAAAATTGAACCACTAAATTTTACATCCAAAGAATATTTGACTCGAAAATTCGAATCAAAGTTTGACGAGTACCTTGGTGTAATTGATGAATTTTTTAAATTTGAAACAACTGACCAAGTAAACACTAAATGGCAACTTGATGATACCGAAAATGATCAAGATGATGATCAAATCTTGTCAAAGTTTAACTTTCTGATCGAAAGCATAAACGAAGCTGAAAGTGAGATAACCAAACTTGACGGTGAAATGAGCATCAAATTTGAGCATTGTTTAAACATATCAATCGAGATTATAAAACTTGCCAAAACAATACTAAACGATTATAAACTTAAATTTTATGCAAATAAAAACGAAATTGAGTGTCAACGTGCAATTTTAACATGTGATCTCTTATTGACAAAAATCGAAACAGTTCATAATGAGTTTTTACATGATTTATATTCGCCAGATAAAATAAAAGCGTTAGGTATTGTCAAAAATCATATTCAAATGGAAACTCTTATGGCTAAAGAAAAATTTGAACAAATTGAACATTCGCTTAAAATTTTCAAATCGTTTGGTTCTGAGTTCGATTCAATTGTTAAAACTTATTTGAATTTACGAGCTAAACATGAAAGTAAAACATGGACTCTTAATAAACTTAAAGAAGAGTCTAATTTTTAATATAAAAAAATTGAAAACATTCTTCCAAATCTAGTCTTCTACTTAGAAACATCTATTTTTTCTCTCTATTCGAAATTATCTCAAGGGTTTTTTTTCATACGGCTTTAATTGTAAATAAATGTGACTCTGAGTATTTTAATCAATAAAATAGTCTTTTTTTATTTTCTCAATTTTAATTTTAAGATCAGACGTAAAAATCTGTGATTTGATACATTTATTATTAAAACCGGGTTATCGAGAGAGTTTAAGTTTTAAAATAGTACAAAAAACTGATAGACGACCTTAAAGGTGAAAACGGTAACTCGCTCAATTCAAAATTGGTGTCTTACTGTAAGCTTTCTTTTAAGCTCATTTTACTGTAGGAAAACGGACTGGCGGTAATAAGGAGAATTTCAGATAATTTCAGACTTAGCATTATTCCGTTATGTAGACTAAGAATACAACATACATACTCGGACTGGGTACCTTATTAGATTCGAACCCTATGAGAAGTTTACAGAATGCTACATTTTGACAAGAGCCACTGAAGTACAGCTTTAATTAAGTATGTGTGACTTAAAAATGGTAATTAAGGCTTTAGGGATGATCCAAGATTAAGATATGATTTATAAAGCGTGACCTTAATTTTGTGAAGTGTCTGGATATACACAAAGGTTTTCATAAAAACAAAATTTCACAAATTCAAACCAGAATTACATACATTACGGTTTCACAAATAGGGGTTAACAAAGCCATGGTTATATAAATTTAGAACGCTTTAAATGATCACTAACTGATCTTGACCGTTGAATAGAATTTAAATTTACAATAAATTTTTACAATAAATCTAGGAAAAGAAATCAAAAATTCGTTTAAAAAGTTTTTATGTATAAATTTTTTTTACTGTTTTTAGGTTTTGTTCAAGATTAGAGTCACATACACAAAGTTACCCTATGATGGAACATAAAAATATTTTAGAGCTTTAGGAGTGAATTTAAGTCCTGTATATTGCCATGATCGGTTAAAGAGAATTTGAAAAACTTCAATTTTTAATCTCAAGATGTATTTTTCAAACAGTTAAGGGTTGTGTGTTAAAATTATCTAATAATCATGAATTATTCATTAAGTTCAAGATCTTGAGAAGATCTAATCTTTGTATCCTTGTTTGAACGGATATTTCCTTAAAATTTACTTCACATTTGTGTGTTTATAAACTTCTTCAAAAACATTTCAAAAAATTTAAAAAGTCTTAAATTAAAATTTATCAATTTTAACTCAAATAAAGCAAGTAGATCTAATCATATTTTCTAGGGTAGAAAAACATGAGGAACCTGCTAGTATAGGTAAAAACTAAAAAAACAATCAGATAAATAGTCAAAAGGTTTTTCTTGCACAGGAATCCGGACCAAATTATAATTTGATCCGGATTATGATGAAAAATGCAGATGATATAGTATTTTTACTCATAAATTTACTTTTTAAAAAAAAAACGTTTGGAAGTGCTAAATAAAAATAAAAAATTTTTAGAGATGAGATAGTATTGCTAGTTAGAGCATCATTCCATGCTCCAGAGATGGTATATGAGAGCTAGTCGATGTGTTAGAGACACTGGTATTGCGCAAGACTAAGCATTAGATCAAAACAATCGTTTGCTTTTATCTACTTCTAACGTTCTCTAACGCCAAAAGTAAAAATTTGAATAAAAATACTGTATATCATCTGCATTTTTCAAACATTTTCTAACCTAACCTTTTCCGTATAATTCATAGATTGTATCCGTTTTTTCATAAAAATTTAACAAGCGGGCGCCTAAGGGTTAATGTTAAAGTCGAATAAATGAAAATGTAAGATAATTTGAGTTACCATGACCGAACTTAAACTTGGTCTACATGTCTTGAAAGATACCATCATATTATTACAAAATATTATTAAAATAAATTGATGAAAAAAATTCATCATAAATTTGGTGTTAAGCATTAAAATACATTATCAAAAACTCGGCCTTTTTGGAGCCAATTAGCTTAGCCAATCAATTTTTAATTTAGATTTAGATAATATGAAACAGTAGTTTTTTTAAATTTTTTAAAACCGTATTATGATACCAAATAATCGAAGAAAATGGTAAAGCAAACTATTCAAATATTTTGTAGAATAAAGCCTACAAAAGGCAAAAAAAGTGTAAGTCTAAACTCAAACCTTAATCAAGTTAGTCTAAAAACTTTTAATATTTACAATTAAAGTTATATGAGATTGATCCAAAAGATTCGGGTGATATAGTCACATTCAGTGTACCCAAAGATGTGTCCGAAGGTTTTATCAATAACAAAAAAGAAGAGTACAAATTCAAGTAAGTTTAAAATCAAAAAACTTTTCGTACATCAAATTTTAATTTTAGTTTACAGATTTGAAAAAGTGTTCAATATGGAAGCTCTTCAAGATGACATTTTTAAACAAGTAGCCGAGCCTGTCATCGAAAAGTAACAACGCATCATCAATTATTTTCAGATTAAAATAGAATTTTAATTTAAGTGTTTTATCTGGTTATAATGGAACTATTTTTGCGTATGGTCAAACAGGCAGTGGTAAAACATTTACAATTACAGGTGGCCCTGAAAAATACACTGATCGAGGTATTATACCAAGATCAATTTCATACTTTTTTGAAATGTTCTCTAAAGTGAGTTTACTTCTCGATCAAGCACTGTTTAAAATTACATTTTTTTTTCTCTCTTAGAAACCTGAATACTCGTTTACAATGCATATTTCTTATCTTGAAATTTATAATGAAAACGGATATGACTTGTTAGATCCTCAACATCAAGTCTCAAAGCTAGAAGACTTACCGTAACTTGAAATTTTAAATAAGTCGTAAGAATAACCACTAACAGTCTTTTTTCAGAAAAGTTACATTAATGGAAGATGAAGACAATAACATTCACTTGAAGAATTTATCGATTCATCCAGCAAATAATGAAGAAGAAGCCTTGAATCTTTTGTTTTTAGGAGACACTAATCGAATGATTGCAGAAGTATTTTTTGAAATTTCAAAATCTCAGTTGATTTTTTTCTAATTTTTTTTAAAGACTCCTATGAATCAAGCATCTACTCGATCACATTGTATCTTTACATTACACATCACAGCTAGAGAAACAGGATCAGCAACTATACGAAAAGCAAAGCTTCATTTAGTAGACTTGGCTGGGTAGGTTTAAAACAAAAATTTAACACTCTGGGTCTCTAAATAGTTTTTTAAAGTTCTGAGAGGATTGGTAAAACAAACGCTAATGGAATTTTATTAACCGAAGCCAAGTATATTAACTTGTCTCTGCATTATTTGGAGCAAGTAATTGTTGCATTGGCCGAAAAGAATCGTACACATGTCCCATATCGTAATTCAATGATGACTTCTGTACTTAGAGACAGTTTAGGTGGTAATTGTATGACTACTATGATCGCTACTTGCTCGTCTGAAAAAAGAAATTTAGATGTAAGTCTCGTTGAAAAATAATTCAAATTTAAATTTTTCGAAAATTTTAGTTTTCAAGGAATCTATTTCAACTTGTCGATTTGCGCAAAGAGTTGCAATGATCAAAAACGAAGCCATTATTAATGAAGAATTGGATCCAAAGTTAATAATAAATCGTCTTAAACGTGAAGTTGAAGAACTAAAAAATCAGTTATCAATCTCTAACAATGGAGAAATTATTTCTGGTGATTTAACAATTGATGATATCGAGAAACTTAAAATTCTCGTTCAACGATATCTTGAGGATCGAGAAGCTGATGCGACACTGAACGTTGGTGCCGATATGAGAAAAATAAATTTTTGTTTTAAATTATTGAAAGACATGTACATTCAAATTCTTGCCAAGAGTAAATCAACTCCGGCTCAAAATTCAAGTAGCAATGTGCCTGCGAATATAACAATTGTTGATGCATCTCATTATGATACTAAAGAGTTAAAGGATCTTAAAGATACATTAAGACAAAGAGATAATGAAATTAGTATTTTGGTTAACATGTTGAAAAAAGAAAAGAAAAAAATAGCCGATTCTTCAAACGGGTAAAGTTGGATTGACCAATTGTTTTTTGAAAGGTTTATCAATGATTTTGTTTAGGAAGCCACCAGTTTACGGACTTTTGAGTGCTGAATCGACAAACGATGACATTCCAAAAGAGTTTAATAAAAGTCATTTTCCAAAGAGACAAATTCGTAAGTTAAAAAATGTAAATTTTTGTGCCAAGTTATTTAAATTTTTTTTTTAATCAAGTGCAAAATATGTCTGTTGGTCGTCAAGAGGCTTTCGAAATTTTTAAACGAGACTATTCGGGCAATGAAGAAATTGAAGATCAAAAACGTTTCTTGAAAAAAAGTTACACTGAGGCCAAAATGCTTGGAGAGTTGATAAACACAGCTCGGAATAAACTTAGTAATCATTTTGTCCGGTTCTTTTCGATCAAAATTTTTATTAAGAGTTATTATTCAAGATCACTTGAAGAGTAAAAGTGAACAAATTTACTCAAAACTTGAAGCTATTAATGGACTCAATGATCCAAGACAAAATGTCGAGTACGAATCTATACGAAAAACAATGGAGTCAGAGAAAGAAAAGTAATTTTAAATTCGAACATAAAATTAAAAAGACTGTAACTATTCTTTTAAAGTTATCGACAAAATTTTGAAAAATTAAAAAATCTTAAAAGTCAAATTGAACACGCTCAATATTTAGTCGAAAAATCTCAAGTTAAACTTCAAAAAGATTTCGAAAATTGGTGGACAGAACAATGTGAATTGAATGTAAAATTTTATCTAAAATTCAGTTTTTTAATTTTTGTTTTTATTTGATTATTTTAAGGAGCAAAAGCAACAAAAAATGCAAGATTTTGATCTATCAAGAAGTAGAGTTGACTCTATATCGACGATTCCAAGTACTGCTAATAGCTTGGCAACAGCATCTAGAGTAACGTCCAGTGTTAACACAACAATTGATCAATCATTTCAGGTAGTTTTAAATAATTCAGATTTTTTTGCAATTTCTTAATAACGAAAAGCATAAAAGCTCTTTAATTGACTTGTTTCCTAAGTTCGTTTATTGAAAAAAATTGTTTGGTCTGAAGTTTTTTAAAAGTCAGGGTTCCAAAAAGGGTTATGATGCGATCATTCCTTAAGATTTAGTTGAATTTAAAAACGATTTTGCAACCAAATCCATTTTCCTCCTTAAGGAATGACATTATCAAGACAGACTTCCATTTTGAAGCAGGCTAAAATATCTAAAATTTAAGATGGGCCAAATCATGTCTTACTTAGATTTTGCTGTTTTTAAGACGTAATTTCTCTTAAATTTTAAAACTAGATAAGACAAAAACCCATGAGCTTTGTAGATTAAACCTTTCTCTACAAGAATAGGCGAGGATTTTTCAAATAAAAAATAGCATTTGAAACCACAATATGTTCAAATCAATTTGTTTAATGATAAACCCTTACCTATCTCTAGAGAGATATATAAGAGATGTTGAGACACTTTTTTACTTGGTTTTATTATATCATCCGGAAAGCTAGGGCTGCTTACATATATGCACCTGGTATGAAAATGTACAGTTCATGTTTATTTTCAGTTGATTTAACTTTGAAGTTGAAAGAAGTAGAATAAACCTTAAAACAGGTTACTCTTAAGGTCTTTTTAATTGAACCGAAAAGTTTATTGAAGCTTAGAATTTGTGAAAGTCTCTTTTATTCTGATGATATAGGAGCCTAAAAAATTTTAGCTTTTAATTAGTTCGCTTTTTTATAATCATTTTTCTTCAAAAGAATGAAAAATATTCAACAGTTGATTACCGAGACAATTACCGTAAACTTCCTCAATTGGAATCAGATAATAGGTAATTTACCATTAAATTTTGATATTCCAAGCAAATAGTGTTAATTTTTTTAATTTATAAGCACGAAAAATAGTGCCAATTTGAATACAAAAATAAATTTAACAGGCGACAGTGAAATTGACGCAGATATTACAGCGTTTATAAATGCACGCAAGCGGATAATTAATCAAATGAAACGTAAGATTCTAAAAATATTTTTTTACAATCGCTTTAAAGTCAGATTAAAGCGAAATGTATGATTAAAAAAATTTAATTTTTTTATTTTTAAGCAAAAACGTAAGACTTTAAATATTTATATTTGAGTGTTTTGGTGTTGGTTATGTAAATTATTTTTAAAGCTATCAGTTCATTTTTATCAATAAAATAAATTTTTGAATCATAAATTATTTTTAATCCTAGCTGAGTAGATCTTGATTTAAATGATACGATTGAGTTCAAATAATGGAGTTATTAAGTGCATCAAAATTTGGAAATTCTGATGATAGTTAAAGATATGATATATAATTAAAAATCTCATTTTTTATCCCGTTAGATTCAATTATTTGATTAGAAAGCTGAAATTTATAGATTTTCTTGATTGAAAATTAATCAAATCAAAGAGTTATTTAATGTTATAAGCGTTTTTTGAAAAATCAAATTTAATTACAAAATTTTCTATAGAGAATCCAAGCCTTTATAAAGAATTTAATTTGCTTATGATTATTCACCCATTTTGTATTCTGTCAGTAATCTCAAATTTTGTCCTTATCTCTTGATAATATCTTGAAAAATCCAATGGAGTTAAATTTTGACTATTTTTTATGAAAGCTGTTGATAGATTAAAATTCTAAATATCTCATGAAACCCTCCCCTAAAATATAAATTCAAACAAGCTTTCCATTATAAGGCCGGGTTACAGAGTAATTCAGATTCAAATTAAATTATTTTTGCTGTTTTTAAAGTAAAAGACTTAAGCATCAAGTCAAAACTAAAATTCAAATTTGAGCTAAAAATACAACAAGACTTGAATGTTAAATTCAAAATATCAAAAAATTATTGTAAATTATAGATCTCAATGTACTCTACATATCTTAGTAGCCTTTTGGAATCGGACCAGTTTCAAAAATAAATAAACTACCAAACCTAAATAAATATACTTTTGATGGATGTCATGTTTACATGTTTTATGATGCATTTTCATATTTTTTAAGCTATTTTCCGAATTCTACAGGTGTAAGATTTCAAACAACTCCAAAATTACGAACTTTTCTTTCCCGCATAACTCAAACAAAGCGCTCTGAAAATGTCAAAAATTACAAAAAAAACTTCTTTACAGTACCGGAAATTAACTTGTCACATTATATCATATGATATCAGCTGACCTCATCTGATATCAGTTTCCATCAGAATTCGATGCTATTTATAATGTTTGTGATTGTCTTAATTATATCATCTGATATCATATGATTTCAACTGATCGAAGCTGACATCATATGATATCATAATGGACATAATATCTGATACGAAATGATATCAGCTGATGCCATAAGATATCATGTGACAAGTTAATTTCCGGGACTGTATCAGGTATTGGTCAAAATATATGCTCTTGATGAGAGTCTTTTTATAACTCAGAATTCAAAATTATGTGTTTTTTGATATTTTCTCCTAAACATATTTTTTCTTTACTTTAAAATATCATGCTCAGAATTTTATTAGTTATCATGTGTAGTATAAGGTTGCACTCTTTACTTTACTTTTGATGTTTGAAACGGTAAATCTAATCAATTTGTTTTCTTTACTTGGACTTTTAGTTCATAAAGGTCAGTAAATGACTAATGAATTACGCAATTATTGAGCTGCCATCTGATAAATTCACTGCTTTACCAGTCTTTACTTTACAACTTTACCATAAAGCTTTCAAAAGGAAAGAGTGCAACCCTAGTGTAGATCAAAAATCAAAAACCGTTTTTTCAGGTAAATCCTCTTAAGAATACTCAAATTCTTGTCATAAATCTGGTAAAAGGACATTTCGTAGAAAAAAAATCGAAGAAATGTCGAATCATAGAATAATTATTCATAGAATACCTTTATTTAAAAAGTGATAGAGAAAAAAAATCATAGAATAATTTCTGAACCGTGGTGAGAAATTATATTTGGACGTTTGGTCGTAATATTGTCAACTAAATTACTCACTCGGTAATTCTTATTTGACCGGAGTCTATTTACGATTGGGGAGTTTGTGTTCATGTTTTATAAAAAAACGAATATGTTTTAACTATATTTTGTTTACACTAAGCTTGTTTGATTTTTTGTTTCAAAGATTAAAAAGGAGTTGCCGAAAAAACTTTCTATGATTTGCAAATTCTACAGATTAAGTAATTTCAATGAAAAAAAGTTTCTATAAAACCATCATTCTATGATCGGTCTTCTATGAAATTAATTCTACGAATTTTTTTTTCTATGAAATGTCACATCATCGAGATTTTGTTACTTTGAATTGAAAATCTAAAACTTGAAAACAGTAAAAAAAATATTCTTTTAGATTCATAATCAGCGCCCTTGATTCATATCATTGAATTTGACCGTACTCCTCACACTAAAGTTTTATGAGTTGATATAGTTTTTGCTTAGGAAAATTTATAGACTGCATGATTGTCGAAGTAAAACTTAGAATTAAAAAGATATTTAGATCTCCTTGTATTAAAGACTGACTAAAATTGACCTTTGCTTCTATTAAATAAAAAAAAAATATTACAAAAAATACATCTTTTATTTTAAAAAAATTAAAAAACTTGATATATAAAAAAAGTTCTATAAAAAAATATGATTTTTACATTTTGTTTTATTATCGAGTTTATGATTATAATGATGATGATGATTATTATTATTATGACTAATATTACCATTACGGTAACTACCGAATAGTATATTATGTCTCATTGAATCGTTACGAAAATTTCTATTCAATTTGTTTCCAGTAAAAAAGTTCCATAAACGTTTTTCAAACAAAATTCTCACCGAACGCCTTTTAGAAACAAAAAAATCAATAAATTAAATTTAATAAAATTACATTAAAATTAAGATTCTACCTTATATTTTTATTACTGTAGACATAAAGGAAAGGATTAATAGTTGAATTAATGTAACCCATCCACCATATGATCAAATTAAGTCGTTCAGGTACCAAGTATGGAAAGAACTGACTCAACGGATACGCAATTGTATAAGGTAGCCAACAAATAGAAAATGATGCAACCAAAAGTCCTAGCATTCGTGCCGCTTTACGGTTACGTTTAAGTCTTAAATTTTGATAATTAGCATTTTCGTAAACACCTAGAGAATTTTTTTTTGACGATACAAGCGAAAAACGTTTTTCTCTTGTCATATCTCTTGTAATCTCACTAGTAACATCACGATTATTAATCATCATTTCTTGATATTCTATAAAATTATTTAAACTATTATTTTGAATTTTAAAACGTGTTAAACTCGAATTTAAACTATCATTTAAATCGTTACGAGAATTTAAACTACTCTTTCGTGAATTTAAAACATCCGATTCTTGTCCATAGAGTAAAGCACCTTTTTTATTTAAAATCCTATTTGGACTTGACATAAGTGAATTTCTCAATTGAAATGTATTCATGTTACCTTCAACTATACATTTAACTAAATTTGGTGATTGAAATTGTGCCGGTCGTCTTGTTGATTTTACAGGTGTCGGATATGATGTTGTTGTTTGTTTCACTTTTATGCAACAACACGGAAATAAAGTTGAAATTTTTTTCAAAATGGCCGACGAGTACGATTCATTATTATTATAATATTGTACATCCGGGCTAAATCTTGGTTTATAAGAGTTAAAATTAATAGAATTAGACCTTTTTATTTTTGGTTCTTGAACCCTTAATTGTTCTAAATTGACCGAATACTTTCTGTCATAATAATTAATCGATTCGTTTTGATTCGAAAATTGTTGATTATTTAAAATAATTGATTTTTTATTTCGTAAATTTTTAGTGTAGCTGAGATTGAAATTTTCGTTGCTTTCAAGATTGTTTAATGATGATTTTTTAATGTGAATTATCAGTTTTGTATAAAAAGCAACCATACATATTAAAGGAATATGATATATAAAAACAGATAGAGTTAAAACTAAACGTTTGTCAGTTGGATTATTACATGTACCCGGTGTTATACCGTTTATATTTCTGTAAATTATTATAACAGGTACCCAAGTGACTAGTGGTGACAACCATGATAGACATATAAATATAATAACTCTTAATTTTGAACTGTGTTTTATATGTACATATGATGTTGTTAACATTTTATAACGTTCTATTGACATGGCTGATAGTGTTAAAAATGACGCTGAACTGCACAAAAAATCAAAGGACATCCATATATCACATAAAACATGATCTTTTGAAAAAAAATATGCTTATTATTTTTTAGAGTAAATTGAATAGAGATTCAAATATGGAAATCGATTCAAAAGGTAAGTGGCCAAGCGCTGACTTGCCTAAAAACCGATCTCTCCTGCACTGGATAATCTAGAGTCTAGATTCTATAATTCTTGGAAGAAGCTATAATTGATATAAAGATATGTTCTGAAAGCTAAAAAGCTACCATTGACGCTGGGGAAAAAAAATTCCCTAAAACAATACACGGGTAAAAACGGTAAAAAAAGGGAATTTTTCGGTCAAACTGCATCTCCTCCTAGGGGAACAATATTATTCAATTTTTTTTTGGCATCTGTTAGACAAGAGGCGATTCTTTACAAATCTCAAGAATTACTTTTTTTCAAAAATCAAAAATTCGACTTTTCAAATTACGCTGAATGAATCATCTATTGTTTTTGACTAGAGTTGTAAACGGTTAACCCGGTTAAAATAGTATAGTTAAAATTTTTAACACATGAGAAGTAACCATACTCTCAAAAGGGTAATAGACTGTAGAGCTTAAAATTCTCTATCAGGACACCTAGTTTAATATTTTTCCATGACTATCCAAAATTTTAATTTAACCGTTTTTTTAACCCACTGTTAACACACTTGGCAAGGATTCTTAAAGCCGTTGGTAGTTAAACCGTTACCTATTAGTCTTTTTTCTATACTTGACACAGTTTCCCCCTTAAACTCCAAGTCTTAAGATCACAGAGCACACATAGATGGGCTGTTATATTGTCTTAAAATTTCGTTCTCTTGTTAGACTAGCATTTATTAATACGTTAGTCCATAAATTGACTATTATTTAGCTTTTGACGAGGCTTCAAGAGATAATTATAGTGAAAATTTCAATGTTGCCTTTAAATTTTGTTAATTGAAATTTGGTTAATTTCCTTTTTATTTGTTGAAATGTCAGAAAACTTGACCGAATGGAAGAAAAAATGCTTGTTAAAAAATATTGAAATTAAAATTACGGTATGCCCATTTTTGTCTATTAGCTGTATATACAATCATAATCGGCATAATAGCTATGCCAACAAAAAAATCAGCAAGTGCTAAACTGAGTATAAAATAATTTGACGTAGACGATAAAAGTCTCGCTTGATATTTTATAGTAATCAATATCACCCCATTACCTTTTCAAAAAAAAAAGTTTAAACTAAAAAAATTTCAAGTTTTTTTTTAATTTTTAAAACTTACCTGCTGTGGTTATTATGAACAATGGAATAGTTAAACTATAAACTAAAGTCTCATAAAGTACGCTTGATGACGTTTTCACTGAATCAAACTCGGTTTGATTCGATATAATTAAAGTTTGAAGCATTCTCAATACCAACAACAAAAATAGTTTATATTTTTTGAATCATCTAAATAAAAGAGAATTCATCTTTTTTATTTTATGACACAATCTATAAAATTGCGTTATTGTATAAGGGCGGGTTTAGAAAACGCGTAATTTAACCTAAAAACAACATTTGATCTTGATTTGTTTTGTTAATCATTCTAATTAGACAGATTCACTGTTTTTTAAATAGTCTATTGAGACTTCATAGAGAGTTCTTGTTAAAAAAAATTAATCAAAAAAAGAAGAAGCCTTTAGGCTCTGTAAATGATAGATTGAAATTATACATACTAAAATGAAAATAACTTTTTTTATTGATTATTACATAACTTTAGGCTTGGAGCGATAAGTTTGCATTCAAATATAAGCTCGATTTTTTGATTAGATTACTTGAAAGAAAAAAATAAATAAAGAAAAATAATACACAAATGTACCCGAGAGAATACAATAGAGATAAATATTTAAATTTTGCTAAGGAAATTTGGAAAAAATTTGTGTTCAATTTTACTTGTTTGAGAAATCCTTTTAATTAAAATTAATAGGTTTAAATATTTAGAATATCGTTGTCAATAAAGGACGACTAAAACGACAACAACACGGATTGAATTTTTTTAAATTAAGGAAATCCAATCGTATTCCGATTTCGTTAAGTTATTAAACGGAAATTTAATCAAATTGAAATATTAATCAAATAAAGTAAGTCGTATTTATTTGAATAATTATAAAAATACCTAGATTTTTGTTTAAAAGGGTTCAGTTGTTTAGCTGTAATGCACGCGTGCTCACATGGCGAATTTTAATGAAATGTCTCCACAAGAGGATTTCATCATATGACTTACGATAAGATCAAGACTTCAATCGACTTGTGTAATTAAAACACAAACCTGTACAAATGTTTACGACACATCGTGGCTCCAAATGTGCGTTACAAAAAGGAGACTGATTAAATAAAATGCAACAATAAGGCTTGCGAAAGAGGTAATGAAGCAAATTTCTAAAATAATCGACTAAAATATAATACGAGAATCATGAATATCGGGTCAAAAAATACCAATTACTTCAAAAAATGGACATTCATGAACGTTCAAGAGACGCTGAATGTTCAAAAGTCTTAAAATGTTTTCATTTTTTTCTAAAATTTTTATATTTTCAAATCTGAACAAATAATAAAAATTTTAGGAAATATTTGAAAAATTTTGAAGACTTTGAACATACAGGGTCCCTTGAACGTTCAAGGTTTTGAGCCAAAATTTTGTTCAAAAATTAGAAAAATACGTCTTTTTTATGCGTCTTCGTCGTGCTAAATGACAAAAAAACTTCTTTTTTTTTTAATTAGCGTGTGTAAAATTTTGTGCTCTTTTAGAATCTGTATCAAACATAATACATATGAGGTCATTTGGGATAGTAATTAGCGAAAAACCGAGATAAACTCCTTCAATAGGCAAAAAGATGGGGCCCCTCAGGTGAAAATTGTTTTTTTGACCACATCTACAAATCGACCATTTTTAGGTTTTCATAAATGGAGAACAAAGTTATCAGGTCAAATTTGAGATAGGATGGGAGTTTTGCATGGAGCTTATATTTTAATAGTCAATAGAATTGAACAGAATAATTCAAACTTGCTTCGTAAATATCTTGAGAAAATTTGAATTTTAGGTGACTACAAACCATTAATGATCTAATTTAATTTTACCCAACACAGACTTTTTTATTTGGAAATAATCTTTAAAAACTTTTTTTAAATTATGTTATTTTCGGTTTATTTAGAGTCAGAATATTTCTAATCGAGTTATTTCTACATTTATGAACCCGATGAATTTACTCTCTGTACTCAATTTAATTACATTTAAAAAAACTATTGATTTTATAAAGCTCCTTTTTTTTAGTTAATGTTTAATTTTGATTAGTCAAATTTTTGACGCAGTCTTGAACGTAGTAAAATATTTAAGATAAAATTAGAATTGTTTTTTTAAATTCGCATGCAAAAAAAATATTGGTTTCATCCTTAAAATTGTGTTTCAAGAATACTTAAAAATTTTTTTTTGGGAGAAGCGACTTGAAGCTCTTCTTAAGACGTTATTATAATTGTAATTTATCTTAAAGAAAATTTTAAAAAATTGAAAATATTTTATAATCTTCTTTTTTTTGAGCCTAAAAATAAAAAAAAGATTTTAATTCGAACGAGGTCTAATTTAAATTGTTGCATAAGAAACGTGATTTTACTTCTTCTTACAAAAAAAATTTAGAACAAAATTTGATTTTTGAAGATTTTCGTAATTTTTTAATTTCGATTCAGTTCTTCTTAAAAAAGTACTCGGGAAGGAAAACTCGCTCCAATGAATTTAATAAAGATTAAACTTTGATTGGAATTTGAAAACCGGTAACCGTGAAATTTTTAAATTTTTAATATCACGCTACGATATTAAGTTTTCAGTGCCTTTATAAAATGATTTGAATTATTAAATTTTATGATGATCAAAAAAGGGACCGGAAATTTTCTTACGGATTTTGGGTCTTGTTAATCTGAATATCAATGATATTGAAAATCGAATATCAGTGAATCTTAATATCAATTAATTGATTGATATTGAAATTTTCTAGACTGATACTTAAAATTAATGGAATAATAAGCAAAACATGAACAAAATTTTTTTTTTCTCTTGTCTTCTAGTTAATTTATCGAATATCTAATTAATCTAATACTGCACGGCTCCTAAAAAAAAGGCGTACCGGAGCATACCGTACCGTAACACCGTACCACCGTACCGTTTTTTTAAACTTTGAAATGTTAACTAAAAATGAAAATTTTTTAAATTTTATTTTTTGGTACGGTACGGTTGGATGGTACGGTACGGTGGTACACCTTTTTTTCAGGAGCCGTGCAGTAGTTTTAATAAAAATCAAACACGCTTCGGCTTTTCTTTTTCATCAACCGAAACATGATCAAAAGCCTCTAAGTTTTTAATTGCTAAATAGACTAGATATTTGTGTTTATTACTTACACTCTCATCATCTTTGACTTTGTACATTGACCCTGTGGTTTTATAAAATAGTTTTCTCTCATTGCAAAGACCATGTTCTTTGGAAAGGTTACTCATGTATAATTTACCTGACAATTGACTATTTGGTAAACTATAACAATAGCGGCACTCTTAAATGTTAATCATCTACATCGGCCAATGATTTTACTACTGGCTCAATCAACGGCCTGATTACTTTTTTATTCAAAATAATTGACACCTTGCAAAACTCACTAATTTGTTTTACTGATATTCAAAATTTCTTTGTTGATATTCGTTTTTCAATAGCAGTTTTCTTTGATTGATTAATATATATTGAAATTCACTGATATTCGATTTTCAATATCGTTGATATTCAGGTTAACAAGACCCCGGATTTTTAAAATCATACTCGCTAAAAACATCCTAGAAATATGTGTTAATAAAAAATTAAGAAAAATATTTATTACATGATGTTTATAAATTTTCGCCCAATGCTTTGTCAATTAGATTATTTAGAAATAAAGAAAGCGTTTCCTTGAAGAAAAAAAAATGTGTTGATTAATTTTGAAACAGGCTTGAATTAATCCCAGTCAAAAGAAAAATAAATGTGACATACATTTCAAGCGAATGCACATGTTACCAACAATTTTTATATGCGGAGCATTATTATATGTAGAGCAGCGTATTTTAAAAACATCTTCTAATGGTATAAGCAAAATATCAAATACAAGTTCCTATTTAGGATGTTATCCAGAAACCTATTTAAGGTCGTATCTAAGATTTTATAATTACAGTTTTAGAAAAAGGTACAGTACAGTACGGTATTTTTTCAGGAGCCGTGCAGTATTATAATCGAGTAAAAATCGAAATTTTCAATCCTGAGATAAAATCATGATGAGAATCCAATGCATTGATAAGGAAATATTTAAAATTGTGCTACCTAAAATAAAAATGGAAAATAAATCACCTTTATGCTTCCTTTATTTATTTATGATCATCAACATGCATGATATTTAGGAACGCACGAATGTGCGTTCCCTATAATATGTTTCGCGAAGCTTTAGTGCGTTAATTCAAACGCTTTTTTGCGAATTTGAAAATTCCTTGAGTAAGAAAGTACCATAAAAAAGTATACTAGCTTGCAGGAAATTTTATGAGGAACAAGATGGTGAATTCACTTTCCTTTTTTTTCCAATTCTTAATCGTAAATACAGTCAGTCTTCGGTTATATCCCACACCACTTATATCCCAATTGGATATATCTCCGATTTGAGTTAGAACGGATTTCCATGCATTGTTTTATATTAAAATAATGATAAGTTATATCCCCTTCCTATATCCCATATTTTAGATATAACCCATATTTTTTGTCTTTCAAATTGCTTTTACTTAATATAAAAACACTTTCACTTTTAACCCCAACAGAAAAAAACAATAGAAAACTCAGAAATGGACACTCAGTTTAATGTAGACCGATCTGCGGTTAGTAAAATCATTAAAAAGAGACATCTTTATGAATTTAGACGACGACGAATACAAAATGTTATTTGCAGCAATTTATTATTATCATAGCTGATTTTTTAAAATTATACAGTTGTGGTAATTCGCGTATTCCTCTTGTGAACTTTTTTGAATTATTTATTTCGAAAAGCTATCATTGATTTATGGGTATCCACTGAAAGCTCTTTTTTCTAGCTTAAACTATTGCTTTTTAGCCTTCAGTTGATACGCATAAATTAATGATGGCTTTTCCAGAAAATTAGTACACGAAAGTTCACAAAAGAAATACGTGAATGACCACAACTGTACAGAAATTCCAAATTTAACTTGAAAATGTATTTATATTACTGTTGATGAACGGAACGAACGTTCATAAACATTTCTAGCCATTTTAATTTCCTCATATTTCACCGAAGTTCACCTTAGTTTCCCTTAAAACTTAGATATCAAGGAAAATGATGGGAATGTTCATGAATCATATTTATTTTTAAGTCTTTTAGCTTAAACAAGGAGAACCAATAAAAATTAAAATTAAATTTTCTATCAACACTCAAAGGTTTTGATAAAAAACCTTCGACGATGGAGATCATGATTTTGCTTTTTTTTGAAGATGGAAATTGATAATTTTGGGTTTAGTGGCGTCCTTTTATTTTAAGATATAAAAGGCTTTTTTAAATTAAATTTTCCGATAAAATTCAGGTTTGATGTATGCAAAGGCCAAAATATTTATCAGACAAAATTTGACACGGTCTAAAATTTTATTTTATTTATTTTATCATGTTTAGTCATTTTGTAAGCACTAAAATCGAATTAAATGTTTTATTTTGTATCTTTCTTAAAAGGTGTCAATTTGACACCGTCGGGCTTTAAAGGTTTAAATTATATCGGGCTTTTGAGTGTTAAGTTTATTTGTTTTTTTTTAAATTAAAAATTCCCTGATACAGACAGTAATATACACCATTGTGAATTAAATTTGAATTAAAATTTTATTTTAATCATTTGTTTCTTCAGTAATTCAGATGAAGAGTTTTAAACAAAGTAAATATTCATTTAAATGATTTATCTTATATTAAAATGGAGGCGTAGATCGATCGAGAAAATATTGGTAAATCACTTATACTTTCGGAAGCATAAATTTAGAGCTTTAGTTTTCCTCAAAACTAAGCGCAATGAACTTGCTTTTTTTTTCGAAAATTTCTTTTTTTTTATATTCAACTAAGCGGCTTATTTGGCTGTCACTAAAATCCGGACACGGACAGGCGGACACGGAATTTTAGCTATCTAAAATCCGGAAACGGAAAAGCTATGTCTAAAATACGGACACGGAATTTTTTTGAATACTAAAATACGGACAGAGGATTCCGTAAGCAAAAAATTGTTACGAGATATCGATATTGTAATTTTGCGTCCATCTTGTAAATTTGAGTCGAAAGTCGATGAAATAAAGGATAAAAATTTGTTAGAGAAACTTAAATATCTAAGCGTATTAAAAGATCTTGCCTTATTTCTTATTCAATCTTATACTTTATCTTGAATTTTGAAGTTCATAAGTTCACTTAAAAGAACTTTATAAGATCTTTACTGTTCTTGAATCTCTACTATACTAAGACTTATTAAGATCTTGAAGAAGAACTTTACTAAGAACCAAATCAAAATCTAATTAAGATTCTTAAAAAGAACTATCATCGAATTGTTTCCTGGGTCTACTCCTTCCTCTGAAACAGAAACGTTTAAGATTCCAAAAAACTGATCTTATAGTTACACCAGAACCCGCACTTCAAGGTGTATTAAATATTGTATCACCACTGCTTTAACACTAGAACGCCCGAGGGTTTTTTTAGACCCCTACATCGAAAATTAAGTCATAATTATTTCCGAGATAAAAATTTAGGATCGACTTGATCTCAGTATATTTGATTCATTTTCCTCCATATTTTCAGAAAATATAGCTAGTTTGTCATCAACTTTAATGGTTCGTGAATAAAACGGAACCATAGTTTTCGGCAAAAATCGACCGGGCGTTCTAGTGTTAAAGAAGAAGGATATTCGAGTTTGTAGTGTATTTTAGATGCTAAACGAAAACTTTTCAGTCCAAAAAGAGATAGAAAATTAAAATTAAAAAATGGAATTTTTTTGAAATGTGAATTAAATATTTTTCTGTTTTTGTGTCCTATGTTTAAAATAAATTTCGCTTTTGTAATTCAACCGTTTTTGAAATTTTGTCCGTGTCTGTATTTTAATTAAAACCGGTCCGTGTCCTGATTTTAGGAGATTCTTAACCAGTCCGTGTCCGTATTTTAGTTTGCTTTTTTTTTTGTCCGTGTCCGGATTTTAGATAGCTAAAATTCCGGGTCCGCCTGTCCGTGTCCGGATTTTAACGACAACCGGCTTATTTTCGTAATTAATTACTGTACCTTGGTAAAATAAATAAATAGTCTTTTTTTTTAAAAAAAGATTCAATGGGAGAGAGACAAGTACAATCCTGCCTCTAAAATATTAAAGACAATGAGGCTATAATATGCTGAACATTCAAAGGTAAAAAGACAAGCCAACAAGGGAAAATATTATAACCCTTCCATGACCTGTAACTAAAAAAGAGTGCTTAAAATTTAGTGACTTTTAAGGTTCGCCCAATGCAAAACTTCCACGCTATCTAAATTTACAGAATCTGACAACATATCCGTGTTCCTCATATATGAAAACCCCAAGTTCCCAAAATCTTAGGGGGGGATCAAAAATTTCAATTTTTACCCAGGGGTGCCTAAATTTAGCCACTCTTGAGTGAGTTGTCTTTAGTAAATCGTTTGTATCAATGTAAAATATACACCATTATATGGTTTATCATACAGATTCTGATAGAGAAAAAAGTTTTACACAAGCTAAAAAGGTTTTTGAGGAAAAAAATTTTTTTTAAATTCTTTTTTTTTAATAAAATAACAAAAAAATGTCAATTTTTTGGGATCTAGTCCGCGGAAAGTCCCAAGGCATATGCTTTTTTACCTATCGGCTTGGAGAACAGAAAATTCTCTACAAAATGTTGGGACTAGATTTTTTATTTATTAACCTGCAGAATAGAAACAAACTGCCTAAAAAGGTGCTAAAAATCAAAAACCTTAAAGATGATGGAATTTGCATTTTTTGACCCAAAATTCGTGATTTTCGTATAGAATTACCTTGGAAAAAATATATAATTATTTATGTAAACGATTTTTTCAATTTTTCAAAAAAGTGCCTAAATTTTGTTTGAAAAAACTCCAAAAACCGAATTTCAGATATAATATATGCTATAACTCGTGTAAGCGATACCCGGACAGGGTTATAAACGATCTTGATTACGCTGATGACATAGCACTACTCGAGTCATCAATTGAAAGAGCCACTATGCAATTAAAGTGAGTTAAAGTTGAAGCAGAAGAAGTCGGTCTGGTAATTAACACAAAGAAAACGGAAAGCATGACCTTTAATATACCAGGAGACCAGGGTAAGATTTTGCATGACGGGGGAATTATAGCAATGGTCGAGGACTTTAAATATTTAGGGTCCAAAGTATCATCTACCGAAGCTGACTTTAAGAACCGCAAAGCCTTGGCATGGGCGGCTTATTGGAAGCTGGATAAGATCTGGAGAGCGATATTCCTCCCACTTTAAAAGGAAAAATCTTCAATGCCTCCGTCGTTTCAGTTTTGCTGTATGGTTGTGAAGCATGGATTGTATCAAATGATCTAGAGGGTAAAATCAATAGCTTTGGTACAACATGTTACAGAATGTGGCTGGGTATCAGGCCAATGGATAAAGTAAGACTCGAAATAATCTACAACAATGTGAACTAAAGACCGCTAGTGGAGTCAATGAGACGAAGACAATTATCGTGGGTTGGTCATGCCCTACGCAGAAGCGATCAAAGTATTTGCCCTTTACGAACCGGAAACAGGGCTGGGTACTTTTAAACGAGGTCGGAAAACCACCAGTTATTTTAAGTACATTTGTGATCTAATATTTCCATCAAAGAGCGAAGTGGTACAGTCAGAATTGGTGAGTCTTGCAAGTTCACGTGATCTATGGAGAAAAAGAGTCGCCGTTTGTTGTAAAACAACATTCGAATGAAGAAGAAGATATGCTATAACAAATAATATATGGTAATTCTATACGAGAATCACGAATTTTGGGTCAGAAAATGCAAATTCCATCATCTTTAAGGTTTTTGATTTTTAGCACCTTTTTAGGCAGTTTGTTTCTATTCTGCAGGTTAATAAATAAAAAATCTAGTCCCAACATTTTGTAGAGAATTTTCTGCTCTCAAAGCCGATAGGTAAAAAAGCATGTGTCACATAAAAAAGCTTTTAACAAAATAACAAAACAACAAATAAATAAATATGTCTTATGTTGTGTTAAAATATCTCCAATTAAACTTCTTAACGTCACGTAGAAGTGTTTTATTCATTTTGAAATACATTACCTTAAAATACCAAATAAACCTTTAATTATTTTTGACACTAGAGCCTTTTAAAGTAGTTTATAATTGTCTTTTTTTTAACTGAAATGAAATTTGATAATTTAATGCATTTCGATTCTAATTATGAAAAATTAATTGGAAAGGATCTAATTTACCTAACACAAAAAATGATTTTTTTTGCAACAATATCGACACGATAAAACACTTTTTATTGTAAATCAAACAACGATGGGTGGAATTTTGTTGATACTGAGCTGAAAAAAAAAGTTGAACAGCTCTCAACAACAAAAAATTGTGTTTAATGTTTGCAAACAATTAAAACATTGTTTACTCAAAGTCCTTGATTTAGAGAAAGAATAAATTTTTTGTTTCTTTTCTTTTTGTTGGCTGACAATATTAATAGACGTTCAAAATTAGAACACTAAAATGGAACAGTAATTTTTGGTGCAAAATTTTTGATCTACATATACTTAGAGAGGAAGAGAGAGAAAGAAAAATATGATTTGCATAAAAGATTTTATTCTAAGTGTCGAAATAGAAAGATGATAAAAGAAATCCATTAAAAATTCATATTTGTTTTTCCATTCTTTTTTCAAGTCGTATGGAATTTTCGTATTTTAATATTGATGATATTGTTGTTGTTTTTTTGCTATTGAACAAATATGGAAAATCATGAACGCCCAATTACGTTATATTTTTTTATCACATCATATTTTTTTCATGTGCTTTAACAAAATTTCTTCAACATGCATTGCTTTGTAATTTGATTCTAACGTTTGTAAAATGAACCCAAAGGACGTCTACAATGTCTTTTATGATTAGAAATGTAAATTCAAAAAACAAAATAGGAAACAGAAAGTTAACACCCAATTACTTTAAATAAAAATATTTTGGGTATGTCTGTGTGGAAAACATTTTTCATCACAGATGTGAAAAAAAAATAATTTAATTAACCCAGTCCAAAACGAATTAAAAGCGAAATCAATTGCGAATTAAAATAAATTCCAATGACCAGAAATTTTCAAAAAAAATTTCTTGGATTTAAAAATTCTATGAATTTTTAGAGTTCTAAACTTGATTAACAATGAAAAGTTATAGCTTCAAAAAAATTATTCGCCGTAATTTTCCAAATTATATACTGTATACCTTTCCGAGTTTTTGATCAAATAATTTTAAATTTCCTTCCCCGGTACTTAAGAGGACCGAAATTTGACAAAAATAGAAGAAAAATTTTGCTATAAATCAACTGAATGTAAGTGTTCATAATCGACTTTTGTCCTTACTGGACTAAAACAAGAACATCAATTGTTTTATTAAAAAAGGAATTATTCATGTTGTCATGTTCAAAATGATACCTTAGTTGTTTTATAGAACAGTTCATTGATGAGTTCCAGAATACTCCAAGAATACATGCTTTCAAAAAGAATCATTATGTGTATTACGGAATACTTTTAGATGTATTCTTGAAAACATAAAAAAATACATGTCAAAAGAATAAATCCAAGTATTCTTGAATACACAAAGAATATACAAATCTAGAATACCCATGGAATACACTGAGAAACGTTGGGGGTGGTAGAAATTGAGTGGTAGTTCTGAATCAATTTAACCCCACGGTTTGCTTTTTAGCTCATTAACAAAACACTGGATTAATGAAAAACATACTCCAGATTAAGCTTTCACATGAAATGAAAAATTCTACACAAGATAGTAAAAATGGATGGCTATTAAATATTTTACCTGGAATGAAGTTTTTTGAGGAAAAAAAATTTAGTGCAGATGCAGGTTTATTAAGATTTTATAATTAAGAGTGTAATGAAAATCACATGAAAAAGTCTCTTTTTGTCTTCAAACTTTGTCAAAAAAAGTAAAAAATAATTATACTAGTTGTCACCTAAAACACGGAATCCAATTACGAAACGCCAGAACCCAACGAAATTAGACCCTAAAATAAGGAATCCATGAAACGGAAATTTTTTGAAAAAATCAAATAATCATGCTTGCACGATTATTTGATGAGTTTAGTATTGCACAACGATGATCAAGACAAAACACCATGAATGTGCTGATCTAAAATAAATCAACAATTTTTTTTATTTCATTATCTGTTCCGTATTTTAGTAAGAATTCCGTGAGAAATATTCCGTATTTTATCATTTCCGTAATTTATTTTAAATTCCGCATTTTAGTTTTGAGAAATTCCGTGTTATTTTAAAAGCCATACTGTATTTTAGGCTTATTCCATATTCCTTAATTTTGTAGGCTTTGCGTAAAAAAAATCCGTTTTTGGTAATTTCCTTTTTATGACTTCCGTACTTTAGGTACAACCTTCATACTTGCTCAAATCGTGTAAAAGTTACACCTTGGTGTAAACTAAAATAAGAGCGTTGCTGGTCTTTGCACGATTAAAATAATAATTAAGATTAAAAAGGAAGTAATGGGACACGAAGATTTATAATTACGTTAAATTTCCCGTAAATAATTATTATATTCTGATCGACCATTAATTTTTTTTTAAATTTATAGAAAGTAGTAAAAAATTTTATCTAATGTTCTAGGAAGAAAATGTCGAAATAATCTATTTTTTGCAAGAAATACTTGTTGAAAGTTTTCATTGAACTTTTTCCTATTAAACAATTGTACAATTTTATGAAATAAATGCTATTCTCAGCAACATTTGTTTTACTATTATCTCAAAAAATGAATTGTTAATTTCTAATTAACAATAGTTTTTTTTTACGATTCTTGAATCAAAATACTTCGCCATTGTATTCTCAACAAAGATTAACTTAGATTTTGTAGTTCATTTTTGGTTTACTCTTACCCTTTAGAAAGTTATTTTTTTGAAAATTCTAAATTAAGGTTTAAATACTGTAATGGGCCATATATTTACTTGGGTTTTTATACTAGAAAATAATTTGAACCGTTTTTTTGCCAGAACACTAAGCATCTTTGAATCATCATGTTTAAGAGTTAGTCAGAAAATCATATTACATAATTAGAAATTAAAAAACTAATTAGATAAAAGATCAGTTTTTAAAATAACTCAGTTGAAGCTTATCGTTGTTTACCGATACTGCAATCAAATTAACAATTAAAATTTTAATTTATAAAAATTCTAAAATCTTACATATTTAACCGATAGATAGCTTTAAAATAATTCAAATCAAAAATTTTATTTTTTCTTATAAGAATACAGGATGTGTATCAATGTGGCAATAATTCGAATTCTATCTGTAACTCGATTAAAATCTTTTTGCTAATACCGGAATTTTACGCCCATCGTTTCTCTAGCATTATTTAAACAATGCGCATGCGGAAAGACTGATGCTCTCACATTTGTTCATGATTAACATCAGAATAAAATTATTGAAAATAATATGTAAACGCCACCTTGCCATACTGTTCTACTTTAGTTTAATTTTCTTTTATTTATATATACACTCTGAATTTACTTTGTTTAAAGTACTTAAATTTTTACCTTAATTTACTTGTAAAAATGAAGAAATGACAAAAGGTACGGTCCGGTACGTCTTTTTTTAAATGACACTAATGTATTTTTTTGATAATTTTTTGCTGGTAACAATGTGTGGAAGAACTGTATAAATGCTTCTCATCATTTTTGAGCTAAGGAAAACTTCTTAAATGAAATCTCTTGAATTAATCTCAGAAATTAACTATTATTTCATATTAGAAAAATTTTCGCTCCAATCGTACTACAAAAAAAAACTGCTTACCATAAGCTCCTCAACGGGTCGTGTAAAATTTGTGTCCAGTTTATCACCAAAAAATCTGATCAAGGGTATCCCAATCCAGAATGATTTTTACAGTACTGCACGGCTCCTGAAAAAAGGCGTACCATCCAACCGTACGGTACTACCGTACCGTTTTTTTAAAATTTTGATATTTTAACTAAAAAATTTTTATTTTATACGGTTGACTGGCACAGTAAGATGATATGGTACGATGATACGGTACGGTTGGATGGTATGGTACGGTACGAGGTAGGGTAAGCCTTTTTTTCAGGAGTCGTGCAGTACATAAAGAGACAAAACTCTTTATTTTCATTTGAAGCGGACATTTCTGAGTCGAAGAACAATTCAATGGAGTTCTAACGATAAAATATAATTTGCAAAAAAAATACACAGATCGTTTTTGATGCAAACTTTAACTAGAGTCTTTAATAAAACATACATGAAATGCGTTTTAATTTCAATGGATGATCTTTTTAATAAAAAAGCCAGCTAATAAATTCGTTATTTACTCGATTTGTTTATTTTGTGAATTGAAGCAATCATAGTTAAGTTATGAAGTATCTAATTTATAAACATATTTTGAGCCTTTAGTTCTTATTTTCAAATAAATTCGGCAAATATTTTTTCAAATTGATCAACTTTTTCTTAAAAGAAATTAAATAACATTCACCCACTATATACCCAAGAAATTATGAAATAATTTCATGATTACTTATTTTTTTTGTTAAAGCTAAAAAAATTAATCAAACTAAATGAAAAGATAAAGATAAAATTTTACGATTTTTTTTACTATTTTTTAATAAAAAATACTGATTTATCGGAAACAAAAAAAAAATATCGTTAATGAAATTATAAGTTAGAAATAAAAAAATAAGCATAACTCATCAAAAAAAAACAAATTAAAAACAAAAAATTAAAAGAAGAAGGTAACCTTAGCCCACACATTAAACATAAAAATTCAGTGGGAGAAAACAAAATAACAAAGCTTATAATTATAAATGCCGTAATCCAAGTATATTTTGAAAACAACCCATCTCAAAATATAATTTACTGAGACACTCACAAAGCTAAAACATTTAGTCAAACTTTAAAAATACAAATAGATTATCTATGTAAGAAATATAAAGAGTTTAGTAAAGTGATTCTTACATAATCATGTTGTTTTTTTAATTAAAACTCCGAATAAAAGAAAGAGAGAGAGAGAGAGAGGTGTATGTAAATGGAATAGCCAAAAAAAATTATATAAATATATAGTTGAAAATTTAGCTTATTCGTACTTGTTATCATAATGTTTGAAATAAGATTAATTCACCTGATTTTAGTAAGCTTTATAGAAACAAACAAAATTAATTGCGAGTTTTCTTTTCATCATTACATTACACAAGATTATCAATCAAATTAAGTTATTAATTTAAAAAATAATTTTGATTTTTTTTTTAATTTGGTTTTGGAATCTTTAAATTAATTAATTCAAAAGCTATGTTCCTTGAAATAATTCATGATTAAATTCTAGACGAAATTTTTCATCGTTTTTAACATGAACATTTCGACTAAATGTTTTCTTTTTTTGTATAAATTTGAGTTATTAAAAGGGTTTATTTAATAAAATTGTTATTGTAGACGTGTTTGATTAATAGGTCTTTTGAAGATCAAGTATTGGATTATTTTTTCTCGGTTCATGTCACTATTCTTGAAATATTTTGAAAAACAAATACCTGAATGAATTTTAATAATGATGCGTCAAATAAGGTAAAATGCATATTTATGAAGCTATTATCAAATGAAATTGCACCTAAAGGAAAAAAAAACTATTGGCCAGTGCACAACATAAATTTAATAATAAATTTTCTCGAATGCTTTGGTAAATACTTGGCAATGTGAAAATGCGTATCATAAAACATTAGTATCAAATCGAGCAAAATTTAAATCATTTGGATTGAACGAAGTTTATTACAGTGAAAAACACTAAAATGAGCTCTGCAAAACTCCATTATTGATCAATCTGAAATTTTTTTGCAGAGTTCATTCTGAGGATAGTCTTTTTAGCAAGGATCTGTCAAGTTTTTTTCAATTCACTCATTTCAATTCAGCTACACCCTGGTATCCGTCTGCTAAAAGTATGCAAACTTTTGCAGAGTTTTTATAACCTTTTTTAATGGTGTGTAAAATGCATAAGAAATGAAGAGCTTTAACAGACGGACAGCCCAGGTGTAGCAAAATTGTTACAAGTTGTGGCAATTGGCAGAATGAAATTATCCCACTTAGAAGAAAAGTTATTCAAGTTTAGCTGAATTGAAATGAGTGAATTGAAAAAAAAACTTAGATCTGAAAGTTCTGATCAATCTCCAAGGTGGATCTTAAAATCCTTCCGATATTCTTATAAAAAGACTCGCTGTGCTTGCCTTTGCCGAAACCCTTACCTAGGGCTGCAGCAAAGTATTTCAAAAGGATCAAAGGTTTATAGACTTTCATGGTGAACTTTGATTAAACGTTGATTTGGAAAACCACCATTGATTTATGGGTTTCAAATGAAAGCTAGTTTTACAAGCTTTTACTAAGGCTTTTTAGCTTTCAGTTGATAAACATTTGGGTGCTAAAAGAGTTGAAACTACTCTCCAGTTCAGTAGTTAACCTCAGGCCACGTCGTCAGTGTATGGTTTCTTGAAAAGTGGAAAATTAAATCGAGAAAAAAAGCTTTGTGCTCCAAAAATGGTTCTGTTATTTTCAACCCTTAAGTACGAAAAGATACTACATCATCGTCGGTCTGATTCTAACTCAGATAATTAATCTTATCCGATTTTGCACTCATATTTGTACAAATTATTGGCATAATTCTGAATTAAAAGATTTTTAGGAAATAATCATATCTTTAAATTTAGATTATATTCCACTTACTTAACCCAAAATTGTCTGAGACACAATAATTATGAAAACTGCTTGATTATAAGTTTTAATTTAGATATCTGTCTGCATTCGATTAATGATTATTCTTTGAAAAAAATAATGTAATTTTATTAATTATTATTTAAATAGAATAACATTTTTTTTCCTCTTTTTGAGATCTGTTTAACGAAATAAAATGTTTATACACATAATTAACTACATCTATGGAGATCTTGATTTCTATTGACTCTTAAATTTTATAAAACAAATCCTCAAAAATATCGCAATTTGTTCCCATTTTGTTTTTGGCACCAAAAAATGAATTAACCAATAATTTTTTTTTTAATTACTTGATACTGCACTTCCACCGAATTAAAGGCGTACCCGTACCGTACTTGAAGCGTACCGTACCGTACCCTTACCTTAGCCGTACCCGTACTTGAAGCGTACCCGTACCCGTTTAAATGATAAGGTAGCGTTGGCAGTCGACTAATGAACCAACTGGACTAAGACAAGAATGGTAAATTTTCACACAGGGTGCATATGTGCAAATTGTAGATATCTTACCCTGCCATTATTATCATTAAGGAATGCCTCTATCAAGACAATCAGGGTACAATTTTGAAGCAGGGTCGGGTACGGGTACGGTTTGAGTACGGTACGGTTCGGTACTGGTACGATTCGGTACGGTACGGGTACGGCAAGCATTTAATTCGGTGGAAGTGCAGTAAATAAATAAATTAATAATTCGACAAATTATCAGGGGTTCTAACCAAAGGAAAATGGCTCATAGAATTAAAATTGAATCGAGTTTTAAAACGGCTAAGGTTCGATATCTTGTGAAGCAATGTCTTGTGCAATTGCATCTGCGGTGTGATGATGTGTTTCAAGTATGCTCACACAATTCCGATAAGTTGATAAATTTGTAGCGATAGCTTATGTATTTTAATCTCAAATCAAATCGGTCGGAGTCATTATTAAAGAATCTACGTCATATAAGGCTTAAGGCAAATTTCAGAAGCACTAGCTCTAATCTTTTTGCTCGATTGATGATTTTCAGTTATTAAATTCTCTATTAAAATATGTGGTAAAAAACTAAAAATTCTTTTATTTTGGGACGCATTAATTTTTAAAATTTTGGGGTTTAATGCAATGCGTTCCTACAAAAGGCATTAAGGTACTCAGGAATACATTTTCGTAACAGTAACAAATTGATCGGAGGAATAAATTAAACGAGAACAATTTCAAGAGAATAAAAAAAAGGGAACAAATAAATAAAGACCAAAATTTCTTATCTAAAAAAAATAATTTCTAAAATTAAAAAATGTACTATTCTTTTATACTCTAAAACGGAACCTTTTAAATCAATTGAATTCATTTTTTTTGTTTAAAAAGCGATAAATTTGACAGTTTAATTTCAGAATTAAAAATAACCCCATTGCTTACAATAATATTTTTTTAAATTCATCTATTAAATAGACAGTGGGATGTAATTCAGTGTGGAGAGAACGCAAAAATACGTAGGTTTTATTAATGACTTCTATTCGTAATAATGTGTCCATTAAAATTAAAAATGTGATTTACGGCAGCATTACAGTGGTCGAGCCTTAAAAAGTTTCAATTTTTTTAAAACCCTCAAAGGTTAAAGACAATGGTGCTCTCATTATTGAAAGGCGTGTAGGCGCGTCTTATAGCTTTTTTGACTCCCGTATCATTTCAAAATAAAATTCTAACTTAAAAAAAAGCGCGAAAATAATTTCTGACCAAAAAATCGAAATTTTCGTATATGAAAACCCTAAAAAAACATATATATCTTTCTATTAAAAAGTCTATTTTTGAAAATCGATTTTGGGCGCTGAAAACGGTACAAATAAGGTTCTTTTTTTGGAAAACTGAAAGGATAATTTTTAGATGTAATCATATATGTTTTTAGGGTTTTCATATACGAGAATTTAGGGTTTTCATATTGAAAAGGGACTCCTGGGACAATTTGACTAAAAAAATGCCTTTTTTACCGTTTTTGTCCGAGGACGACTTCCAAGAAATTTTTTCTTCGGTCGATTTCGGTACTGGCGTCAATGGGAGCTTTTAGATCATACCTCGTGATCAATAATATCTTTTTCCAATCGTGAGTTCTTAAATGTTTAAATTAAGCACCTTATCATTAAGCTACAAAAAGCGGAGGGGTAGTGGTAATATTTTTGATTTTGACCCCCATGAAAAAAATGATTGTCGTAGATTATTTCGAGGTCGTAGATTACGGTTCCGATGTCAAAATGACAAATTCAGATAGCACTAAAGTTTTGAATTTCGTGAACTTTTTTGACTTTTTGAAAGACACTACAAAATCTACTGGAATAATCTAAATAAACAATGTAGACCATGATAGTTACAGCGACGATATTGAATTGGTTCTCGAAAATGAGCTTGACGAGGAGAATGATTCAAATAAGGAAATTGTTCCATATCGGCCTGTGATTGAAGTACTTGCGAACAGGAAAAGAATGAGTACACATTTTATCAAATGGTTTATTTGGGTGTTTTGTTTGCATCAAAAAAATATCGTCACTATGCTTTTTAAAACTCAAGTCGCATTTATAGAGACTCTTAATTTCATCACGACTGAATCAAAAATCACCTAATCAAAAAATATTTTCCAATATCTTGAAAATAAAATTTCATTTCATTTAAAAACAGTTAATTATGCCTATACATCAAAATGGTCGGTGTATAATTATATTTTTTATAATCAGTTAAATGAACAACGGGGACGTAGCTCAGTGGTAGAGCGTTCGTTTCGCATACGAAAGGCCCCGGGTTCAATCCCCGGCATCTCCAAGATTTTTTTTTAAATTAATAAACAATTTTAAATTGTTCTCTTGAAAAAAAAATAAAAAAAAAATAAAGCAATTTTCTAAGCCCGCATTTGGTGTGCATCACCAAGCACACATTTCTTGATGTAAACCTTCTTGATTTTTCACGAACCGTGAAAACATCCTCCATCTTGTTGCATTACTATTGTCCAAATTTTTAACCATTTCACCACTTGTGCGTCTTTATCGGTCCCTTTTAATTCTCTCTCAATTTTAATTCATAAAAAATATTTATGTCGGAACGGTTTTTACATTTAAAAAACGCACCAACACTTTTGTGTAAAAATTTTTTTCAAAAAAAAAAAGATTCTATCAATCAAAATGAAAACAATTCGAAGACAATTAAAAAGCAAAGCAATTAGACAAAGAGAGAGAGAGAAAAAAAAGGGATATGCAAAACTAAAAGATTAAAATCGAAAAAAAGAATAAAAAAGTTATATTTTTTTTATTTTAAAAATTTATAAAATATTTCATTATAAATTACTAAACGAAAAAAAAAGAAGAAGAGAAAATTTTTTATTTTCAAAAAAAAAAAAAAAAGAGAGAGAAATAATATTATTCTTAATTTATATTTTTATATATTTAATAAAAAAAAAAATGAACATGATCAACTTAAATAAAATCCTATATATAGTCATCTCTCTCTTTCTCTCTCTCTCTTCTATTTTTTTTTTGTTAGTTTCGTTTTTGGAACTATGTGTTTAAAAAAAAAAAAATTTTTTTTTTTTTTGAAAAAAATCTTTTTTTAAAATATAAATATATATATAAAAAAAAATTTTACATATATTTGCAATTTGCAACCAAATAAAAATTTATAATTATATTAAGACATAAGAAAGAAATAGAAAAAGAGAAACAAAAAATTTATTATATTTGTTAAAAAAATTAAAATATATAAATGAATCCTAAATTTATATAAATAATAAAATAGTTTTTTTTTGTTTGAAAATATATAGAAAGAAGCATTCGTTTAATTTAAATTTTCTTTATAAAGTTATATATATATATATTTTTTTTTTGAAATTTTATGTTAAACACCAGATTTGAAACAATAATTTTTTATTTTTAAATTTAAGATATAAACATAAATTCATAATAAAGTTTGTTATTGGATATAATGCTTTTATCTGATGAAATGAATGCTTCCAATACTAGTGGTGATTTAAATGAAATGTTTGGTTATTGGAAGAATTTTCGTATCAACGATCTTAAAGTATGTATTGACACTTGAGGTATAACTTTAATTTCATTGGTCTTTTTAGGACGATTTGGCTATTTACACAAAACAAATGGAAGGTCAAAAAAATATTCAAAACGATTTAAATAGTCAACTTAAATTTTTACAAAAAACTCTTGCTTCTACTAATCCAGTAAGATTATAACACTTTAAACTGACCTAATTTCGAGTAATATAATTTTATAAGCAAATATTTGATAAAACATCGTACAATATTATTCTTGAATCGTTTACAAATCAATTGCTTAATTTGTCTAATCGTATCAAAATAACAGAGAATTTAGTTTACAATTTGGTGAATTTTTTTTCAAACTCGATAAGTGTACAACAAAACGGTAACGAGCTTTTTTTTTTGTTAAATTCCTAAAAAAAATTTCAAATTTTTTATATTTTAAGAAGTTACTCCTGAAGAAAAAACAAACGAGACCGAAACCGATGAGAATAATCAAACCGAAAATTATATCTATGAAGGTAATCATTGTCAACTTGGACTTAAAGTTCTTACACTAAATTTTTTGATTCTTAAGACGATGATGAAAGTGAAGAAAATTATGACCAAAACAACCACGATTCGAATAACTCATTTCAATCGAATCAAAACGGCCCCGTCTACGATATCTCTGATGCACAGACACCAGACATGTCTACTGAAGAAATAGCTCGTAAAGTAAAAGAGTATTTACAATTATCAAAAGTTGGACAACGAACATTCTCCGAAGGGCTATTGAACATGAGACAAGCTAATTTTAGTTCGTTATTATCGCATCCTTTACCATGGCAAGAGTTGAGTAAAACTTACAGAGACAGATTTTTGATAATGTATCAATGGTTAAATGATCCGGATAGATTGACAAAGTTATCAAGTCTAGCGCCTTTTAAAAAAAGTCCAATAAGTCAAAATCAAAGTAAATATTCATTTTCGAGTACGGTTTTAAATGGTAAAGTGAATAAACAAAGTCTACAAAAACGTAAACGAGTTAAACTTAAAACATTTCAAAAAGAAAAGTTAAACGATTATTTTACCAAAAATCAATATCCATCAAATTCTGAGATTACTCAATTATCGAGTGAAATAAACTTGCCAACGAAAAAAGTTTACACATGGTTTTCGAATCAACGACATTTGACAAGAACAATTTAGAAAAAAAAAATCTTGATTTTTCCAAGTCCAGTTCGAATTTGTTTGTTTGTTTTTTTTTGTTGTTTAAAATTTTTTTTTCTATTTGTCTGTTATGTTGTACCTATACCTGAAAGAAATATTTTTTTAAATTATCCTTATACTAATAAATAATTTTGAATTCTCTCATTTTTTTTGCTCGGACTCTTTTGATGGAGAAATTCCACAAGCTAGCCTACAAGCGTTCTTTATAGATTTGGTAGATAGACACTTTTTAAGTCCCCGATTATGTTTCACTGGTTAAACTAATTGTAAAGGCTAATTGGTCGGATTAAGGAACACTTAAGACTTGAATTCGCCTCAGCAAACAAAAAAATTCTATATAAATAGAACGAATTTCCATCAAATTTTTCAAGATTATCAATGACTCTTTAGCCCAAGATCGTGAGAAAATCTAATCATTGTACCACTGTTCGTGTGTTTAAAGACTTCTTGTTAAGTTTTCAAAAATTTTAAGAAAGTCTTAAACTACAATGTTAACTCTAGTTAAGTCAGTATATCTAATAAAATTTTTATGAACAACAAATCTAGGATAGACAAACATGAAGAATCTGCTGGTATAGGTAAAAATTCAATGAGTAAAATGGCTTAAAAGGTTTTTCATGCACAAGAATGCCTTAAGCCGGACCATATTATCACCTGTCTATTTTAAACATTATCTAGCCAAACCTTTTCCGTAGAATTCATAAATTGTATCCGTTTTTTGATATCATAAAAATTGAACAAGCGGGCGTTTAAGGATTAAAAAGGCTAATTGCTAAAAGAAATATCTAATGAGGGCATAAATCAGTTAACAATTAAGAGGTGAACTAATCGCATAAATTAGGTTTATTTGAATAATTATAGTTAAAAAAAAACACTCGTAAATACTTATTAAGCTTGGTAATTAAACATGATTGAGCTAAAAAGGTTAATGGGGTCTAACCCACTCACTACCAAAATTCACCCAAAAAATAACCTCATTGATCCACTAAAAAAAAAGTTTTTTGTTGACTCTAAAAGGCAAACGGAACATTATCAGTAGAATTTAAAATAACACCAGGAGTTCTGCAAGGAGACGTTTTGGCACTATCACTGTTCATAATTGTTCTAGACTATGTTATCAGAAAATCAGAAGGAGACTATGGATAAGTCACGCATCTGAGAAAGTCTCAAAGACATTCACATAAGAAACTAAATGATTTGGACTACACTGATGAGATTTCACTCCTAGAAAAAAGTTTCAATGGGGCTCAACATCAACTTAAAAAAATATCCAAGAACGCAAAAGAATTCGGTCTTAGTATAAACGTAGATAAAATGAAATCGATGATAATTAATGAGTCAAAAGAACGATCATTGGAACTAAACGTCGAAAAAGTAGAAATCGTAAAGGCATTCAAACATTTCTTCAAGTGAAAAAGATATAAAGAGTACATAAGGAAAAGCATGGTTTGCCTATAAAAACTTGAGAAAATCTGGACATCAAAAACAACATCAATAGAACTGAGGGCCTCCTGTTTATCTGTTCTACTTTATGGAAGCGAGACATGGATTTGGATCAAAAACATCTCAGTAAACTTGATAGTTTTTGCAACCAGCTGTTACAGACACATGCTGGGAATAAAGAGATTATACAAAATACCCAACGAAAAAGTGTAAAACGAAAAAGACATATTTTTCGTCGACAAACAGACCAATAAGAACATATAGTCTGAATGAACCAAGTTAGCAAATGGGAAAACCAAGACAAGGAAGGCAAGCAACGAATCATGCTAGATTCCATTTCCAAACACAGTCATATTGTTGTTACACGGACATTTGCTAATGTTAGAGTTGCAATGCAAAATCGAATGAGGTTTTTCAAACCATTTTTGATTCATAAAATTCATAACTAAAAGGCTATTTTTTAGACTGTTTTTAAACAATTAACTGTTTTAAATAACCAGACACAAATGAGAAAAAAATGATGTAGTGAATTCTAGATGATTGATATTTCATTATGTAAGGAAATCTTTCACTAACATTACTTTATTAAATTCAGTTTTTTTTTTTTAAATAAGCAAAGGTAACTCGATTAATTGACTTTTTTTTGTAAATAAGATAAAGGGAATACCTTATGAAAATCATTTTAAAAAATGAAAAATGAGCCTTAGAGAATATGAAACCTTCCGCAATCTAATATGCTTAAGTATTTCCTTTTTCTTGTTAAAGCTGTCACTCATGATCCTGCAAGATTTATGATATTAAGTTACATTTATAAATTATAAAATTCGATAAGCCGATTTTTAAGATTATTATTAAAAATGTTAAACTAACTTTCGTAATTCGATTATTAAAAATAGATATCCGTCTATTCAGAATTATATTTTTGATATTTTTTTTTTTGATTAAAACTTGATCTTTGAATTACGAGCCTTAACGTTATAAACACTTTAATGACTTAAAAGATCAGAAATCAAAAATTTAGGAGACCGTGTGCCTCTCTAACAGGCTATTCGCCAGTGTTATCGTTCGGGACAAGAACCGGTCTCGTTCCGGTCTATCATAGTGCCTCATGATAGACACCAGGGGTAATAAGCAATACTCGAATATAAGACCATGAGCTTGTCTGAGGTATAAGACCAGTTTTGTCAAAAATAGTCCACGGTCTGAAAACGAAAAGTCAACTTTGCATCTGGTCTCAAATTAAAAATGAAAAACAAAAAATTTCTCTATTCCTTTTTCTCTTTCATCTTCAATTTAAGACTAAACGCAAAACTAACTCCTCGTTCTCAGACCATGGACCCGCACCTTTGTCAAAACTGGTGTTATACCTAAGTTAAGACCAGGGCGTTAAAATGCTTTTTCAGATTAAAGACCATGGTGTCTATCATGAGGCACTACGGTAATTTGTTTTCAACTAAAGACACTTTCGGTTCAAAATCTATTTCGATCAAGTTGTCACATGGGTTAACAAAGGGATCGTCTGACCAGTTTTGTAAATCATAAATGATTTTCAATAATCGCGTGTCCTACGTGTATCCAAATGACGAAATGAAGCTGATAATTCTAGAACATATTTTCAAAAAAAAAGGGGATAATGTTTTTCGTGACAAAACACGGAACTACGATGCACTGTATTGACAAGATGAGAAGATGAGAAGAATATTTTATTTTAAAATAAATCATTTATTATATAATAAGCTCTAAAAATCAATAATAAACTTGGACTAATAGAAAAAAGATATATATGTGTCGTTTTACCTTGCATTAAAGCTTTAAATTTAAATTTTTCTTTTCAGAAAAACAATAAAATGATAAGACGGTTGATTTTTAATTTAGAAATGTTATTTGATCCAATATTTTATCATCTAGTTCCAAAAAAGAGCTATGCCATTTTTCAAAAAAATCACTAAAATCCTCTAAATTTGGAAATACACATGACAAATAGCTTGTAACAAGCCAAAAAAGTTTGAACAAAATTATAGCTGGCCAAATCACTAACAATAAAATAAATAGAAATAAAATATTTTTACTTGAGTTGAACAAAAACTCAATGTACTCTGTGTTTGTGTCTAAATGATTCTTATCTTGTATATTTTTACTATCCTTCTTTAAGAATTCATCAAACAAATTTCTATCAACATAAGTATCATGTACTCTTTTAAGTTCAAGTTGATTTAAGTTTTTATAAAATAAATCGTCGTTTGAACGAAAAAAGTGTTCGGTTTTAATCGAATTAATTGGAATATCACCTCGTGATGAATCCGAATTTAATCGTTTAATCGGGATTTTTATACTCGAATTATCCGATTTAAAACTTTTTAAACTCTTCAAATTGAATGAATAACGAGGAGTCTTTCTTAAGCTTTCAATTGAATTAGTTGTGTCTGTGGTCAACTCCTCTAATTTATACTCATTCGGTTTAGACTTTTGAGATATTGATCGCATCAATTGTAACAAATAAGACGGACTACTTTTAATTGCATGAGCCTTATTTTTTAGAGCAAACTTTTTTTTATCAGTTCTCTTGTCGATTAAAACAACAGGTACTTGGTTAAGCTTGGATGTTAAGTCGTTTAGTTTAGACTTCATTTCACTTGCCATATTCGTTGACTTGGCTTTATCGTCATTATCACGGTGGTAAAATAAAAATTCCCGATTTAAATTATTCTTGAAAGAATCAAAAGCCATTTTTGAGTCTATTCTTGAAAGAGAGCATTTTATTTTTGATCAAATACAACCAAGTTAGATTGGTTAGCTTTTTAATAACTTAGAAACTAAAATTAATTTTGTTTTTTTTTTTTCGTTTATTTTTTTTAATTAAATATTTAAGTTATGGTGCTTTTAAAATTACTTTTTGAATTGAAAAAGTTTTGGTTTTGGC
This sequence comes from Brachionus rubens, assembly GCA_022207745.1. Taxonomy (NCBI): domain Eukaryota; kingdom Metazoa; phylum Rotifera; class Eurotatoria; order Ploima; family Brachionidae; genus Brachionus; species Brachionus rubens. The sequence continues at coordinate 401,416 of JAJVHD010000051.1, forward strand.
CATAGGTCATATATAAATACTATATACATGTATAGGATGTCTACCTACTCACACACCGAGAAGTTAGTAGGGCATATTATTTCAACACAATGGAATATCGGATCAAAAAGGTCTTTTGCTGAAATTTTAAGAAAAAAAAATAGATTGAATTTAACACTAGAAAGCCAACTTTTGATACATCATACATCTTTAAGGATATCAATCGGTAGCTTTAGACACAAGCTGTTTGAATATCAATTAATTGAATCATTTTTTACTTATAGTCTCAAGAAATTTGCGAAAAACCGAAAAAATTCCCGGAAATAAAAAATATCTTTTATCGCTGAATCAATTGTTTTTTCATCAGAATAAAGAAATAAATCGAGTTTACAGTGGTGGACCTAAAAAAGTAATCCTTGCTTTTGAGGAGAGATTTCCGGCGGTTTCCGGCTATTGTATATCTAATAACCGCAGATTCTGGGAAAAAGACCGTGTCAAAAAATGAAATGGCCGTAAAGTCCGTGACATCCTAAATTTGTTTTTAAAATTTTTATTGACCCGGAAAATGCCGGACATTGGGGGGAAATGTGCGGAAAGCATCCGAAAAATGCGGACATTTCCAAATCCCAATGGAACGCCGGAAAGTCATAAGTTTTCAGTCAACATATGGGACGGTATAAGCACTAAATTTTATCTTTAATACAAGTCTTATTAACATTAAATCAGAATTATTTTTGAGTTTTTTGATAACAACTTGAATAGATTTGGGTATCAGGAAATAATTATTGCCTTTATGTATCCTTATGTTCGTGACAAGTATAATGGTCTATGCATTGTGCACAAATACAAAGATCCCAAACATATGTAATGATTATGTCTAGATACAATGAGAGATCAAAATATACTAACAGTAAATTTTAAAAAATTTATCTAAGGTGAAAATTTATCATTTAGGCAACAAGTAATCTTAATCTTAAGATAAAGGCCCCTTCCCGTTCCCCTGATTTGAACCCAGTTGAATATGTCTGGCATTCTATAAAAACTTATGTTAGATTGATTTAACCGGTAAAAAATCAATGCAAAGGGGGGTATTGCCCCAGTCAAACAATTTCAAACCGCTGAATGATTAATGAGGAAGGAGCTGTTTCATCAATTGCCTTTTTTCTTTTACTCAAAAAAATTATCAAGGTTTCAGTCTAATATTTTGAAAGTATATTCAAGTGCTAATCTTTTGATATATTACATGCCTTGTTCAAAATAATTATCCCTAAGTTTCAGACACCAGAATAAATTTTCTGAAACCTTCTTCATATTCTTTTCGGTATGAATAATTTTTGTAAACATAATTATATCAACGACCAGTGGTGTAGCCAGAGGGGGAGCACCGGGGCGACCGTTCCCCTTTTGATTTCTAAAATGGGTCCTTGACCCCCCTTTTTGATCCAAAAATAAGGTCTTTTTGGCCAAATTTAACTTTTCGAAATTTCTGGCTACGCTACTCCCTCTCACTGGAGAATTTTTTTTTTCGGACCTCTGATTTTTGTCACAAATTTTAGATTATTTAGCATGCAGAAGACGCATGTGATGTCAGGCTTTGAAATTCTAGATATCCCGGGCTTATTTCAATTACTAAGCATGCAGATATTCTGTGAACCACTTTTTTAGATAGCTGAAAGTCTCTTCTGTGATTTTTCAGGGGGCAAGGAAATTTTTCAAAAATGAGGATCAGCGTTTCAGCAGGATCCTTTTTTGATATCCTGAAAATTGAACAACCGACATTTTAAGAGTTAAAAAGATTCAGCACAAAACAAGATGAAGTTCTCATTATTTTCAAACAAGTTTAATTTTTTTTGCGTGAAACATCTATCGAGGATTTACGTAAGAGTTGTTGTAGTATTGATTACGTATTGTGCCACTTTTCCTGAATGAGAGCATCCATTTAGGTCTTTTTGAGCCTTCAAAATGTTTCTACTTTTTAAAAAGAAAAAGAAAAAAAATTTTTGAAAAACCAAAAATTCATAACAATTTAAGATCTGCCTCATTGATTCATAAAGAAAAAACGATTCAAGCCTGTCTATATAAGTCAATAAATTGGGCACGTCTGTTTGTTGTTTCAATTTATGTCATGGTCATTTATGTTTAAAATTCAATTTTTTTTAACGTCTCAAAAACTCCAAACAAAAAAATCAACTCAAAAAACCCATATCTCTTGATTTTTGTTATAAAACTTACCCAAAACAAACAAATGATTCAACTCTTAAATGGATGTAAACATTGATCAAAATTTATTTCAATCAGTTCTTAACGAAGATTACAAGTAAGTTTCAACAAAATAAATATTACAATTTTTACAAGTTAATGTTAAAATTTTTGTAGGGAGACTTTATTTTTGTTGAGCATTGGTGCTGATCCGAACCGTTTGTTCAAAGAACACAACGGAATTTCTTCATTTCACATAGCAGTTGGACTCGAAAATGATCTCAAATTTACTCGTTTGTTTATCAAAAACAATGCAAATGTGAACATAAAGAGTTCCAAAGACAATTGGACACCGTTACATGTATGCGCTTATTGGAACAAGTACGATTCGTTACAGTTATTGTTATTGAATCAAGCAGATCCGTTTGTACAATCAAAAGACGGTAAATCGGTTTTGGACATTGCCATCGAACACGATAGCCAAGAATGTGTGACCATACTCACTGAGCATATAAAAAAATTGAGTGATAAAAATTCTAAAACAAACAAGACCATGATCTATGAGAATCGAATTTCGTTATCGAGTGATGAATCGATTTTATCAATCGATTACGATCAATCCTATTCGAATATTAAAACATCGACTTTTGATGAATCCCACTTGGAATTTCAGATTAAAAAAGAAAACCTCAATCGGAAAGAACAAGTCTCCAAGACACCATCAGAAGATATCCTTAAAAATATCGAAAATCAAAAAGATTTGGAAAAATTGATCTCGAATTTGATTGATTTGAAGCTCGAAAAAAAGGAGATGCAAAAATTGGGCTCGCCTAATTTGGACTCGACCCTCAAATCATCGCCTTTTGTTAATCATAGTCGTGGTCGTGTTCACACACCCTCGATTAAATCAAACAGTTCAACACAAACTAAAATTACTAGTAAAAGATTTTTGTCTCCCGATAAGTTACCGGCTTATATGAGTCAAAAAACACCGACCAAAATTTTTACGAATACCCCTAAAAAGACGTTGCCCACTGCCCCGCCACCGCCGCCACCACTTCCACCGGTTCCTTCGATAACCGAGTTTAAAATCACTAGCAAAGAGACTCAAACGACTGGGAAAATGATTAAACTAAAACAAGCCGTGCCTGTAGCACCACCTGATCTTATACAAGAGTTACAGTCTAAGTTTAGACAAAAGGCACAAGTAAGCTCGCCAAAAGAACCTGAGAATAAGTTCAAAAATTTTTTTAACAAATTCACACAACCAAATGGAACTACGAGTTTGAAACCAAGTGATTATAAATTTAAAAAAAATCCGATTGAAACAAAGTCAATATCAACGTCAGTTACTTCATTGGCAAAGGATGTTAAGATTCCGGTTAAAAAAACGGAAACTAAACTTAGACAACGATCGTCAAGTTTGGTCGATTCACAACGAAACGATTCCCCTCAATTGTACTCGAACGCGGCTGTAAGACAAAAAGTTTCAATGCAAAAAAAAACGACTTTAGAAACACCGATTCAAGTTTATGGGAGTCGAATAATCGGTAGTGGGACTAGAAATTTTCTTGTTGGTGATAAAAATAAAATTGATTCGAGTCTCATTACAAATGATTCAAGTGTTGATGATAAACAAAAAACATTTCACACTGCCGATGAGTCAATGAGTATATCAAGCGTTAATTTTTCGTTATACAATGAAATTCAATTTGAATTGAATAAGACTGAACGTAAAATGTATGAAAATTTGGGTTATTCAAATGAGTTGATCGAAGAACTTGTTAATAAATTAAATTTGACTACTGGATCGGATATAATCGAAGCGAATATGATAAACTGTTTTCAAGCTAAATTCGATGAGAACAATGAGTTGATTGAAGCACGTGAATGGCGTGAAGGTAACGTCAAATCAGCCTTTAATTATTTACTAATCGATCCACGTTTGAGTAAAAATTTGCCAAAACGAGCCAAACACATGAACGAAAAAGACGTATTTCGTTGTTTTATATCATCGATTTTTTACATTGGAAAGGGTAGTCGGGCGCGACCATATGCTCATTTATACGATACACTTAAACATTGGAAAAAGTTGAATAATATCAAAGCGGATGGAAATGACGTTGAAAATTCTAAGTTATCGAAAAAAATGAGTCGGATAATCGAAATTTGGAATGATAATCAAGGAGTAGTGTCGTTGCATTGTTTTCAAAGTGTCATACCAAGTGAAGCGTATACGCGTGAAGCATCTATGATGGACACTATTGGTCTTGATCAATTGACAAACATGAAAAAAGGCAACTATTACGGTGAAGCCAAAGATTGGAATCAAAAAAAGAAAAATCAATTGGGTGTTGTTCTATTGAAGAGAGCATGTGCTATTTTTTTAGCTGAAGGTGAACGTCAAATTACGCCAATTGATATATGAAATTTATAGGTCATTTATGGTTGAATAAGTTTGTTAATTCAAAGATACTCTTTTTTTGTACAAAAGATGATTGATTTGAAAAGTTTTTGGATAATATTTTTTTTTTTGGGGGACCTTTTGCATAAGTATTTTTTGGTACTTTTCTAGATTTTTTTACCAATAAACAAAATAATTTAATCAAAAATATAACCTTGTTTTTTTTAAAAAAAATGCTTCACTGTAAAGCTAGGTCAATTTGTTAAAATAAAAACGAAAGTTTTTTTGGAAAATTTACGCGAAAAAAAGGTTGTCCCTAAAAAGCGGAAAACGGAAAGCGGAAAACGGAAAGCGGAAAACGGAAAGCGGAAAACGGAATTTCCGTAACCATTTTCCGCAACTTTTTTTCACAAAAATTCCGCAAAATTGGACCCTAAAAAGCGGAAATTCCGTTTTTTAGGGACTTTTTGAAAATTAACGGAATATGACATAAAACGCGGAAAATTTTTAACGGAAATCTTTAGTAGATGTGCTTATTTTAGTTTTAAAAAATATTTACGACAGAAACGATGGAAGTAGGGTTGGTCTACCGTTTGGAAAACGAACCGAATCAAAAAAACAGGTTTTGGTTCAAACCGATTCCAAACTGGTCTACCAAGCCTAGATGGAACCAGATGATATATTAAAATCTTTGACCTAAGACTGGCAAGAAATTTTAAAAGTATGTGGTATTAGCGTGACTCCAATTAAAACGAGTGAAGAGAGTTCTATTAAAGCAAGTTAAAGAGAATCAGTCATTGAAGATTTCGTACACCCAAAAAAATTTAAAGAAGCTTTTTTCCATTTTACTAGACGACAAATATTTACATAATCAGCGTTTGTATGAATACCCAGTTTCTATTTTCACAATTTTTAGACAAATTATGAGAAATCATAAATTTTTTTTATTAACCCATGGTCTAATCAAAAAATTATTAAAATAATAGTATATATCTGTAACATTCACTTATAACTACCTTTCATGATGAAAAACTATCCCAAAGCACTATCCTTAGTCTAAATAGCTGCATTATAAGTCTTAATCGGGTATCATATTTCACTTTGTTTAAATTTTCAACTTTGATTAGTGTTTTTCAAGGGTCTATTTTTATTAAATATCTATTAAAATTTATTTTATTGAAACAATGGAGAGTTAATAAGTCTTTAATTAGGCAAAAGCACTAGTTCCTCAATAATTTTTTTAGAACATTTATCGATTTTCGCTTCCGAGGTTCTTTGCAAGATTTTTCAAAACTCAAAATAGTCACAAGATGATTTAGAAAACCTTTTAAGAACCTACTGAAAATTGTAATTTATTAGATACTTACGGAAGTTCAAAATTTAGATTCTTTGAGAAATTTTATTAGAAAAAAAAACTTTAAATCTTCAAAATTAAATGCAAAATATTGTGGAACTCTTTTAAGAGTTCATTAAAATATTGGATATCTCCACTCAAAAACATTTCTTCTAATTCTATAGTCTTTTCAAACATAAATAATAAAAAGCCCAAGTAACATAACCAAATAATAAATAAGCAAACAAAATCGATCAAGCACACATGCAATAACAAACCAATCTTGTTTATTTTGTTCACGCGCGTCTAGCTTTTGAATACGAGATTTGAATATTGATAGATTATTATTGATTAGCGCTAATAGTGTTTTAGCTTGTGTCAAGTCCAAGTTTTCATTTGTAGATTGACTGGAGACTTCTGAATGATTATTAGATCCTTGATTTTGTAATAATTGATTCGTGTCAATATTATCGATTTCATAATCTTGACTGAATTAAAAATCTTGAAAAAAAAACCTCGTCTAAAAAATTTCGTTTCTTACCTCACTTGGGTTTGATTAAAAATTCGGTTCAATGTACCAAACTGAAATGTTAATTTTCCAATATACTTAAGCAATATCTTAAAAAAAAAACATTTAAGAAAAAGTTTACAAAAGAGAAAATTTTAAATTACGTTTCTTAACCAAACAGGAATTGGACGATAAGTAAATGTATCCTTGTCTAGACCAATTATCAATGTGCTAACGAATGTCGACCATGTTACCATAAACATACCAAACCCGATCAAGTGATCAATAACTGAAAGACTAACAGAATTTTTAGGGGTATACGAGTCAAGCATCAATGACATTACAACTAGAGTTAGTAATAATAGGACACCCATGGATGCTCTTTCAACACAAGTAGGTGGTAAAATGAATACACAACTTGCTATGATTAATATAAAAATTAATGGCCAAATGAACAAATTTTGATAAAATTTTGACACGCGTTTGATAGCTTTGAAAAAAAAATAAAAATATTGAAAAAATTGAACAAGTTTCGGTTACTTATTCGAAACATGGATACACTCCAATCGGCACTGAACCAATCTTGTACATCCATTGTGCCTGGTATTGTCAATTTAAATTCATCGTGATCTTTCATACTAACAAATGTCCATTCAGTATTAGGGCTCAATTTTGACTCGTTTGCTTTAGTCGTTACCCATACTTTAACCTTACTACTATCAACTACATTTCCTAATAAAAATTCACATTGTTGAGTATCAAACGGAAAATCGGTAAAATCAAAATCACAATGGGCATAAAGTTGATTTATTGGATAGGCTAGAACTCGACCATCCGAATAAACTTGAACATTAAGAGGATAAATTCGATCGTTTTCAACTGCACTAAAAACAACAAGACTTAACATAGGCTCAAATTATTCAAAAAAAAAAAACCTATTGAATAAATGTAAATCTGGTATCCATATATTATCAGCTGGTAAAGATATTGATTTAATATTGTCATAGTCACTTGGGTTCCAACGTAAATTAATATCCGTCCAATTCTTAAAATTTAAAATTTTAATTTTGATTTAAATTAATTTGATTAAATGCGTTTTACCAATTCGAGACGAACATAAATTAACATGGTCTGTTGATACTCCATCTTTTGGATGAATTTAAGATTATTATGATGAGTTAGTATAGTTAAAGAGTGCTTACCACATTGGCTATTTTTTTGAGTTCAATATTCACAAAAATATCTAACGTATCGGACCATTTTTTGACGGGTCGAACATTTTTTGAATAATTTTGAGTCAAACTTTTGTAAAGCTTATATTCACTTGATAAAATGTCTTGAAAAAAAAATATGAAATGTACATTTTAACAGACATATGAACAGATTAATTTTAAGGTATCGGGTGGGTACGGGTTACCCAAAAAATTTGGATTTCAAGTATGGGTCTGGGTTAGGTAAACCATAAAATATACGTATTTTATAGGTTTTTATCGAAAAAAATTGGGTTTTGGGTATAAAAACTCACATTTTATGGGTTACCCAATCCAGACCAATACCTGAAATCCAAAATTTTTGCGTAACCCATACCTATGCAATACCTTATTATTAAGTATTTTGAGTTAAAATTTATAATACCACTTAGCGCTATTGATGTTGATGAACAAATAGCTATTACCAACAAGAATAAGTATTTTGAAAAATTAATTTTCATTTTGTAAGACCATTCATAAAAATTGGTAAAATTGATTTAAAAGAAAAATAATTTTGTAATAATATTTAAAAAAGTTTAATGTTCGAGTGTTAGTAACTTTTTTTATTTTTTATTTTGAAACATTTTGAAACATTTTTTTTTAAATAATACAATTATTATCATAATTTTGGAATTTTTTTTTTCACATGAATAAAATATTTTAAATTTTGTTGATCACATTAATTATTACGAAAATTAGTTTTTTACAATTTCATCATTCACCTGGAAAATAAAATCAAAAATTTACGGAATATTTGTGATACCGTAAACTCTTGCCTAACACTCTATTGGAGGAATTTCCAATCACTCACCATTAGAGTTATAGGCAAGAGGGGTCATGTCGACTATGTGATCTTTCTGTTCACCAAAATTTTGTTCACCTAATATGTGAACAAACAAGTCTAAAAAATGATCACCAAATAAAAAAATTGTTCACAAAATTGTGTGATCAACGATTAAACATTCAAAACGTAAAAAATTGACTAAATTAAAAGGAAGATGAAAATAATCTTAAAGTATCTTAATCAAATTATGCAAGCAAAAGTTTCTGGCAAGAAGTTTTTTGTGTGCATTCTTACTAATTATCGTTAAGAAGCCTAATCCTGAAAAAGATATTTTTTATCTAAAAAAAATTACCTGGCTAGGTAAAGAAAATTATCGCTCACAAGAACGTACTACATAAAGATAAACTATCTTTCCGTCAGACATGTATACCCATTTATTTCGAGTATTGGGTCGGTTTGAGTAACTCGAAAAAATTGGGTTTTAGGGTTCGGGTAGGGTATAGGTTACCCATAAATTTTGGGTTTTGGGTATAGGTTGGGTTTTGGGTATAGGTTGGGTTTAGGGTTAGGGTTAACCCTAAATCCCAATTTTTTCGAGTTACTCAAACCGACCCAATACCCGAAAATAAATGGGTACACATGTCTGCTTTCGGTAGTAATTACTTATACCTTATACTGCGCATTTTTACGACAAAAAGTTTGCTGCGTTTGACCGGGTCTTTCGGAGGCACAAATTCTTGAATGCATATTAAGATAAATGCATATTTGGAAAATTACACGACTCGAAATTATTCGGACTTAAGTTAACCTTTAACTACATATGTCCTAGTACTTTACTCAAAGATTGATATAATGAGAAACAAAACTGTTGTTATATTATGGCTTGGCCCATATCCTTACTCGAATAATAATTTTTAAATTTTTTTTTACATGTTTTAAACACAATGAAATTTTTTTAGCAAAAAATAAGAGGTTATGTAAATATATAAGGTCTAAGGTTCAATATTTCAAATATATTTCAAATATTACTTTATCCAATTCATTTGCCCATTAAAGATGACTGTAAAATATCATGAGCAAGTACAACAAATCTCTGCTAAATTTGTGCAAAGTCTCTGCTATTGAAATTAAATGCGCAATTAGTTGCAGAGTTTTTGCAGAGATTGTTCAATTGTGTAACAAAGTTTGTTACACATTGTTACATATGCAGGACCATCATAAGACCAACATAAAAAAAAATTATTGACCCACCAACCCACCAACATAGCCTATAAACTAAAGTAATGAGATTTTGAAACAATACTTTACCTATCGAAATATTTTAAAAAAACTACTGGATACAAATAGAGGGGATTTTCGATAAGCCATGACAACAAATAAATGAAAATAATCCGGTCAAAAAGCCAAAAATTTCAGAAAGTCTAAAAAATCGTTTGGCTCTATTGGTTTTGGAGCATTGCCTTGGTTTTGTCCTGTAGGCCACCTCATTTACGTCGACCGAGATTCGAGGTCATAGCAACAAAAAATTTTAAAATGAAAAAAATATAATGATAGGGAGTGAGTATCTTAAATCAAAATTTCAAATGAAATCGATTGAATAAATTAGACCAAAAAGTTTGAACCGTTCTCTAAATTTTTCACAATTTTTTTTTTCTAAAATTAAGGTCGATTTTTTAATGCACTTGGGGCAAAAAATGTACTAATGAATAATTCCAAAAAAAGAATTACAGCTAAATTCGCATCGTTTCCCGAGTTACGGGCCTTTGAATTAAAATTATACAAAAATTAATTTGCGTTCTCTAATTTTTCACAATGCTGTATAATTAAATATAAAATTTTATTTATGATTTTAGGGGATCAATTGACAGTCCTGGGTTTAAAATTCGACTAGTTTTGGTAATAGCGAGTATATTTTCGAAAGGTTCATAAGAATTTTCTGAAAATTGAATGTTTCCATTTTTTTATGTAAAAACACAAAATTTAAACATTTTAAGGTCTAAATATTCAAGGGTCTTAAAATTGAGTAAATAATGATATTTTCCACTAGGTAAGGTTGTACTCAATCTCAAAAATAATTCGCTGAACAATTTTAATACGTCGTTTTTTGGAAATAACCCATCTTCAATTTTGGTTCATTGTTAAGAGCATAGGTCAGGTTACTTACTGATACAGTCTACGCTCGAATTTATCACGTCATAGATTTGTCACTATTCAGATTTGTCACGCTTACCTGAAGGAACGAATGGGGTGATAAAATCGAGCGTAGACTGTATATTTATCTTGGAAATGTAAAAAGCTCTTTTCGATTAATATGTCCATCACTAAATTACCACAACTTTATCCATTTATATCAAAATAACTTTGGTAGGTCTGTACCGTATGAGATATGGATAACAGAATTTATATGCTTGTAAAGAAGTATCTATTGACTGGGGGTCAAACGCTATAACCAAACGTAATTTTATTACTAACCTATCGTTCCGAATATTCTTGTGTTCCATTAGGCTGTCCTATGATGGGATTAATGACTTCGCTAGAATCCTTGATTGGAAATATGGAAATAATAAAGATTTTTCACTAGAAATATGTCTAAAATGTTGATTTTTGTCCCTATTTTTTTTATTTCACTTTAGACATTTGTCCCACTTTAACGTTTATGCATGATTTTGCCATGAATTTGAAATTTTTTAGTACGGGTACGGTACGGTTCGAGTACCTTTTAACATTTTTATCTAACAAAAATGTTAAAAGGAAAATTATGTCCGTAAACAGGCCTTTAAATAAGCTGAATTTTGATCATATTTGAGCAGCTTATTAAAAATAAAAGAATTAAAAGTAATAGAAGAAAGTCAAAATTTTTTGAATCGTCCAAAATCAATTTAAGAAAAAATTTTTCAAACTCTATCAAAGGAAGTTACAATAGTTCGAATTTATTTCCTAAAGCTGTAAGATACTGATTTTTGTGCCTTTTTTCGAGATCAATCGTTTTTTGAATCGGTAAACCTTCGAATTTTAACAAATTCTTGATTGGGTTAAGTTGGTCACGCAATTCAGTTCTCGTTTGACTGATAAATGGAATATCGTCCGCATAGACTACAATGGTTTTTAAAAAAAAATTTAGGCTTGATTTTTTTCAACCATTATAACCAGCCTTTAATTAAGTCACAAATTAATTCTATCACAATGGTCATTTTTCGACCATTCAAAATTATCTAGAAAATTTTCAAAACAATTGTTTCATTTCTTTAGTTGATCGCCTTAGAGAGCATCTATCAACATCTATCAATCGATTTACCAGTCCGACCTATTTAGAAATTAGGTTGATATTGTTAAATTTGTTTCAAGCAAACCGTTGTTCAGAATTGAAAACCCAAATTACAAAATAGCTTTGGAATTTGAGAGTTTGTTGCCGAATTGAACCAAGGAATTCTTCAAGAATTAGCAAAAAAAATAAAAAAAAATTGTTGAAAATAGCAACAGGTGGAATTAAACACACTTTAAATTCGAAAATTTGAAAGGTATTCATTGCAACTAATTTTATTGTTTCGGAATTCAATAAAATAACAATCAAAAAACAAAAAAAAAACAAAAAACTGAAACCGAATTATTAACTTATTTTCTTTTCAGTTGTTTCTTATTTCAAAAGCTCGATTCACTTTTTACGTTAGTTAAACGCCAACTTATAAAAATCTAAAACAATTTAAGTTTTTTGATTTTTATACGAATTAAAAAAAAAAAACAAAAACAACACAAATTTTCAAATTTAAAAAAAAAGTCTCAAAAATGTTTCAATAGAAAAAAAGAGCCAAGTTGTCATGGATTCTAGTAGTTCTAAATAACCTGTTGAATGATCATTTCTTTTTGTTTTTGTTGTTGTGTTTCTACTATTATTCTATGAATTCAAATGGCAGTTAGGATTAGATATAATGTTTATAAATTTGGATTTTATCTTCTTGTTCTAATTTGTTTCTATCAATTTATTCAAGTCAAAAAATCAAATCATCTACTCAACGAACAGTCACATTATTTAAAATATTTTAAAAATGTAAACCAAAAATTACGAAACCAAACACTTAGAATAGAAAAATTTCGCCTTTACAATTTATCACATGTAATTATACCATTTCATATAAAACAACTTAATAATCTTATATATAACATAAAAAAATGGTCTTGGTACAAACCGTGCAGTGACGATGATTTATTTAACAAACAAATGCCTCAATTAATTTTTTTCGTTGGCTATCAGGATGAAAAGACTATTAAAAATTTATATTATCAACTCGGAGATCTATTACCTTATTTTAGATGTTTCTCCAATCGATACTCAATTGATATTGTCAAGTTTAAATTTAACAAAAAAAATGATAATCACATACTCGGTGCCAGGTTAATGTTCGAATACATGCTAGCTAAGCGTAATAAATTATTTAGATATGCATCTTATGTTTTTTATATGGAGCCTGATACGAGACCTATTCGCACTGGATGGATCAATGCTTTACAAAACGAAATTGGTTTCAATAGTTTTTGGATAAAAGGCGCTATTTTTAGAGGTAAATTTGAAATGAATGTGAACAAGTATTTACCTAATAAATATCATATAAACGGAAATGCTATTTACAATGTTGGTGATAAAAAATTTGTTAATTTTTATTTTAAAACACTTCGACCTTATATTGAAAGACATAATGATAGTCTAACGGCATATGATACGGATTTTTTCGAGTATTTATTCGATATTAAAAATTATGAAAATGTAAGAATGATTGCGCATAATTTTGTGCTTACTGAAACAATTCAGAATTTATGGTATCAAAATTATAGTGTCAAAGAAATACGCCGAAAATTTCCTAAAACTTATATTGTTCATGGTGGTAATCCGATTGGGTTTTAATTAAAATTGTTTTTTATTGGATAAAATATTAAAAGCCCAGTGTATCTTATTTTCAAAATTTTATTTTTGTTATCAAAACTTAATAAATTTTTAATTTTCACTAAAAATTAATTGTTGTCTCATTAAAGTTGTTTGATGGTATATTTTTAATAGAAATGATTAGAATGCTAAAAAATTGACTTGAAAAAAAGATTTTGGAAAAAAAGGCTACAAATGATTTCGTTTTACTAGATAGTTACATCATGGTACCATTTTTTTTAAAATAACGATTGATCTAGTTTTCATTAAATGTAAAAGGCAAAGATAATTTAGAACTAAAATTTACGATCGGAAGCTCTTTAAATCATACGATATCGAATGTTCCAAATTAAGATAAAAGAAGAAGAATCCAAAAACAATCAACATTAGAAGATCGTCTTTTTTATGTGGCTAAATAAAAAATGTTATATGTTAAATGCGAAGCATTGACATATAACATGAGAGTTTCAAGTGCATGAGAGTATCAAGTTAATCAATTAAACCAGCTATTATCAAGAAGGGCATGCAACCGCCTTTCAAATGTATGGTTCAATACTTTATCTTTGACTAACTTTACCCCCATTAATCTCTTTAAAATACTTTGATTATAAGCGGTCAGATTAAATTTCTTTGAAACTATTTTGACTCTCGAGTGGCCCTGTAGTTTCTCGAGAGTGAAGGGTCTTTTTCTCGCTTCGTTCGTATTTGTACAGCTTCTCTGCTAACGGTATTCGCCTTTGGCTCGCAAATTTTTGCCCCTCTCATTTTCATATGTGTACCCCAGGTAAGGAGTGGTACCCCAAATACTCCAGGGTTACTTTGAAGTACGTGCCACGCCAAAATGATGTGTAAAATTTTAATTTATTATCCCTATTGGAAAAATTATTTTCTGTTTTTTTCGGGGTCATATATTACATAAATAATGTCAAAAATTAAAAACTTAGATACCAAGAAATTTTCAAATAACACTAACTTTAAAAAACAAAAATGGATTTTTTGTTTTTATTTTTAAATTATTCGATTGATAGACTTTGTATAATTTTAAATTTTAATTTCGGATTTCGATATTTTAAAAGAAAATTGAGATTAAGTGTGGGGAACTATGGTGAACTTCGGTGAAATCAAAAAGGCGGGGTATGTTCATGTACGTTCATGAAATTTCACCAATCGAACACGTGAATGGCCACAAAAGTAACAATAGATATTTTCAGGTTAAAGAAAAATCTCAAATTTTAGACAAAGCTATCTATGCAGAAAACTAGCAGCATGGATTTTAGGAATATAATTTTTTCGCCCTTCGTTCATACGATCAGAAGCTAGTGTATTTAATCGACGTAGTAGGCCGTTATTTGGTTTGGGCGCTGGTTTTAACTATCAAGATAAATCTTGGTTTTTCACATTTCTGAAATCCGAAATAGTAATACAACCCTGGTCATTCAGAACTTCCAAAAATGAATGTTCATGAACCTTCCTGAACCTTCATGAACGTTCAAGGTTTTGAAGGTTCAAGAGTCCATGAAGCTTCATTTTTCTTCATTTTTCATTATTTTCTAAAAATTTAATTTTTTTTCAAATTTGAAAATATGAAAATCATAGAAAAAATCTGAAAAAATAATGAAAATATTTGAGGATATTTGAACCTTCATGAACGTTCATTTTTGGAAGTTCTGAATGACCAGGGTTGTACTTTACGCAATCAATTAAAGTTTATAAACTCTTTTTCCGCTTAATTTTGTAAAACCTAAAATCTAAATAGTTTCGATATGATTTACCTAAAACTAGGTCCATTTTTAAATAACAAGTTTTAAAGCTTTTTTTTAACGCCTCATATATGTATGCATTTTTTTTTAAATTTTTTTTTGCCTAGAAAACAAGCCTTTGAAACCTATTTTCAAGTTATCGTTTTAATGAAATCGCTCGAGCATTGAGAGATGATTTCAACAACGTGATAATTTGGCTTTGTGAATTGTTTAGACAAAATTACAAATTGTACAAAAAATAATTACATCCTAGCCTTTAATCTTCTTTCTGATCATATTTATGAGTTGAAATTTTATAAAAAGTTGCATCACATTTTCATAAAATTTTAACTCAAAATATTATCTGTAAGAAAAATTAACACTTTTTTAAAATTATTTTTTGTACAAATTGTTTTTTGTTTAAAAATTCACAAAGCCTGATAATTTTAGTATCCTTTAGGATTTGTTTTTCTTGTTAAAAGTGTTTTGCTTTGATTCATGAAAGATGATCCATTTTTGAGTAATTTCAAAAAAAAAAATTACTTTTATTTTACACAAATTTGAGAATTAAAAATTTCTAAACAAATCATTAAAAATTTGAAAAGACATTTGCTCTTACGCAATAGCACAAAAAAAAAGAGGTAAACTTTAAATAATTTGGTAAGTGTTTTTTTTTTTCTTACTGGTAATGGACAATTAATAAAATGAGCCGTTAAGGAATACTCACTTAAACATGGACTTACGTAATATTATTCAACAATATAATTATTGTTTATGATATATTTTTTTTTTGTCAAAACATTCATATCAAAAAATAATTGAAACGAACGAACAAATTTTTGGTTCAAAGAAATGTTCTGGAAATAAGAAAACCAAAAGCAAAAAGAAAAACAACAAAATAACGAATATTTTTATGGTTAAACATAAGGTGTTCTCGTTTTTAGTTCAAGAATAAATCAAAATAAATGAAATATATTTTTTTTTTTTGATATTAAGGAAAAGGACCGCGAAGACTAATTTGACGTAAACAATGATTTGATTGCAATTCATTTTTTTGTCAATTGAAGAAATAATTTTTTTTTTTAAATTTATTGTTTATAAAAAAAAAAATTTGACGCAACTTTTAATATTTTTATTAAAATTGAAACAAAACTAGTGGATGAAAATATTGAAAAAGAAGAAGAAAAATAATAGAAACACTGGTAATAAATTAAGTTACCAAAAAATATTTTACCATATAAATAAGCTTGATAAAATTCCATTTATTTTTTTTTAAAGAATTTTTGAAAAATATTTTTTTTTTCTCTTTTTAAAATGAGTTATAGTTATACTGATCAATATGATTTAGGCGAACCTATTGAATCGTCTGTAACACGTTCTATACGCAGCTTGTACAGTGGATTTCCAGGTTTGAATGCTTCAAGTGCATCATTAGGATCTCTAGGAGGTGCTGTATTAACTAAATCGGCTTCGGCTACTAATAATAATAATTCAGTTAGTCGCATTGCTCAAGATTTACTTGAACTTCAAAGGGCTAGTAGAAAAAATGTAAACGTACATCAAGATTTTAGCATGTATAATCCAAATGCTAGTTTTAATAAAAGTTTTAACATGAGTCAACAACAATTAGTTGCAGGACATTTAAGTGATATGGAAAATGCTATCCTTAGATCAACAAATCCGATCGAATTAAACGAGACCGAAGAAATAACTGTCCATGGCCACAGAGGCATTTGGGCAAATAAATATGAAACCGTTAATTGGAAGGGCCCGGTGCCAATTGCTGAATATGAAATTAATGAAGATCCAACACCGGAGATTATAACTAAAAAAACTTTACAATCTTTAGAGTACGTTCAAGAGTTAGCCATTAGATATTTGAGACCCCCTACACCACCAGCCCCAGGTGAGATTATAATTAACCAATCACCTAATGTTTTGACTCCTCCAGCTCCACCATTGATCATTCGTCAACAACCGGCTCGACCAGCTACACCTGAACCTCTTGTTATTCGTGAAGCTCCTCCTCAACCACCACCTCAAGTTGGTAGAAAGGTAATCACCATTTCGGGCAAACGTATCCCACCACCACCAAGAAAAGTCATCATTGAAAGACTTGCTCCTTTACCTTCAAAACCACAATCTGTTATCATTGAAAGATGGCTTCCGTATTCTCAAGTAAAAAGAAAAGTAATCTTCAACAGACCAAATCAAGTTGACCCAGTCGTTGTCAAACCAAAAAATATAATTGTTCAATGGGAAGCTCCTCAAGTTCAAATAAAACGAGAGTACAAATATCTAGGAGTCATTCGAGCTAATCCAGTCGAGTATGTACAACGATTTGGTAACACTCTAACATTACCAGAAAATCTACCTAAATTTGTTTTGGATGTAAAAACACCTGATGGGATTGTATTAGCTGCTAATTTTAGACCAAATTCAGTTTATGAACTTGAAGGAGATATACAAGCATTGAATTTGATTGATTTAGATAAAGAAGGATTGAGTGAATATAGAAGTTATGTAAACAAGCAATTAAATCAATTTACACCACAAAGAATGTCAGGTTCAAAATTATACTCAGCAAGTGCAGCTGTTTTTCCAACATCAACAAAAGTTGATTCTTATCAAAATTACAATGACAATTCAATACACTTACAAAGTAACATGTCATTTCCACAAACTGAAAGTATAGAAACAATGATTGAGTATATATTCAGATCGATTGATAGAAACAATAATGGACGTATAAGTGTAGAAGATGCTGAAAAAATATTGTTAAGATTAAATAGTCGTTTGGACAGAAAATATGGCGAAGATGATGTACGAGCTTTTTTTAATGCTTTGGACATAAACAATGATGGTACATTGGATTTAAGAGAATTTAAGAGGGCATTTTTGAATTTAAATCCTTAAGGAAATAAGTATTTTTGTTTGCATTATTTGTCTTTACGTAATTAAAGACTCAAAAAATATTTTTAAAAAATATTTTTTTTTTTCAATGTTTTTTTTTTTTTTTTTTTAAAAAAAGTTTAGGTGCATTTTTTAGAAGTCAAAAAAAAATATATGATTACTTAAAACTCTTTTTATAAAAATAAATAAATTTTTTTTTTATTTTTTTGTCAATTAGATGAGTAATCAAAAATTTAGTATTGTTTTTTTTTATTTAAAATTCATCTAGATTAACAAAATATTTAGAAATATTTTTTTTTTTATCAATAAAATTTATAGAATTTAATTTTTGTTTCTTATTGTTTTCTACAGATTCCTGGTTTTTATTCTCTCTCAATTTTTTTTGGAATTTTGATTTGATTTTTGAAACAAATATTTTGGATAATTTTGTGACGATTTGTCAAAAATACATAAAATTTGCATTTGCTTGTAAAAACTTTTAACAAAAAATCTGACTGGGTTCATCGGGCCATTCTATTTTTTATTCAAGGAGATTGATTTTCGTGTTTCGATTTCTGTTCTACACCAGTTTATAATTGAACTTTGAGAAAATATTGAACTTTGTACCGCACAATCAACTAATCGCCAAACTAAAGAGCCAAGGTTTTAACGGTCCACTTTTAAGTTGGATTGCTAGTTTTTTAAGGAGTCGAAGGCAAAGGGTAAATATTCTAGTTGGAGAGATGTACTGAGTGGTGTCCCCCAGGGTTCTGTTCTTCATCTTGTTTTAGAATTTATTTAAAACGTGTGCCAAAAACACCCATGGACGTGCTTCAAAAATAGTGAAAAAACAGGGAAAATTATCAATTTTACAAAAAACTGCACCCTTTAACGAACCCAAGGATCTTTGAAAATAAATTCATTCTAGATGGTGTAAAATAAATAGAATATGTACGCTCTTTCAGAATAATTATATTGTATAAATGGAAAGATGGGTAAGCGTTTTTCGCGCGATTTTACGCAAGTGGTTACGGTATCTGTATGGTTTTTGAGTGGGCTTGATACTTTAGACAAGTGTGGGTGTTTTTGGCACACGTTTTATATAAATTCTAAAACAAGATGAAATTCTTAGTTTTTCCATTTTATTTAACTAGAGATCATTAAAAGGTCACAAAGTTCAAAAATCACTAAGATGAGGGATTTTAAACTTAATAAGAAGACCTGGCACCCCGTAAAAAATTACCTTTCTATAGGAAAAAAATCTAATTATAATTAAAAAATTATCGGCTGAAACCTGTAGAGAATCATCTTTTTTGAGGAGATGCATCAAAAAGTATGGGTTTAATAGGTGCTCTGAGACTAGATTAAATTTGATTGATAAATGCATATGAATTTTTCTTTTTCACTTTTACCGTCGCTTCAATCGTAGCTTTTAAGCTCTCAGGCTATGTCCCTAAATAGCTTTTAAAAATCAATAAGTTTAAAATATAGCTACTCGGCGTTAGACTGCAAAAAGTGGAGAGATTGTAAAATCGTAAAACTTTTCGCTCTTTTTTAACGTACGTTCCAAAAAAAACGAAAAAAAACCAAGAATTCGTATTAATTTTTTAATTTTGTGTTTTTGTAAAAACGAAAAAAAAACGAATTATTTTTGGAAATTTTTTCTTTAAGATTACAATCCAAAAATTATCTATTGATCACACTTTTAACCTTCTTTGACAGTTAATTCTCATTATTAGACAAAAATTTTCCGAAAAGACTTTTATTAGACCGTCTATTTTAACTTAGATTTTTTTAATGTCTCTGAATTAAGACAATATAGAATCAGCAAGTTAAGTAACATGTAAAGATTAATATTAGCGGTTTAGTCGTTTTTTACCGGAACTTCTTTGAACCAACTGAAGAAATCGGACAACGTTAGAGAAATCAGTCGATCAGTGCTAAAGCCAAAATAATATTTACCTTTTATTTGGTACGATTGCCTATGATTTTTTGTCTTCTTATTCATTTTGATGATCAAGAGTGTTCTTTAAAAGTAACCTAATCAAAAACAATAAATAACTAACCTTGAATCAGACTGAAAGATGCCAATCAATGTTTGACAAATTAAAAAAAAATTACGTAACTTAAAATCGTACTTATTTTTGTAAGCTTATTGTGATTATGCAGGATTTAGTCTTATGAAAAGTCCTTTTTTACACTGGAACGGGGGTTTCTTAGTGGAATAGCATAAACTCACACAATGTGCCTAATACAAATTTAATTATTACAAAAAAAAATTTTTCGTTTTTAAATTTTAGCAACCAAAAAATTCGCTTTTTATAAAACGAAAAATAAAAATTAAAAACAAATTCTTCGTTTTTTTTCGTTTTTTTTTGGAACGTACGTCTTTTTTTAATGTAAAAAAAAATGCTTCAAGTTACAAATGTTTCATTTTTACATCCCTTCTTATGAAAAACCATCACTGTTTCTGTACCAATACTAAAAATAAGCTTACAATTTATTTGGCAAAACTGTAATTAATTTTATTTACAAATTCCTAATCATAACTCGCAAACGATTTTTATTTTCTAATTTAAAAAAATCCGATTAAAAATAAATTGAAACTGTAATCTTTTTTTTCTTTTTAAGGCATTATCCATTAAAAATATTTAGATTATTTTAAAAAGATAAATATGTTAAATCAAGAAAAAAGCGAAAATTCTCTCTCGATCTCGAGGAGCTTTATTTATTTTTCAAAGAATAATTTTCCACTAAAAACCAAAAACTATAATCTAAAATTTTTTGAGAAAAAAAATATTATTAATTACATATATTTGATGTTTTTGTTAAAAGATCTAAATATTGACATTGTTTAATTTGATTCCGATTCTTCCGCTATTTTTTTTTCCTTTTTTTTTGTTTAATTTATTTGCCAATATGATTTTAAGTTTATTTTCATGTCAATTTAAAATTATAAATACATCCTTAAAATACGATCCCTCTCGACAAGATCAAAAATGTAATCGTTCTTCGTTTTAAATTGAATTTTAAAATAATTTTTTTTAAAACCAAAATATACTCTTATGAAAAATATTAAGTGGATTGATTCAGAAGATTTAAACTTTCATTTCAAAACGCTTTTATTTTTAATGTTTAAAAGGACAAATGATTACTTAATTAAATTCGTTATCAAGTTACGAGTACGTTTAAAGTGTCGTTTGTCATAGTTGATGTGTAATAATTTTAATTTATTTTTCGTTTTTAAGTCTTATAAAAAAACACTTGGACCCTCTCTCCAAAAAGTCTTTTTTGATATCATTTTGGCGACCTGAGGTTCAACATACGAGACGAACGTTTATAAATTGGCGGATAATCTTTGACTAATTGACGATACTTCCTTATTTTGCAACGGTGGCATGACCAGATCCAGTTATGTTAGGCACTCTTCTTGATGGATAATACCAGTCAATACGATCAAGGTTTTGTCCAAAATCCTTTTTCTTCCTTATCTAGATTCCAAGTATTCTAAGTCTCTCTTTATAATTCCCGTTACATTTACTCGGAACACACTTGTTTGTTGTTCTATAGATTTTTTCTATTGCTTTCTATTAGTCTCTTATTTTTTGAATGGACTGGCAACTGCGGCGTATTCAAAAGAAAACCTAGGAAAGCCAATTTTTAAAAATCTTCAAAAAATGACCTAATCGATGCCTTGTTCAGAGAGTGGTTTTAGAAATTGTAGAAATTATTATCATGAGGTGAACAATTTAAAAGCTATATCAAAAAAAGTAAAAAAAGGGGTAAAATTTGCTCTTTTTTTCTAAATTATCACCCTTCAACTAACCCAGGGATCCTTGATAATATATTAATTTTGTAGTAAATTTTACGCAATTTCCGAATATGTATAAATATTATGGGGATGATGGGTTAATAAAAAAGTTATAGATTAAAAAGTAAATTTTTCTTTTTTGAGAGGTCTTGACACTTAATACCCCTAGGGTCTGAAAAATTTATTTTGGACACCCCCTAAAAAATTGTCTTTCCTAGGTTTTTGTTACCGAGTGCTTATACGTTATATTCGTCACGACATCGTAACATAAAGAATAAAAGAAACAGTTTCCTTTAATAGTTTATTGTTGTGATAGAACCCAGTTTAACAATATAACACAAAGTATTAAAGATCCAAAAAAACATAGTTTATATAAATATTCTCTTGTTTAAATACTAACAATTATTGATAAATTAGGAGCCAGAAACAACCAAGTTATGTTCATTAATATAGAAACTAACTAGTAACATATATGAAAGGTTACAACCAGGTCCGAATATGCGTAGTGATAAATCACCGGCCAACAGTTTTCATTTGTGTAGATTATGAATTTGAGGTTGAAAATCAATTTTAAAATATGTAGACACTCTGCATTTCCGGAACTTTATGGTATAGAGTAAAGAATTCTTATTGTTCTAGGGTTCCAATTGGTAAATGCTCTCTTGAGTTCACTAGACTGAGCTACACCACTCAATATATTGCTTCATTTGACCAGGCTTTCAATCTTTTGAAGAATTTTGAAGTTGTTGGATGTTATCAAAAAAAGCCAGATGGTTCAATGTGGTACTAAAGAGACACTTTAATTAGTAAAAAATTGTATTTAATGATGTTATTTTAAAAAAAAAGAATAATTAATCGGAAAGATCTACTTGAGGTTAACAATCTTCAATCGTAAGTCTCTCATTAAGAGTCTTGTAAAGAACAGTTTTCATGATTTTGATTGATTTTATATTTTGTTTAATAGAAAATTTGTTTCAAAACGAACATATCCTTCTAAATTGACATGAAATTAAATAAAAAGAAGAACACGCAACAAAATTTTTAAGATAAATTTTGACAATAAAGAATTTAAAAATAAAAAAATATTAAGTCAAATATTTTTTTTTTTTTCAAAAAGAAAGGATGTCAAATTACCGGATGCTAATTTTTTTTCTCTTTCGTATTTTGATTTAAAAAAATTCAATTAATTCAAGAGGAATAATAAAATCAAAACTTTAAAAAAAAAAGCCTTTTTTTTAATGTGTTAGACTTTAATTTGAGCGTTAAAAAAAAAACAACACACCCTACTGACAAATGCTGTTAATGATAATTAATAATTAAATTTTAGTTTTATAAAAAAAAATTTTTGAAAGACAATATTTTGAATTGCATAATTAAGAATAAAAATTTTAGAGAAAATAAAAATAGAGAGTTATAAGTAGGCTCTTGAAATTTTGATTTTATATTTTTTTTTTCTAAATATAAATGATAAAAAGAGAGAGTCTGATAAAAAGTCGGAAAACATTTTCTTCCAAGATTTTACAAATTAATTTAAATATAATTTATTCAAGTTGACTATTCAAGATCGATAATTCGAAAAAAAAATTTTAAATTTTAAAACAAACTGGCAATTAACTAATAATTAATAATAAGAAGATTACAATTTTGTCAAGAAAGCTTAGTGATTCGTTTCAATACCTCAAACATAACCACGTATTTACTTTTTTGAAATCATTTTCAATTTAAGAAGTATACTTGTTTCCAATTCAAGTTTTCATTAGTATAACTTTTTTTCTCTTTTGTCATATAAAGAAGCAGGGGTCTAGGTAATTATGTTATCATAAGTTCACAAATTTCGTGATCAAAATAATTTCTCGTATTTTGTGACATAAAATGATAAATTTTAAAAGCGATCACAAAATTTTTTTTGATCACATTATAATGTTCAGTAAAATTTGCTCTGACACCGACAAAGAGTCTAAAGTCGGTTCAGTAGCTGGTTCTTTAGGTGGGAATATTGGAGATTGTGATAAGGGTTTATTCAATGAGAGTTTGCTTGTGAACGGAGATGAAAGAACTTTAGATGCACCTTGCTCAATTACATCGAGTACAATTACTGATACATGCATAAACTACGATACCTTTGATAAAGACTTAAATGAAGTAAGAGAAGCTCTTTCTGGTGTACAAAAAATTGGAAATGAAGCCCCAAGTGTTAAACTTAATTACTAAGAACTAAAGTCAAGAGAATGTAAAACAACTCGACGAAAGTTGAGGAAGCAGTTAACAAAGTTATATGTGAGACGAAAATTCCAATGAAGTGTGACAAATGTGACGGTTACTTTGAGCGTTAAAGGGATGTAAAAGCTCATCAAACAAAAAAGCATTAGAATTTAGATTATTTTAATATAGATTAAACTTTATTTTTTTTAAATAAAAAATGTTTCAGATAACATTTTTTTTAATTATCCGGACAGATTTTTCTGTAATTGATCACATGATGGTCCCAGGTCACGAAAGTTGTGATCAGCTTGGGTCACAAAATACGAGAAATTATTTTAGTCACGAAATTTGTGAACTTATGGTCACATAATTACCTAGACCACGAAGTAGACGTCATTATACTGAATTCTCTACATTTAACTGAATTATTTAAGAGATTGTGTAGAGGTGGTAATTTTGTGATACAAAGTTGATATACTTTGCTGAACTGGTTTTGCAACAGCATAAAAAAAATTATATTATTTTTTGAAAAATAATGCTACGATTTTGCCTTGTATCGAGACTTCCGGGTTTTACCGAATATTCTGATTGGTTGAGAAAAAAACTAACCAATCAGAAAATTGGGTAAAACCTTTAAAAATTTTAGTCGGTAGGTAGCTTAAATCCAGTAAGTTTATTTTGATTTTTGTCTGGTGCTTTCTTTTTACAATTCAAATTTTGTTTCAATAATTAAAAGTTTCATAAATTTACATTACCAATCAGGATCAAATTGTTTCAACTGTCGACGCATTAACTGTGATCTACTTCATTGCATTAGTTAGCTCTGAATTACTTGCACTTCTTCGTCTCATCTCATCTCATAGGCAGCGGGCGCTAAGTGGAAATTTTTTTTTATGATCTGAAATATACAATAAATAAATTGATTAAGCAGTTTTATTTCAGCTTATAGGTAGAAGGCGATTGTTTCTCTCTAAGTAAAAAGTAAATGAGTATCGTGATCAAATAGCAGTTAATAGCTCAGATCTTTGAAGACTACTCTTTTTCTCAATTTGAAGTAAGATTTTACCGATGCTCAAGTATCAAAGTCTTAGAGTTAAATTCCAGGTTCGACATTAAAATAAAGATAATCCCAGCAAGGTTTGATCAAAGGCTGAACCGAGATAAGTAAGAGTTTATCCGGTGTTTTTTTACCAATTTTTTCATAAATTTTTTTAAATTTTTACATAATCCATTTTTTTTAAGCCTGCAATAGAATATTGAAATAGAATATTAGAATATTAGCTTAAAATAAAGAGGTTATTTGAAAGTCCAAAGGTCATTGATCCAATCACGTAACAAATTGAAAAATGTATCTTTTATAACAAAAAAAAACGTTAAAGTATAACTTCACTTGATATAGAATAATAATAAAATTTACATAAGACTATTTTTTTTGAAAATGAACTAAATATTTTTTTTAATTTTTCAACCAAAAATCTAAAACGTGATATTTTTTATATTTAATTTTAAGATTTTATAAATTAAGTATAAAAAAAAAATTAATATTCGAGGTATTTTATTCTATTGCTCACTCTCGTTGATTGTCTATAATGAAATATATATCCAATCCAACTATATATCGCACCATGTCATCAATTAAATTTGATTTTAGCTTTTGTTTTCTCTAACATGTTATCATATATCATAGATATTTTATTTTATATGATTTTAAATTTAATTTTTATTTTTCAATTTTTCCTCTAAGATATGTCATGAATAAAATTATAAAAAAAAAAGAGAAAGAAAGAGTGAAAGAGAGACTTTAATAGATAATTTTAAATTCATTGAATAATTTAATTTAGTTTTTGTAAAGAAGAAAAAAAAAGAATGTTGCAAGTTTTTCTCTTTTTTTTTGTAAATGAATTTTAATGTATTATAAATTTTAAAAGCTATTCCACGTTGCTCAACTTCTCTTTTTTTTTATAAATAATTATTTTTACAATAAAATTTTTCGTTTATTTCTTTTGCAAGTCAAAAAAAAGTTTTCGCTTCAATTTAGCTCCCAATTTTATAAAATAAGTTACCATGAAAACTAGTTCATTAGACTCTTTTAGAACCCTTTAAACTTACAACCCTAGTCATTCAAATCTTCCAAAAATGAACCTTCATGAACGTTCACGAACCTCCCTGAACCTTCAAAAGCATTAATGAACTTTCATGAACGTTCAAGGTTTTTAAGCTTCATATTTCTTCATGTATTTTCATTATTTTTCTAAAATTTTCATTTTTTTTAAATTTGAAAATTTTGAGAAAAAATTTGAAAACAAATGAAAATATTTGAGGAGATTTGAATTTTCAGAAACACCTTGAAGCTTCATGAAGGTTCATTTTTGGAATTTTTGAATGACCAGAGTTGTACTCTGATTTAAAAATGTTTTTCTCAAACTTTTTTTATGTACTACTTTCCGTCACACTACGTTATGGGCTATGGTGTCGATATATTCAACACAGTTGAAGATGTTTTCAGGTAAACAAAGTATACTTCAGATATTGTATAGTAGGCTATAATAACATCTGTGCATATATTGTGTTCAAATATTGATTAATGCAGAAACGTCTATGATAACGGAGCAAAACATCCACAATCTGAATTTGTGATTTTTGACATTAAATTTATAATCTATGACCCCGAAATCCCCAGAGAAGCAACCTTTTCATTGGGCTAGAAAATAAAAATTTTTTGTCCTACCTCTACCGTTCCTTATAAGTTCCCGTTCTAAAGCCGTTCCGTTTCAGTTCCAAATGAGTTTCCGTTCCTTTAAAACGGAACTCTTCTGTAACGGAACCTTTTTGGAACGGAACTCTATAAACCATTCTTTTTTTTGGAACATTCCTTGAACTGAACGTTAAATTTACGCAAAAACAACTGTAATACTAATGATTGGAAAAGGATGTAATTGATTTAAAGACATGAAATAAAAGCTAAAACGCTACCATCGACTCTTTGTTTATGATCGATGGGTATTTTTCAGTAAAATCCTTTCTAGTACCAGTGGATACCCTAAACATAGTACCATAGGGCCAGTGGTAAACAAAAGACTATTCTGTACATATGTCACGATTTACTTTTTAATCTTTTTTCCCTTTTTGTGCACTTCACGAACAAAAAGTCACAAAAATCAAAAACGGAAAATAGTGCGATTTCACATCTTTTGACCAAAAATTTGCAATAACAGAAAACCCTAAAAAACATGTACAGTATACAGTGTATAGATATTTTTTTATGAAAATTGAAAGAATCATTTTTAAATTTTATGTTTTTTATGAACGTTTTGGTCCGCGTGAACCTTAGAATATTAATGCATGGTAAAAATGGCGCTATTTCTCGACAGTTTTTACTCGATATTACATCTAAATCAAGGTAACTCAGTGACTACATACAGTATATAGAGGTAACACGAACTAAAAAAATTAATCTTGTACGTCAAAAATTTTATCTAGGAATTGTATTTGATTGATTTATGTTACAACAAAAATGTTTACTTATCTTTTTTTTAGGTGTGTTGAAATGAGACACTTGAAAAAAAAAATCTTGTAGTGTGCCGTTTTTTATTTTTTTTTTAAATTTTTTATTTTTTGGATCGATAAACAGATGAATCAACCTTAATTTATGATACATTCAACTTGCAACACAAAAATCGAAAGAAAAAAATAAAAAGACTCTTAATGAATTATTTAATTAATAAATTTTATTCCGTTTAAATTTCAAAATAATTTGAAATGTAATTTGAATTAAAATGATCCCGTTTTTTTTTGTTTGTTCGTTGTAGTGTTTGAGTCTTAATATTTTTCTTAATTTTGTTCTTGTTCATTTTTCCTTTTATTTTTATAATTTTTTTTGATTAGCTACTAGTTGTAATAATAATAATAATAGACTTCAATTGAAATATAATCAACGACTGAACGAAGATTAGTCTATAAATCATTTTCTCTTTTTTTTAGTGTTGTTTTAATTCGACAACATAACACTGAAAAAAAAATGATTAGCCAACTTTTAGTAATTAAAGGATTTTTTTTTTAATTAAATTATTCTATATTATTAAAAATTACTTAATATGATTAGTTTTTGATGCGCAGTGGGTATTTTTTTAAGCACTGTAGGCGCAACAAAAATTGGTGATGTTTACTCTGACCAGAAATCTAAATGGTTTAGTTTTTCTAAAGTTAATTCCTGGTTCTTAAGAGCTTATTGTAAATTATGTATTAATCTTAGTTATTTGATTTTTTTTTCATTTAAAGTGGAAAATTTTGAGAGACAAGTGGTTCCAAAAAATAACTTTTTAATTTGAAAGTTTCTCTTCAGACTTGCATACAATTATTAAATAAAGACAAGTGTTAAGATCATTTCTAATAATCACATTATCAGGCAAAGATTTTATGATAAGGCTTCGACACTGGTGGTCGATCAAAAATTAATTTAAAGAGCTTCACTTCAAGTATTTTGATAGAATCCGTAATGTTCTTGTTTTGATTTTAGCTCATCCAAAAGCTATGGACTCAATCGATAATTCAAAAGATTACAATTTTCAATTTTACAAAAACGCCATTTTGAGAAAACATTTAAGAGGTATTTGCAAAAAATTTTATAAATGGCGTAATATAACTTAGACATTGTATGCACTGTTTGTAGAAAAAAATTTTTTACAATATTATTTGAAGCTCAAATTTAAATTCAAAATTTTCTTATTAACCTTAGCGTTATAAGCCTTACTGTAAAATTAAGATTCAATCGAAACAAAACTTCCACAATATCTGAATTACCGTATTACCTCATGATAGACACCAGAGGTAATAAGCAATACTCGAATATATACCATGAGCTTGTCTGACGTTATGTCTAAGTTATAACCAGAGTGTTTACTTGCTTTTTCGGATAAAAGATCATGGTGCCTTATAGCAGCCTGGTGTAAATGAGCCTTATTTATCCGAATTTCTGAATTATTTAATCTTCTTTTTTTTAGCAGTTTAAGCTCTTGCTTTGTCATAAAAATATATATGAGATATGTGGTTCTTTTGAACTACAACTGCAGCCTTTCACAGCTTTGATTTTCAATTGAAGATAAAAATTTTGTTATCTGTCGACTGAATTACCGGCAACCCTGAAAACTTGAGATAAAAAACACTAACTTTTTCCTTACTCATCAACTTCTAGTTGGTATTGTGAAAGACCTGTGTTCTAGATGCGAATTGACTAAAAAGTGGCCGGAGTATCGATTCAATAATAATGTACAGTCGACATTTTCGGAGGCCCGAAATTGAGTTCGAATAAAATAATTCGGATTAAACGCCTAAATTTACATGTACCAAGACCTGAATAGGAGAAAAAATTAACAGAACTGATACAAAATTCGGACTAATCCGGCAATCGAATTTTCCGGATCAGAGAAGTTCGACTGTAAAACTTTTTCTCACAATTTTGGCCATAGAGAAAGTTTATCTCGATCAAATTTGTATACCAGCGTCAATAGAAGCTTTTTAGCTTTAAAATCATGTATCCAAATCAATGATAACGTCTCGGAGTCTTCGAGACCGTAGATTACATTTACTAAACCTACTGAACCCTAAATAACATGTCTTGTAAGTTTTAATAAGGATTTTTTTTTTAATTAGCGATTGTGATAATCAAAAAGTTTCACGTTGTGAGTAAGGTTTTTTTTCATTAATACGAAATCAACCGAAAATGATTACGGAAACGAATTTTATTAATTTTTTTTTTCGATTATTCAAGAGATAAAATTTCCTTTAAACTTTTATTAATAAAAAATATTACTTCAGAGACAAACTTCGAAAACCTTATTCTTTTAAAAGTAATTATTTTGATTAATGGATAAAAGCTTATGAATATTCGTTTTCGTGATTTAGATAGACAAAAAAAAAAGAAGAAGAAGCAATTTTTGATTTGGTTGATTCACTTGATGATGAACAATATGTTACTTTTGACGAGAATTTTTTTTCTCTTTTTTTTTTTCAAAGATTAATCTCTAAAGAGAAAATTATTAATAATTAAAATTTGCTTTCACCGTTTTTTTTTCTTTTCTCTTTAAAAAATATGTGTCTCTTGTTAATATTCAAAGCTAACGGGCCACATATTGACAAAACATTGGACACATACATCAAAAACTTACTATTTGACATTTTAATCTACGTACAAGTTGATTCAAAGAGAAAAGGCTGGTCATAAGAAAAATTTTCAATTAAAAACCAAAGAGAAATAATCTTTAATAATGAACATAAATTTTTTTTTTGTTTCTTTTTTTTTAAGATTCGAACTAATTTCAACTTCCTTCCACCGTCAAATATATTTATCATTTATTTTATATGAGTGTTTTTTATTTTTTTTTTGTTGTTTTACTTAAGCTACTAGTTTATGTATTTGTTTCAATTTCAACGGAGAAAACAAAAATAGATCATTTCTTCGTAGCGTTTTTTTGTTTGAAAAATCCTCGAGACGAAACAATAAATCTAACTAAGAGGAACATAAAATTTTTGGTTCAAAATAATTTATTTATTAGTTATCTTTCAAAAGCAATTTAATTTAGTATTCAATCATTATCTATGTGCTAAAAGAACACTAATTAAAGGAATTTATTTGAGCTTTAATATGAGATATTTCTATCTATCTATATAGTCAAGTTTATCGAATTTAATAAGAAACCAAAAGAATTTCCCGATAGAATTCTTTTGATTTTTTCAGCTCTCTCTCACTCTCTAATCAAGCGTCTTGGGATGCTCATGAATATTTTCGAGTTTTATCTTTCAACAGAAAAAAAATTGTGTTTTAGTAGAAGTATTCGATTCAGCCATCTAACCAACTTGAATAAAGCAGGTATTAAATCGACTTAGTCTTCGAAATTCTAAAGGTTCCTGAAACGGTTTTATACCCTTCAAGTTGGTTCGTCAACTAAAGCTTTTTAGTTTTTTTAATATTTCATCAAATGAATTTTCACTTTTTTTCCAGTCGTTAGTTCGTAAATATTTACAAATAGCATCCATTGGGTTGGCCAAAAAAAGCGGAGGGTCAGACATAGGGTACTTGAATACAAGCCCTATTTAGAATTTTTTACATGCTTAAACCCCTCCTTCCTGTCAAAGAATCTTTTTTCCATTTAAGAAAATTTTTTAATTTTCAAGCCTACTGATCCTCCCTTC
The DNA here is from genome assembly GCA_022207745.1 of Brachionus rubens. Lineage (NCBI taxonomy): Eukaryota > Metazoa > Rotifera > Eurotatoria > Ploima > Brachionidae > Brachionus > Brachionus rubens. The sequence continues at coordinate 432,620 of JAJVHD010000051.1, forward strand.
CCTCTTATTTTTCAACTTTTTAAACATTTCAAAAGATTATTATGCATGCAAAAAAAGTTATCAGATAAGCTTGTTTGACAGTGAAAATATACCACCCCTGGCCTCGTGTGGCAGAATTTCTAAAATGTTACCCCATGGGTCAGTGGCAAAATATTTTCAAATCGACAAAATTAATTGTTTCCAAGTAAATCTTGATTCCTTTAAAAATGGCCGTTCCTAGACGCGGACGGACGGACGAATAGGGACAAGATCAGACTTTTTATGTGTCAGTGTTTTAGGTTTTCAAAAAATTTCACCCCGTGTCCGTATTTTTGGTATAGCCTTAAAAGACTTGAAAATTGAATCGAACCACTTTCAATCCCTAAACCTAGATTAAGAGTCCGTCATTTACAATTAAGCCGTATACGTCTGTTTTTTAGTTGGTCTTCCATTCTGTTTTGAACATTGTCTTACATTCTTTGGAATACAATAATCTCATTTCACACTCAACTTTTAGGTATGAATTTTTTGGCATTTTTGAACTTCATCTTGAGATAAATTTGCATTTAAATAGATTTTCCAAAATTTTTTTAAACCGAGTCGTCGGAAGATGTCAAAAAAATTCACTTTCTAAAAAAGCTAAAATTTAAAATCATAATCCCGTACGTTTTGATTTTTCTTTGTATGATCTTCTGCACCTTAGCGAGAATTTTCTTCTTTTTTTTCTTTTAAAATAATTTTTGATCCTAATTAATTCCTGTTCTGTCAAAAATTATTTTCATTACACTGGATTTGATCACAAAGCTACAAGGAAACAAAAAAATTTAATCAAATAAATAGTTTTCTCTTTTTGTTGTTGTTGTTGTTGTAAAATAGTGTTCTTATTCATTTTTTTTTCTAAAACTGATGGAAAGGAATAAACTAATAATCGATTTTACTTAAAACATAAACACAATTTTTATCTTTTTTTCTTAAATTCTCATTAATTTGAACTAAAATCATATTTTTAAGGAATCGTTTAAATTATTTAACAACAAGAAGAATTAGCGACAGTTAGGAAATTTTCATTTTTTTGTTACCCGTAAGATGCTTTTTTTATAATTATAATTATCTTGAAAATCTACTAGTTTAGGCATTACCTTTAGTAAGTTAATAACATTTGTTGGATCTACCCGATAGTGTTATCAAGTGTTAACAAAAAATTTTAGGACCCTCCCGGTTATGTAAACATCTTGTTAACAAAAAATGTGAACATGAAAAAATGTTATCAGCTTTGATAACATACTAGCACTACTGATAACATTAGTCTTTTAATGACAATAAAATTCTTTTAATGTTAACATCATTCTTTTAATGATTATTCATATGTTACTTCAAAGCCTTGAGTCAACCACCTACATATGCCGAAACAGATGAGGAGATAAAAGATGTTTTGAGTAATAAGAGAAATCCAACCCCTTGTCCTGAGTGTGGTGAGTATATGGGGGGAAGCGCGGTGTTTAATTAGATATAATCAAATCACATAAGAAGTCATAAGATCAATTTTAACGGGTGTTCCAAGATGGTTGTCGTCATTGTAGATCATAAAATTTCCTTTTTTTTTGAAAACTAAATTCTTTTAATGTTAACAAAAAAGGTAACTTGGTAGCACTTTTGTTATCATTTTTGTTAACAATTGATAACACTATCGGGTAGGCCCCATTTGTTCACGACAATTATTAGAATCTCAGACTTGGCTGGCTTGTCTCGTAATTTAAGATATAAGACTCCATTTTGTTCGATTTTTAGATTGTTAAAAAATGTAAAGGTTCTCGTGCAAAAAGTGTGCAAAATTTAAAGCAGGTTCTTTAAGCTAATTTTAAGTATTCAAATAAGTGCATAATAGTGTTTATTTTTAAACATTCAAGATAGAATAGAACAGAAAAAAAAACATAAACATGTAAAATCTAAAGGAAATCAAATATTTTAGCATAGTACAGTATAATCCCATCCGATCTAGAATCAATTTGATAAGAATGCTTTCTTAAATCGTGTTTTACATGTTGTTGTTGATTTTTTAAATTGCAACAACAACAAAAATTGCAAATCCGTATGTACAACGTAGATTTTTTAAACACATGTTTGAATAAAATTTAATAAAAAAAAATAGTGTGCTTTTTTTTAAAAAAAAAATTTTATAACATTGATTCATTTCAACAACAACAACAACAAAAAAAGATTGCTTTAGATTTATTATTTTTTGTGTTTTGTTTTGTTTGTTTTTTCCCTAAATTTTAATCGAACGACACCACCAACTATGATTTCAGTTCAATCTGTTCACATGAATTCAAATTCAAGTTATCATCAAGATAATGAGTCAATGATTGATACAAACAATAATTGTATACCATCATCGAGCTCACAATTGTTTAATCAAAATTTTCATCAAGATGATTCGATGTTATCCAATGGTGATATGTCAAACGATTCAAAAACAAATTTAATAGTTAATTATCTACCTCAAAATATGACACAAGACGAAATAAAAGCACTCTTTTCGAGCATTGGTCCTGTTGAAAGTTGTAAATTAATAAAAGATAAATTAACAGGTCAAAGTTTAGGTTATGCTTTTGTTAATTTTCAAAATCAAGACGATTCTGATAAAGCTGTAAGTACCTTGAATGGTATGCGATTACAGAACAAAACAATTAAAGTTAGTCAAATGCCTTTTTGTTGTTATTTTAAAATCAATTCTAAAACGACTGTTTTTTTTTGTTAAGGTTTCTTTTGCTAGACCAAGTTCAGAGTCTATTAAAGGAGCTAATTTATATGTATGTGGTTTGGATAAAGACTTTTGCCAAACTGATTTGGAAAGAATGTTCAGCAAATATGGTACAATTATATCGTCTAAAATCTTAACTGATCCCAAGACAGGTATTTATTTGAATAACTTAAAAAAAATATGTGTTTTTGTTTTAACAGATTACTTTCTGGTTCATAAATTTAAATCAATTATTCACATATCTCAATTGAGGTTTTTTAAAAATATTTTGTGCAAAAACTCTGCAAAACAAAAATTGCAAAAATATTTTTTGCAGAATTTCAAAAATACGAAAATTCTTCCTTGATGACTTTAAAATATGTTTTTAAATTATACAGGAGCTCAGGATATTAGACGCAAATCTTCTGGTACACCTAGGACAAATTTCTTAATTATGTAACGTATAGACAAAAATATGTGGCTCAATATTGTCTAAAAAGCTTGAAAAAATTACAGTATATTTTATGCAAAGATTCGGAGCATACTACATCTTGCTTAAGTGTCTAGGTCTTATACATCAGTGTATTCTCGATTTTGTGACGGGTCAAGGAAACAAGTTTTTTCCGTCACAAAATTGAAATGTAGAAAGATCGATTTTTTTCAACCAATTTTCAAAGGATTAAATACATGACACCCAAGGTGTATTAAAAGTAAAGTCCGAAGAGCTCTTCTACAACAAGCAAAGTGTTGACTTGTTGACTGAATTTTCTTTTTCAATTATTAAAATCTGAGACCTCGGCTGACACTTGAGCTTAAATAGATTTTAGCTAAAATATTTAATTTTGAATTACCTTGGTATCTTCAAACTAAGTTTTCATTCAAGCCTGTAAATGTCATAATAAGTTCGATGTGCATAATTGATTTAGTTTATGAATTTCTAGGGTAGTTCTTATTGTTATATTATTTTTAATATGAGTTGGTTTATTATCAGTTCGTTTTATATATTTTCTCAATTTTTAATTTTTTTTTAGTTGAAACTTTATTTTTTTATAATTTCCATATTAATTTTGAGTTAATTACAATTATTATTGTTTTTTGTAATTTTTTTTATAATTTAATTAATTCGTTCTTCTACTCCTTTACTAAACGATAAAAATATTTAAGTTGTTTGGGTAAGCACCTGAATAAGTGTATGATTAAAATTTCAAATGTATGGACTCTTTTCGTAAGTTAAATATCTCTTCTTTTAAAGGACTAGTTTTTAAAACGAACTGAGATTTTTTATTTTCGATAAGGCTTTTTAAATTTAATTTTTATTTTTTTAAGGTGTTTCAAAAGGAGTTGGCTTCGTTCGATTCGATCAACGTTACGAAGCTGAAATTGCCATTTCTGAATTGAACGGCAAACCTTATGAAAACATGCAAGAACCATTGATTGTTAAATTTGCAAATTCACCAACCAGTGTTAAATCAGTAATGGGCATACCATTGGCACCATTTGTCCCAATTAATCGAGGATTTTATCAACCATATAGACCATCGACAAATGCTAATTACAGATATTCACCAATGAATGCATACTGTCCACAAGAACAAACAAGTCTAACCAATTCTATTCCAACAGCACCTTTAACCAGTATTATAACAACAAATAATCCTCAAACTCAAAATATTTCGACATCACTTCCAACTACTCCAGTCGCACCGGTTCCAACTCTAGTCAACGGTCAAACAGCTATTCTCACCACTCCACCAACAAGCATTAGTAATACCAGTCTAAGCTCAATCAATTATTCCGGCTGGTGTATTTTTGTTTACAACGTTGGTCCAGAAACAGACGAAAGTTTATTATGGCAATTGTTTGGTCCATTCGGTGCAGTTCAAAATGTTAAAATAATTCGTGATCAACAAACCCAAAAGTGTAAAGGTTTTGGGTTTGTTACAATGACAAATTATGAAGAAGCATTGACGGCTATCAATTGTTTAAATGGCTTTAATCTCAACAACCGTATACTCCAAGTTTCGTTCAAAACCAATAACAAACAAGTGTACTAAAAGAGACTTTTTTAGTTATTATAAAGAGAAGTTATTTTAATCTCAAACATTATTTTAGTTGCATTTTTTTTTTGTTGTTTCATGAAGTTAAAAAAAAGTTTTTTGTTGCCAATCTTACGAAGAGTATGAAATATTTAGGCCATTTAAAATTCAGAAGCTAAACTGAATAAAATATGTTTCTTGTTATTTGTTTGTTTTTTTTTTCGATTTAAGCCATAAAGGAGATTTGTTGTTTTATAAAAAATAAAGTTATAAATTTTTAGATTTGCAACAAAAACAAAAAAGTCAAATGTGCAAGAGAAAAAAAGAAAGAAAAAGAGAACCTTTTAGTGGTTTAACAATGTCTATATATTATATAAAAATTAAATAAAGAAGTTTTCAAAAATGAATGAACAACTTAAAAAACAAGCCTTGAAATAAAAAAAAAAAAAAGTAAAAATAAAAAAAAAATATGTTTTTCTTTTTATCAAATTTAAATATTTTCCGCTTTAACTTTATGAATAACCAATTGTTAAGTTTATCAAGTTTATTTTTAAATAAACTGTTTCAACAAAAAAAAATTGAATTTTTATTTTATTCCTTTTGACCTTAAGAAAAAATGTTGCAATAACTTGAGTACCCCATTACTTTGTCGAATTTGTTATTGACTCGTTCGAACTAAACGCTAGTTACCATTGAAGTCTCAACGACTCGTTTGATCGGGTTTATGTTTAAGCTTAAGATTTTTGAAATTGGCTAAGGCCTAAAAGAGTAGCGTAGCAAATTAGAATGATTTTTCTGTAAATCAATTATACATTGACTTCAAGTTAAATCGTTTTAACGATGAGTTTGTTCGGTAATTTGGTAAAAAAACAGCAGATTGAACAACTTATACATTTTTTCCTATCTACCGTATTCCCTCGTTTGATTTAGCAGTTCCAAAGCTCAAACCATGAAGCTCACTTCGATGAAGGCTAAATACCATCTCACTTAACCTCTCTAATCCGGCAAAGTCGATTTAATTAATAAATTATAATTGAATCTATATAATCCGGCAAAATTTTCCCGATTTGGCCGGATTTGAGAGGTTGAACTGTATCTAGGTCTCTGAATGTATTAGTCCCTGGGTACAGTGGTGATTTTATAATAGAATTTTTCAAAGATTTCCGCAAATTCTCGTAAACTGCTGAATTTTTACCAAAAATTACGTTAGAAACCGTAAAATCAAAGGGTCAAAAATTCGGATTTTACCTTATTTTACGGTGTTTCGAGTAAATTTACGGTAAATCTTGGTAAAAAAAATTACAGCTATTTTCCAGTTGAATTTCTAATAATGCCTAGTGTTTGATGGATTTTAATAAGATCAATAACCTTTTCCTCTAAAGCCAAAAAAGAAGTTGGTTCCCGAAACCAGATCTTTTTAGTGGTCGTCCAAGTCATCTTTCGAAATTCAACTAAAAGAATAGCTAAAATCCGAATTTTTAACTTTTTGATTTTACGGTATTCAACGGGATTGTTGGTAAAAATTCAATAACTTAAGGGAATTAACGTAAATTTTTGTAAAATCCAAATAACCACTGTATCCATACAGCCGAACCTCTCTAATCCGGCCAAATCGGGAAAGGAAAATTTGCCGATTTCTCAAAAAAAAGAATTTTTTTTTGAACTTTGGTGCTGTATCAAAAAATGAGTTGGTGAAAAAAATTAGAAAGAAAAAAATTCTTTGGATTCTCGATTTTATGATGGGTCTGGGTCACAAAATTAAAATGTTATAAAACTGAATGTCAATTCAGAGTAAAAGCATATTCCGATTCTGATTAAATTCCGGGTGCGCAAATACCGCTAAAACTATTTTAAATGTGTAAGAAATTACACAAATTTAAGAAATCTCGTTGTAACTTTTCAATAAGCCTCAAAAATAATTTGAAAAAAGGCGGTTAATCTAAAACGACCATGCTACATAGTTCTTTACAAGGGTGTTTCGTAGTTAAAATGTTAAGTTATTTCTATTGCAATAATTTGACAAACAAAACTTTAAGCCTGAAAAATTCTTGATTTTATGATTTATCTTGTGAAGTAGTATGTTTAGTCACAAGTCATTTTTAGATCATCATTGAAATTTTTATTTTTAAAATTGTACACGACACAGAAAATAATCATTTGAAATTTTCTAGAATTGAATTTTTTAAACTTCAAAACTTTTGAAATGAGTTCAACAAAATGTTGTTCATGTGGACCTGGATATAAAAGTCCACAAGACGCTATTCTAGCCGATAAAGAGAAAATTGTCTACACAGTTTTGGTTTTTTGTGGTGATGATAAAAACGAACCAGATCGTTTAGCGACTATTGATGTTGATCCATCGTCACCAACTCATTCACAAGTTATTCACACTCTAAAAATGAAATACACTGGCGATGAGCTACATCATTTTGGTTGGAATGCATGTTCTTCATGTTACGATGATCCATCAAAATCACGTCGTTTCATTGTTCTTCCAGGTTTTAAATCATCAAGAATTTACATTATTGACACTCAAGATAAACGTAATCCTTCAATTTATAAAATAATCGAACCGGAGGAAATTAAACAAAAAGCAAATTTATCATCACCACACACAGTCCATTGCTTGGCAAACGGGAAAGTTATGATTTCGTTTTTAGGAGACAAAGACGGAAACGCACCTGGTGGTTATTTACTTCTAAACAGTGATTTTGAAATATGTGGAAAATGGGGTGAGTCTGAAACTAAATCAATAGGTTTTAATTACGATTTTTGGTATCAACCTTATTTTAACATAATGGTAAGCAGTGAATGGAGTGCACCAAACACTTTTATAAATGGATTTGATTTAGAACATGTTAAAGCCGGGAAATATGGTCGAAATTTATATTTTTGGGATTGGAAAGATGAGAAACTTGTCAAAAAGTTCGATTTGGGCCAAGATGGTTTAATCCCTTTAGAGTTGAGATTTCATCATGACCCAAAAAGTTCACATGGATTTGTCGGTGCTGCTTTGAGCAGTTCGGTTTGGCACTGGTGGAAAGATGGAGATGAGTGGAAAATTGAAAAAGTTTTACAAATAGAACCGATCAAGTCTGATGCTTGGCCTTTTCCAGTTCCATCTCTTATAACTGATATGCTTATATCAATGGACGATAAATACTTGTACATATCTAATTGGTTGCACGGTGAAGTTCATCAATACGATATAACCGATCCGCACAAACCAAAATTGTCTGGAAAGCTTAAAATTGGAGGTGTTGTTGGTGAAGAGTTTAAGTTAAACGATCGCAAACTTGCAGGTGGTCCTCAAATGATTCAATTAAGTTTAGACGGAAAGCGTTTATACGTTACAAATTCTTTATTTAGCTCATGGGATGATCAATTTTATCCGGACATTAAAAAAGAGGGTTCGTATATGATTAGATTGAATTGTGATAATGTAAATGGTGGTTTAAGTTTTGATGAAAGTTTTTTTATTGATTTTGGTAAAGTGGAAGGAGGACCATTTCGAGCACATGAAACCAGATATCCTGGCGGTGATTGTACTTCAGATATTTGGCTTGCTCAAAATTAAATTTTTAATTTTTTTTAGTCGTTCTTTATGAATAAAATTTGTTTAGCCTTTTAACTGGTGAATCGCCAAAGAAAGATTTTTTTATGTCAAAAAGATATACCGTAAACTCCTGCACATTACCTCATGAGGGAAAAATTTTAATAATCTGTTTTCACATTTTACTTTCTTGGAAGTACTCAGATATTTTATTTTGGGTTAGACATTCCTGTTTTATTTAAATTAGGGTCTCGGGGAGGGAGTAGTTGGCGGGGTTTTACGGTAGAGTTAAGTCTAATACCTTCTATATTTTACTAAGGTTCGTGTCATCCAAAACTTCCGTACTATCTAAATTTGAAAAATCTGACCACATATGCGTGTTCCTCGTATATGAGAATCTATGATTTACAAGTTTTCAGAGCGTAAAATTTTACAAATCCCAATTTGATTATTAAGCTAAAAAATCATAAAGTTCTTTGTTTGGGCAATAACTAATAAATAAAGTCCCGGGATTGTCCCAAAACATGTTATTTTTTACTGCTAAGCTTGTAGCGCGAAAAATTCAGAACAAAATATTGATACTGACGAGTTCCTAAGGCACCCCTTTTCTTAGGTCACTCAGTATCTTCAAAAATCATCTATCACTAAAAATCTTCAACTCCCTGAAAATTAGGTTTCATATACGAAGAACACGAATATGTGGTTAGATTTTTAAAATTCAGATAACGTGGAAGTTTCATGACGCGAACCTTATAATTATTGCGCAGTTACAGAAGACAAAATCAATAACCTAGGTATGAGCTCTTAACCTGAATTAATTCATTAGAGGAGTTTCCAATTAAGTTAAAACTGTTTAGATCTTTTAGCAGGTATTCAAAAACAGAGACTGACATTTATCAAATTTAATTTAAAGATCTTAAAAAACAGTATTGAGCTTTGGGAATAAAGCTATAAATTAACGTGGCCAAAGTTCAAATTTATTGGTCAACAAGGCCTTTGAATAAATTTGAAACACTCTTTGCGCGAAATAATTTTATAATTGTTTATGCCTCTATCTAGCGCACCCGTTTAAGTTATAAATAAATGTAAAAATTTAATGCATTCCTTAATCCAACATTCATAAATAGAAATATTTTAAGAATATATTTTGTTTCAAATGGGATCACACCATAAATAGTCATGATTTTCAAAATTTAATTTTAAATTTTAGAATTTTTGAATTTATTAAAAAAAGATGAGCTATTCTACATGTGGATACAAAACTCCTATGGAAGCCATGACAAATGGTCCTAAGGAAAAAATTATCTATACACCATTGATTTATTGCGGTGAAGAAGAAAATCATCCAGATCGATTCGCAACTATCGACGTCGATCCATCATCACCGACGTATTCTCAAGTTATAAACACTCTAAAAATGAAATATCCTGGTGATGAACTTCATCATTTTGGTTGGAATACTTGTTCTTCCTGTTACGGAAAAAATGGTATGGAACGTCGTTATCTAATAGTTCCTGGATTGCAGTCGTCCCGCATTTATATAATCGACACAGTAAACCCAAAGAGCCCAGCCATTCATAAAGTAATTGAACCTGAAGAGATCGTCGATAAATGGAATTTAACATCACCTCATACAGTACATTGTTTACCCGATGGAAACATAATGATCTCATTTCTTGGCGACAGTAACGGAAATCCACCTGGAGGGTTTTTAATTCTAAATTCCGATTTTGAGCCAATGAAAAAATGGGGCGAAGCGGACGTTAAACAAATGGGATTCAATTACGATTTCTGGTATCAACCATATCACAATGTTATGGTCAGTAGTGAATGGACTGGACCGAGTACATTTTTCAAAGGACTCTCACAGAAACAGTTAATGTCGGGTAGATACGGTCGAAAAGTTCACTTTTGGGACTGGAAAAATGAAAGACTAATAAAATCAATTGATTTAGGCATGGAGGGTTTAATGCCTTTCGAATTAAGATTCCTTCATAACCCGTTAAGTTCACATGGTTTCATATGCTCGCCTCTAAGTAGTTCGATATGGCATTGGTGGAAAAGCGGTGATGATTGGAAAATGGAAAAAGTAGTACAAATTGAACCAATCCAAACAGAACAAGGTCCTATACCTTCATTTACAATTGATTTAGTAATCTCGATGGACGATAAATTTTTGTATACTTCGAATTGGTTACATGGTGAAATACATCAATACAACATTACTGATCCACACAATCCAATTCTAACAAGTAAACTTAAAGTAGGTGGAATCGGTCAAGATATTTACATGTTAAATCATAAGCTCACAGGAGGGCCTCAAATGTTACAATTGAGTTTAGACGGAAAACGACTTTATGTAACTAATTCTTTAATAAGTTCATGGGATGATCAATTTTATCCTGAAATGAAAAAACAAGGCTCTTATATGATTAAAGTAATATGCGATACTGTTAATGGTGGTATGCATTTAGATGATACGTTTTTAATTGATTTTGGAAAAGTTGAAAAAGGACCGTATAGAGCTCATGAAATGAGATATCCAGGAGGTGATTGTACTTCAGATATTTGGCTTTCTACAATCTAATTTGTCTATTAATTCTTAATAAAAGATTTTAAACTGTTATTTGTATTATTTTTATGTTTTGAAAAAAAGAAAATTCGCAGTGTCATATGTCAATTATTGGAAACAAAGAATTAAGTCTCCAACTATAATAATGTCAGAAGAAGATTAGAAATGATTAACTTTTTCGAAGTTCCCATTTTTGTATGGTCTTCGAGGTCTACAATTTTTAAACAAATTTTTAATTGGTTTACCCAATATCAACAGCCATAAAACAGTTACCAAGATCTGTTGATTAAAATAAAATTTTTCTAAAGTTATCATCCAAAACTTTCAATAATAAATTTCATAGCATGTATCGGGAAAGAAGTGCTTATCAAAGCAAAATATGAATTCCTCATAATAAAAACCTAGGGTCCCAACTTTTGGCGTCACAAGGAATCATTTAACCATTTAAATATTAAACTAACAAGCCCTAATGTGAAAATGGGAGGGCGGTGATGTTGCTGTCATTCTAACGCCGTTCTAAATGTGCTGTATTATGGGTGCGTGGGTCTACGGATTGCGTTCGAATCTTGTTGTATTGGGTTGCCGCTAGCTTTCACCATCACAACGTATAGGAGCCTGGGAACGGGCGCAAGAACTTGTTTTACAGCAGACCAATTTAGCAATAGGTGTAGCTCTAGTAACAAAGTTAAGTATTCTACTTGATGTAGAATACGCTTGGTTTGTGGTTCCAAGCTTGTCTGGATAGTTGTCGAGTTCGCAGCTTCGGTGCTGTCTAAGATGAACGTCCCACAATTACTGGAGTGAATGGCAGTAGCATAGTCGTAACCATGCCTTGGCCGGTCTTAAGTCCAGATGAGAGACTGCTAACTCGGAAATTTTTTTAATCAATTTTAGGCGGTTGAACACCTGAGTCAAATAATGGGAACGGCTTGCTAAGGTTTTGATGAAGTTTTCTAAAGTGTTTCTGATTAAATATTAAAATTTCTTAGGGTATTTTATCAAAAAAAAATTAATTAAAAAAATCACCAGAAGAAAAATTCATATACCAATATATTTTACCACTCGTTCAGTAACTCTCGAAGAGAAAAACTTTGGATAAGAGCTCTCTCTTATTGGTCTTATTTATATTTTCAAATTTTAAGGGAGAAATAAGGGAGTGATATACCGCCAAGATGAAATGAAATGCCCCGATATGTCATTCAAAGAGCGATTGGCAAATTTCGACCTTCATTTACGATTCCGTTTCCAAATCTTTCCACTACACTTTTCACTTAATTTCATTTAAATACTGGACTTTTGTAGAATAGATTTTTTAAAAAAAAATTGAAAACAAAAATTCATCTAGATCCAGTTTATCTCAACTTGTTTCCAATTAAAAGCTATAAAAGAAAATTGAAACCTGAAGCAAAAAATAAAATAATATTTTCAACAACATAACAAGAAACCCGTCATTTTTATTTTAAAAGTCTTCTTGAAAATGATTGAAGAGCTTAAGAGTAATATTCAGATTTTAAAACTTTCTTTTTTTCATTCAAACTTAAGACGCAAAAAATAAATTAAGATAATTTTGTTGAAAAAAATGAGTTAAATGTTTAAACGAAATAAGTAGATCAAAATTAACGCTAAATCTTTTTGTTTATTTAATTTTTCTTTTTTTTTTAATTTCAAAAACTTAAATTAATCATCTTAGTCTCGAATTGTCATCAATTAAATCAGTTGCTTGTTGATTGCATCCACCCCTTTAGAAATCAAATGCATCCATTTAGCAAAAGAATAAGAAGAAAAAAATTTTGTTTGAAAAACAACGATGCTTCTAATGTGCACATGTTTCTAATAAATTTAACAAACGATATGCGATTTTAAAAAAAAAAAAATTTAATAAGAATACTTAATAGAAATCAAACAAAATTGAGGATAACTCTCTCTTTCAAAACAAAAAAAAATTTGAATTTCAAAATTTAATGTTTTTTCTTCATATTATATATTCTCATACGCTCTTTTTTTTTTGTTTTACAATAAAATAGAAAAAAAAATCGTCGTTAACCTCGATATCAAGCACTTTCCATATTTTCCAACTTCGAAATAAAATTGAAATATTTCGTTTATCAGTTTCAGTTAATCACTTGATTTTTAAATAATTTTATTTTTTTTGATGAGACTTTGTTTATATGTTTCTTTTTTAAAAAAAAGTAATCAATTAAACAAAAAAAAAATGGTTTTTACAACTCAATTTTTGCATCGTATCAAAGCATATGAGCTGGTATATTTATTTAGAATTTTAATATTTTTAAACGATATTTTAACTCATTAGAATCAATAGGGAAAACATTTGAAACGACCTTTTATAGACCGTTTAAGAGTTTTTGCAAAAAGTGGAAACGGTGGAAAAGGATTAAGTAGATTGGGTGGTATTGGTGGAGATGGTAAATAACTCTTCGAATATTCTTTTTCCGTTTAATTTTTTGCTATTTTACCATTTAGGTGGAAGCATAATTATACAAGCTAAGAATAACATAACTTTGAAACAAGTTTACTCGAATAATCTTCGTAAAAGATATATTGCCGATGATGGCGAATCGAGTAAGTATGTACGTAGACCGATACTTGATACTTGACTCTTAATTAAATTGGGTTTTAAAAAAAAAGAAAACTCAAACTTTATGGCGCTAATGGAAAAGACGTGTTGATCGAAGTCCCATGTGGCGTGACTGTTGAAACAGACTCTGGAGTCAAAATTGGCGAAGTCAATGTAGAAGATGAAAAGTTGGTCATTGCTAAAGGTGGTAAGGGTGGGTCGCCATTAACCGATTATAAACCACAAACAGGTCAAGCGTTTTCAGTCAATTTGGATCTCAAACTAATTGCTGATATTGGTCTTATTGGGTATTTTTTTTTTCAAATTTACATTATATTTCAGAAATAAGTTAACCAAGTCAAGAAATTACCCTTAGCAATCTTAGATAAATGTCTGTTAACTTATATCAGAAATAAAATTTATTTAAAATTTGTTTATTTAGTTTTCCGAATGCCGGAAAGAGCACATTTTTGAGTCTTGTGTCGAGAGCTCGTCCAAAAATAGCCAATTATCCATGTAAATAAAAAAATCCTAAAGGTTTTTGTAGTGTTGATAACCGACTTTTGGCCCAACTGGACCAAAACGGGAACGGTAATTTATCATAAATAGGGATATATGGGTATTGTAGATTTCATAGCCTGCTTCAAAATGATACCCTAGTTGTCTTTATAGAACGATTCCTTTGGGAGTAAGTATTTTTTAGTTGAATTCAATAGCATTTTTCTTGGTCAATTAAATCTTATTTACTCCTTAAGGAACAACTAGAGTATCATTTTGAAGCAGGCTATGAGATCAACAATACCTATACAGTGCGACCTCGATTTTGTGAAGTGCCAAAATTTAGGTTACATTGTATTCTGTGTAAAATGTTACAGTTATGATTTTAGCTTAGTTGGGTCAAGGTTGGTTATCAACACCAGTTTTTTAGAATCTAAACATAATTTTTGTTTTAATATCTAGTTACAACACTCCAGCCTCAGTTAGGAACCATTGAATACGATGATAAACGAGTTGTAAGTTAAAGCATTTTTTTTAAATTAAATTTAAATGATGCTTCAAGTCTTCGTTTAGATTACAATAGCAGATTTACCAGGTTTAATAGAGGGTGCTCATTATAACAGAGGTATGGGACATAAATTTTTAAAACACATATCACGAACAAAAATAAATGTTTTTATGGTTGATATAAATGGTTTTCAATTAAATCCTAAATTTGATGCTCGTTCGGCATTTGAAACAGTCATATTTTTGAATAAAGTAATATTTTTTTGTTTCTTTTGTTTAATGTTTTTTTGGGTTTAATTTTTTTTTTAAATTATTATTTATTCTAGGAGTTAGAAATGTATGATAGCAATTTAGTTCAAAAGCCCTCGATTTTAGTATTGAACAAAATGGATACTGAAAATTCTCAATTTAAATATGATGAATTTATGAATCAATTTGATAATTATGAAAGTAATTTAGAAATTTTCAATTAAAAATCGAAAGTCTTTTTCCTATTAAATATTAACCATGTCTTAGGGAATAAAAAGTAACTTATATTTTAGAAAATTAAATGCCATCATGTAAGAGAGGCCTAAAATTAATAGAATTGTTGATTTAGATTCTTTAAACAACTTAACCTATGATTAAGATAAGAATATGGTAATTCATTTTTTACTCTTCTTAGAAATTTTATTGAAAGTAATATTAGATTAAATAATATTAGATTTTCCTTTTTTACTCAATTTCCTTTTGAACAAGAAAAACTATTCATCAAGAAATGAAAAGAATTTTTTTAGCTTAATCAATAACTAACAGAATCATGTCAAATATGAAAAATGTGATTTTAATTTTCATAAAAGAAACGATTGTGAAATACAGTCTACGCGCGATGTACATTGTGTTGACATATTAAAAAATGTTTTAAAACAAAACTGAAGCAGAACAGGCACACTCGAAAACTATTCTTGATAAGCATCCATTGAAAAAATAATGTCTATGCTTCGGGACATGAGAAAATAGAGTGTTAACTTTGTTTTGGATTGTACTGTAGAGTTAAGCAAAGCGTAGCTTGGGCAATTGTATTCCGAAGACTTTATTGACTAAGGATTAAAACATAACAAAACTTCCACCCTATCCGGATTTGAAGCTTTTGATAATATAACTGTGTTCTACGACCGCAAAATACATCATTTTCATGAGGGTAAATAATCGAAAATTTTACCCTACCTAATTTCAGGTTTTCACCAGAGTATGACTTCCAGGAACTTTAACTCCCAAGCCATATTTTCAGTTCAAAAATATCGTTTTCTAGCCATGAGTTCTCAAATATTTAAAATGAGCACCTCGGTATCTGTCTGTAAAAAGCGGCAGGGTAGGGGTTAATTATTCGATTTTTAGCCACATGAAAAGAAGTTATTTTCTGAGTTTCTCGAGTCGTAGAACACAGCTGTGTTCTACGACTCGAGAAACTCAGTCAATTTAAAATTAATGAAAAATCACTGTCAAGACTTACTGTAACATTAATGTTTCAGTCCCAAAAACAGTAATGTTCCAGCAATGTTTACGGATGTTTTGACATTAATGTTTCAGCAAGTTTATCAGTCTCTGTCACATTAATGTTTCAGTAAATTTTTCATAAATTCTTAGACCATAGCATTCTTAGGATGACTGTTTTGGTAAGTGATATGCAGTGTAACTGAATTTAAAAATTAAGGGTGGATCTATTTGTGCAATTTCTTTGCAGTAACTATTTATCAAAGGTGCGAATGGTTTTAATTAAGCGGTATTGTTTCAAATATTCAAAGTTTTTTAAAGGTATTTCAAGAGCTAGCAAGCTTTTTTCAAGTCACAAAGTAAAGAGATTTATGTTAAGGCAGGTAGTGTTAAGTTGGAATAGTCTCAAGTAATTTATTAAGTGATTTTGAGATTAATAGAAAAGTTTAAAATATTGAAAAATTTAAATTTTTAAAATTCGGTTAACTTAGTTTAAATGAAAAAACTAACAGCTATTTATACAAAATTTTTAAAAAATATTAAAGGTCAATGACGTTTGTGTCTAAAATAAAATTCGATTGGATAGATTTTTTTTTTAAAATAATACTCTAACTATCCTGTTTAAAAAAGTTCAAACATTGAAAAATCAGTACTGAAAAATTAATGAAACTCCTTGGGATGGAAAATTACTGTACGTATACAAAAAAAAATTACTGTGACATTAATTTAAAAGTTCACGAACCCAACCATATAATAAACATGAGTTTTCAGTTAGTTTTTACTTTTTAAATAACTGTTACATTAAGAAATCATTAAGAATATTTCATGTTTCAGTAATTTGAAATTGACTGGGAGTAATAATATCAAAAATGTTGAATTCGGATATTGTGGAAGTATTGCTATGCTTGAACTTAATTTAGAAGAAGTAGTTAAGCAGAGGCCTTTATTTGGAGTCTATGGAAGAGCTAGAAAAAATTATTTAGTTTAATTTTTTTAAAGTAATTTAATTAGATTAACCTCTTAAGTGGTGTAATATCTAGCGGGGGTTTAAGTTGGTATTCACGATCAATCTTCTATGATTAAATTATTCCGCTTTCTGGTTTGAATTTAAAAATAATCAGAGATAGATTTTAAAGAAACATCAATTTTAATGTATTGAATTTTAATGAGTTAAAATAATCGCTGAATTTTTTTAACTTCTTTTTTTGAATTCATAAATAAAGTTTAACAACACAAGCGACTGTCCTCTCTGTCACTTTTCACAAAGGAAATTCCAATTTCCGAATACCAAAATTTAAATTTCTTGTTTTTTAAGATTCAATAAAAGATATCGAGGAATATTGGCGACCGATTGAAAGAGTCAATTTCGAAAGTATATTTAAAATATCAGCCAAAACAAATATGAACGTTGAAGAGTTATGTCTTGAATTTCGCCAATTAATCGACGAATTAGACGAAAAAAACAAGCAAACCAAAAAATCAAAAAATTCAACTCAAACAACTGATGAAAACATAAAAAGTATAATGTAAAATATTTTGTAATTAAAACAAAAAAAAAAGAGAGAAGAAATTTAATAATAAATATTTTGTTAAATTATATTGCTTTGCTAATTTTTGTTGTTGCTTATATGTTTTAAAAACCTTGGACGCCTAATCAGAAAAGTTTTGTTTCTAATCTTTTTAAATTTTTTCAGGCGTATGATTGCATGTAAAATTTTCAAGATTATCTAATTGCTATTTCTCTTTTTTCATTTTTTTCAAATTCGTGTTTTTTATTTTTTTTAATATTTGCCTCTTCGACTGCTTAAAAACAGTTGCTTTTGGTTAAAAGTGTTTTTAAACCCTTTTTATTTGTTTTATTTTGGTTTAAACTTAATCGATTTAAGAGGATTTTTTTATAATTTTAAACGGGTAAGCTTGTTTTCATTAACAGATAAAAAATAATTTCATTTTCTAAATTAGATTTTGTGAGATAGAAAATGAATGTCGAAGAAAAAAAGCTCGAAAAATGATTAAAGCATTGCATGATATAAGTTTTTTTTTGTTTAGGGTACTCTTTCATCCAGATAAGTAAACACAAAACTATTGAAGTTACATTTGATATTGAATGACTTTTTTAAGTAATTAATTAAGCCTTGAGTAATAGATATGTTAATTTTTTGTTTCATGATAAAATTTCATGTTCGAAGTTAAAAACTTCAAATCAAAATCATCAAAGTTTATGTAGTATCTTAGTTTATTTATAGAAAATTTCTTCATATACTATTGGAGTATAAACAACAGGTGAGTTAAAGAGTACTACCCCTTTCAATTTGATTGCTAATAAATCAATATTGCGTATTTTGAAAAAAATGAGGTTTATTTTTTATTTTATTTTTAATTTGATATTCGAGGCAAAAATGTTTTTATTTCGTTTTGGAATGAAAATATTAAAATTTTTTGAGAGTAGAAAATTTTATAAATTAGCTAAATAAATATTTTACAAATACCATGAGTCATTTGTAAAATTATATAAACACTTAAATTTCATTAGAAGTTGTGCGCTTAGTATTTTGATTTTAAAAAATTCTGAAACGTCTCAGAAGAACTTTACAGACATCCAGAAGGCTGTCTTCAAGTTGCTTCCAATTGACATAAGAGATTATATTTTACAAAAAATTGTTAATTTATGTTCATTAAAAAATTAATTTTTGTTAAAATTTTTCGGTTTATTCTTTTCAAAAGCAACTTCCTGGTTTCTCTGGAATCGCCTCCTGAATACACCAACTTATAATTTCGACAGGTTAACCAGGCATGGTAGAAATTTTACTATTTTAGTCTTCATTTTAACAATTTTAAGTAGAATAAGAATATTTTTAGAAAAAATTAAATTCGTGCAACATATTTTTTGATCGTTTCTTGAACAAAAATTAATTAACATTGTCAAAAATTAAAAAGTTTTTCAGAGGGCATAATTAATAGATGTTTTATAAACATGTTTAGTGGTTTTGTTTGGTTTAGACGAAAACAGGATTAAAATGAAGATAATACGCTTGTTTATAAGGGGATTATTTTTTATAATATGAGTCGATCAATATATATTTTATGATCTGATTTAACATACAAAATATCTAGAAATGTTTACAATAGTAAAATTAATTGACAACAGTCTTATAAATTGTTTCTTAACTTTCATTTAACTTTCTACAAAATAATTTTGACAGTGATTAATTTTTTTAATCGAATATGATTCATTTGAGTATATTGTGTAGAAACTAATTTGTTCACATAAAAATAATCAAAACGAACGTTCATGAACCTTCCTGAACCTTCAAAAACATTCATGAACCTTCATGAGCGTTCAAGGTTTTGAAGGTTCATGAACCTTCATATTTCTTCAAGTATTTTCATTATTTTTGAAACTTGAAAATATACGAAGGTTCATGAACGTTCATTTTTGGAAGTTTTGAATGGCCAGGGTTGTAATTACCCATTAGTTTACAGGTTTTGGGTTGGATAGCCCATAAAATGTGGGTACATGTTCCCAAAATCTAATTATTGTCGCAAAAAATCTTAAAAAAGCTGTAAGATACCGAAATTTTATGAGTTACCAGTACCTTTAAATTAATAGGTACATATGTCTTCAAAAGATGACGTCTAAATTATTATCACTAAACAATAAATCTTGTCCATTCACATCTCTCTGACTCTTTAGTTTCTTTATTTAAATCTTAATCACAGCTTATCTATGAATTTCATAAGCACTTAGACTAAGATTTTTGTCAAGAGAAACTTTATTTTTTTTAAACTAAGTACGGAATATATTAAAAAAGTTAAAATTTAACTCTAATTTTGAAATTGAATAAAAAAGATTTTTCCTAGGGACCAAATTGAATGCTCTACCTCTCGTTTAATCGTATTTTTCTAATCGTTGAAATGAATAGAATTGAAACAAAGCTCTTTAAAACTTTATTATTATTTTTTTAGATTTTTATTCAAAATAAACAAAAATAAAAGAAACAAATAATCAACTGAACATAAAAAAAACAACAACAACAACAAAAGAACAAGAATGCCAGAAACTAAAGTAAGTCACATTTACAACGCCTTTAAAACAAAAATAAAAAAAACATAAATAAACATCT
Organism: Brachionus rubens; assembly: GCA_022207745.1. Classification (NCBI taxonomy): domain Eukaryota; kingdom Metazoa; phylum Rotifera; class Eurotatoria; order Ploima; family Brachionidae; genus Brachionus; species Brachionus rubens. The sequence goes on from JAJVHD010000051.1 coordinate 452,677, forward strand.
AGAAAATTTCACGACCATATAGCTAAGAAATTTTTAATTTTTTTTTTATTAAATTAAAATAATAAATTGTATCTCTTCATTTTTATTATTGGCATAAAATTTTGAAATATTTTATAAATTGCGCATTAGAAAAATGTATGTTCGCTTTTTTTTCTCTCTCTCTCTCTCTCTCTCTTATTTTTTATTTTCTTTCTTGTTGATGTTTTTTTATTTGATTCAAAAAAAAAATATATATATTTTTTTCATTCTAATAATAGATTTTAATAAAATTAATTTCTCAAATAGATTGAATTCTTATTTACTTTTTTATAAATAATTGAGGATCTTTTTTTTTTTAAATAAATTAAATTCTTACACATTTGTCGACTATCATATCTCTAGTGTTGAAATAAAAATACTGTGTTTGCGAATAAGAATTCTAATTTGACTATGTTAATAAATAGAACAAAAAAAAACAAAAACTTATGATTTATGCATAATGGTATACCTTAGGAATATTATAATGATTGATACCTTTTTTGTGTTGTATTCGATTTTTAAAAATCTTTTTAGTCATTGAATCATTTAAGAATAATCAGCTTTTTGTATGTATGTCTGAAGCTCTCTAAGTATCTTAGCTTATGTTTTATCTTTATTGCGTTTGTAAGAAATATTTAATTACTTTTATTAATCTTGGTGGAAATTCTTATCAAAGCAATAAACTTGTTCTAATGAGAGACTTGTAAAAAAATTTAAAACAAATTTAAAATCGATTTGCGTTTTCTTGTAGATCGCTAGGCAACTATTTTGTTCATTTAAAATTTTTCTTCTCCCTAGTTAGAAAAATCTTAATATCATAATTATAAAGATTAACGGAACCCTTATTTTTTTTCTCTTTTTTCTAGTTATGTTTCATTTCAAAATCATTTTCAACAACTAATTTTTTTTTTGTTTCAAAAGAAGATAAAAGCAAACATCGAGTTGATATTTAAATTTTTTTTGTTGTTTGCTATTTTTTTTTTACAAACAAGATAACTTGATAAAATGTCAGTCAAAATTAAAAACAAAAAAGTTTGAAGAAAAAGAGTCAAGTTTTTTTTTTGTTTTATTTTTGAAAAAATGTCGAATTATTTTAAAAATTTATTCTCAATATCGTCTGATGTAAAAAGTTCTAGACGTAAATCGGAAGTGCCTCCGGGCTTTAAGTTAAGCTCGATCGATGTTGAAGAAAATACAACTAAAAGTCGTCGCCACAGTGTGCCCGAGTCCGTTTTACGTAAAAACGACTTGGGCCAACTTGAACCTATACATGAGGTATTATCTTCTTTTTTTTTAAATTCAATCAAAAATCTTATTAAATTCCACTTTAATTATCTATTGAACGGAAAATAAAATCACAGACTAGAAAGGAAATTAAAATTCGCCATCTTGAATTTACTCCATTTAATTAAAACCTTTTATAAGTTTAATTTATTTAAGTGTAAAAGGTTTTTTTTTTTAATGAAACTCTCAAGATACACTTATAATGTTGATAATAAATAACGATAATTTTTCAACATATTTTTTTAACTTTGTATTCCTTAAAGGGAAATCGATTTAAGGAGTAATTGAGTTCAAACCCTGGATGAATTTCGAAAATTTTCATAAAAACTCTGTAAGAGCTATTTTTGTCTGTTTAATCCTTGAGAGTGGGTTAATATAATGTTTCCGAATTTATATGGCTTACTGGAGGTTTGGCTGACGTATGAAAAGATGCCCAAAACTCAAATAACTTTGAAATCGTGGAAAAATTGTGAGTGAGTCAACCCTCGCGCTACTAAATTGAGAAAATCAGACTATACTTAAATCAAATAAATTATTTGCTCTTAAAAAAATAAATAAATACACTTAATAAATCGTTTAAGAGACATTCTAGGAAGTTCTATTTAAATATTAATTTCTTAATTTTATTTTTTAGTTTTAAGCATTTTGATCATTTTTAAGTAAAACTTAAATTTTAAGCATAATTAATTTTTCAAGTCAATCGACTGTTGTTTTCATTTCAAATAATTCCAAAATTTTGTTTCCCATTTAATAATAACAAAATTAATATTTACCCTGATTAGATATATAGTATCGCCTACTCATTGTCAAATTAAATCAACATAAAGTGATCGATACTGGGAAAAAGAAGAAATATAAATTCTACTTTTTTTCTAAATAAATGTAATTAATTATCAAAATATGGCCTCGTTTATCATTATAACCCTTCTTTTCTTAAATTACACCTTAATAATTTTTCGGAATCGAGGATTTTATGATACTGCACTTCCACCGAATTAACGGCTTGCCGTACCCGTACTAAAATATCGAAAATATATCGCAAAATCATGCATTTAAAAATTTAGAAAATTTTTGGTATGGGTACAGGTACGGTTATGATTTGAGTACGCCATTAATTCATTGGAATTGCAGTACAAGATTTTAATGAAAAATGAAAAATTTATGCTTTTGTTGGAAATTTAAGCACTTTTCATTTGGATTTGGGAAAAAAATAAATTCAAAGTAAACACTTAAAGTCTGTTTAGTTTTATCATTTTTGACATGTCTTACAATATTTTAAGTCTTTGTTTTTGGGTGATTATAATCAATTTTAAGAGATGTAAGATAATTTAAAACAGATTTTTTTGGGTTTAAAGCAATTTATAATCCAGGGAATTTTTTATTTTTTAAGAATTAGCATTAATAATCTCTAGTGTTTTAAAATATTATCTTGCAAGAATTTAACATATTTTTATTTTTTAAAGAATGAGAATTTGGCCCTGAAAACAGCTAGCATAAATATGAGTGTAACACCGAACAAAAATTCTCCAAAAGAAAAACGTTCGTTTACATTTTTTCGTTCGAGAACATTGTCAAGTAGTTCAACGGATTCGACTAATGGACCATCGACTAGTCCACGTATATCACCGAGAACACTATTAGACAAAGTTAGAAAAAGATCTCAAAGCGATGTTAAATCACAACCAAGTGTTGATCATATAACTGAAAGTGATAAAAAATTACAACATAATTTGCAACAACACTTTTTACAACAACAACAACAACAAATGTTACTTAAAAAGACAAACCCATCGCCTTATGTTAATTCCGGTTCAGGTTCAATTCGAAAACATCTAAGTCATAGTATTAGTGAAGAAAATGAAAATGTTTACAACGAATATTGTAAAAATTTTAGACCCGTCGAAAGCGAAAATCTATCGTCATCTATATCTCCTACAAATAGACTTAGTGTAAGTTATTTTTAATTTTTTTAAAAGTCTTCAACGATTCATTATAAGGTTTAATAATAATGGATGAGTCAATCCACTCCATTTCTTTGGTTAATCTTGGTCTAAAGGTGAAACGAAGACTATGAACTTCGACAATGTTAAATTTTTTTAGGAAGTTTATTCACACAGCTCCGAAGTACGAGAGGTCAAAGTCTGGAAATCAAAAGAATGTTAGATAATAATAATTTGATGAATCTGGAATATTTTTAAACCAAAAAATATTAAACCAACTTTCTTCAACATATTCTCTCCATAACGAAAACTAAACGAAAGAAAATTTCTATTCTAATCGAATAATTTTAAGTTTAGAATGTTAAAATCTTAAGCTTATTCCCAAAAAAAAAATTTTCTTTGATTTGTTTGAATTTAATTTCCTCATAACCTAATGGGAATAAATAAAATCAATATTTTTAAACTTTCTATCTAAGCAGCAGGTGTTAGTTTAATCATTTGAATAATATTCAATATTTACTCAAGACAAGATAAAATAAAATAATTTAGTCTAATAAACACATTTTGTTTATTTTCAAATCAAGTTTAGCATTTATAAATCGTATTACTTGGGCGATTATGGTAATACACATTTTATTATAAAATATTTTGAATGATTGCACAAGTTGAAGAAAAATAAAAAAATATCATCCATCTTGAACGATTCTCTCTTGTGTATAAGTTTTGGGAGTCTAAGGCGTTTACATCAATGTTAATCCATTTGATGAAAAATATAAGTTTTAGGTTTTTGCTCATGATAATTTTGCTCAAATTATTGTAATGCAAAAATCTTATAAGAAGAAATAAATTATATAAAAGGTAGATTGCAAGGGTATAGAAAGCAGGGATAAATTTTTTGTGTCTAAAGTGTCGTAGTCATTTTTTTCGGTGTTTCTTAGACCAAACAACTCAGCTAAAGTCATGATGGCTCTTGAATTCAACAATTAAGCAGCTTTTTCCGCAAAAAAAATGTATGATTAAGATTAATTTTTAAATATAACAGTGATTATGACAATAGCCTACCAAGAATGATACCGTAAATTATCGTTCAATGTTAGACAAAATAAAGTTTTTAGCAGTTCAAATATTCAGCAATTCAATAACTGGTATTGCAGAAAAAATACATCAAATATTCAGACTTAACATTCTATGGCATAAAAAGTTAGTAGATGTTAAGCTTTAAAAAAATAAAGGTTTCATACTTTCTTGCTACTACAAGGCTCATTTCTATTTACAATAAGTTCAGCCCATTCAATTAACAAAATCTCAATTTTTTGCCGAAAGTAAGAGAAGAGAAAATGAAACTAAGTTAAAATTTTAAATAACATTTAACATTTAGCTAGGCTATAAATTTAAATCGCTGAAAACTTTACAACTCAGCGATTCGAAAAAAAGTCAAAAATTCATCTTGTCCGGTCATCTGCCTGCTACAATTTAAAGATTACTGCTGGGTTCGATAAATTTTCTCTACTATACAATAAAATTAAGTTACGGACAAAGCCCTACACATATTGTAATCAGGAATGAAGTTTGTAGGAGCAAAAAAATATGAAACTTTTATTTTCAAAGTTTAACATCGACTAAGTTTTTATGACATAGAATGTTATGTCTGAATATTTGATGTATTTTTTCTGCAATACCAGTTATTGAATTGCTGAATATTTGAACGGCTAAAAACTATATTTTGCCTTCAATGTTACATGTAACTAAATCTGAATACTTATGTTAAAGCGGAATTTCTGATTAATTGAAAAAAAATAGCCAATCAAATGTATAAAAGGCTACAATTTATCATTTGGGGAACTATAAATTGGGCGAAAATATTTAAAACCGATTTTATCGAATTTATAGGATTCATTTAGTAGTAGTAGTTTAACTGCGACTCGATAAATCGAGTAGAACCTTACTGCCATAGCAGTTTTTTTTCAAGCCCATATGATTTGTCCTTCCACCATTCATCTAATTTTGCCTTGAAATTTTAAGTTTTATTAAAGTATGAGCCCATGAAAAAATATTGTATATTTAGCCTAAAATTTGTTGTTAGCTCAAATCTTGATCAATTAATTCTTGAGTTTTTCTGTAAAGTTTACCCCCATTAAACTGAAAAACGTGGGGCAAATTCGAGTACAGTCAAAACTCGTTAATCGGAAGTCCGATAATCCGGAAACCTCTTTTACCCGATTAAATTTTTTTAATAAAATATGCAAAATCAGTGAATTTTTGTCTCTGTAATCCGAATTTTCGGCAATCTGAATAAAATTTCCTGTTCGAATTAACGAGGGTTGACTGTATTTAATTCAGTCTTTCCTGATATTAGAAATTACCGAGCGAAGTTGTCATCTATTTTTTACCCAATAAATACGGCTTAAACGTTAACTTTGCTTATAAGCAGACTATATTCAACATGCGAAAAAAGAGGTCAGTTGAGATTGGAAATTTTCAGTGAGCAGCATATGTTTTTTTTTTTAATTCTCCATTTTTAACCAAGAGGGCTCTTTTAAAGAAACTTTTATTAACTGTTAATTTCAAAATTTTAAGATCAACATAAATCAAAGAAATTCCAAAATCGAAAGAGAGACAGTAGGTAAGTCAATTTTTAATATTTCTATTGTTTAAAATTTTAAAATCGAAATGGAAAAATTAATTTTGAAATTAAGTTTTAAATGAAATAAGACTCCTAGAATGTAAAAACAATGAAAAAATTATGTTAAAATAAATACGCTTAATAGAGGTTTCAAGTTTAAAAGAAGCTAACAAAAATTTTAAAAATAAAACGTAATTTTTAACAAAAAGAGAGCCTGAAAAATCTAGTTAAACACTATCAAACTTCAATAGTACTTGATACAAGCTAAAAAAACATTTGATAAAATGCTCTTTTTAACTTAGTGTCACGAATGTAGCTTTGTCTATGCGCCCTCTTTCTCCTTCACGAACGATACTTTAAGTATGCTTTCAATTAACAACACAAAAATTTTTGACTTATCATAATTTTTTTTTCTAAATTTCCAACAAAACATAAACGAAATGAAAAAAATTATAATTTTGTTTCTTTTGTATTTTCTCTAGTTGCAAATTTTAAAAATGACTTAACATAATAATAAATAATTTTTATTTTTTTTTATAATAGATTTTCTTTTTTTTTATTATAAATATAAAAAAAATAAGAATTATTATTTATATTTTTGTTCATTCAAATTCGTTTTATTCCCCAATTAGATTATCTCATGATCTTATTATCGCTTTTTTTTTTATTTCTAATTTACAGATTTTGAATTTCAAGTTTTATGTTAGAGAAACTAAAAGTGTTTTTGTTTTAAAAAATTAACGTGTTTTAGTCGAGAAAAAAAAATGTCGAATATTGGCAATTCGCCTGCACAACGAATGAAACCACCAAGCGGTTCGAGAAACTCATTGGCATCAAATTCGAGTACTTCAGGCCTAAACAATTCAACTTTACATCATCAACTATCTAATCCGAATAATAAGCATGGTGCTTTTAGTAGACAATCGACTAATTCTCCAGTTGGTTACTCTCTCTTCTTATATAAAAAAAAAATCATGATTTTTATGTTTACTGTTTTTCCTTTAGCATAGTATTTGTTTTGATTTTGATCACGGCTTTGAGGCAATAGGTAAATTGTTTAACAGATTTTATTATCATATCCATAATTCCATTTCGATTTTCTTTTTAATTATTATTGATTTTTTTAATGTCATAAATTTTAATTATTTAATGAAGAAAACAATCAAATATTCAGCTATTTTATGAAACACAAATATTGTTATGATATCATGCCAAAAAGTGCTAAAATAGTTGTGTTCGACACACAGTTATTAGTAAGTTATTTTTATCGATTTTGAATTACTCTGAAGAGACTCCGTTTTTTTTTAAATGCTCTCTGGGGACACCCTAGACTCATTTTGTGCCGATTTGTCCTACATTATAAATTGAGCATTTTAAAAAATTAAATTTTTAATGATCCACTTTAGAATTTAATATTTTGAGTGTAAATTGTTTCCTCTTGATTTTCAATTGTGCAATTCATAAGCTTATTTTAATGGAATAATTAAATCCAAATGACTCAAAGCTATGATAATTAAACCTCCATCAATAAATGTCGGTATCTTAATAGACGCTTCATGAGATATTGTATCTTTTTTTTACACAATCATTACCCATACCAAGTTAAACATCAAAATATGTCTGTTATCTTTTTAATTAGAGATAATCGCCGATTTGGAGAAGTAAAAAACAAAGTTAAGTTAAAGCAAGGTTTATAAAACTGATGCTTGACAATCAGGAGCTTAGATATGCTGTGTTCTGCTCATAACACTTAGGATAATTTGGAAACTTGAATTGAATTTTTTGGATTTAAACCTTCGGCCTGTTATGAAAGATGTAGTATCAGCAACATCAACAAACAGTTTCAAGAACACTATCGATAAGAAAGTTATTGGCATGACACGAAGCAAATGATGCGTTGGTATAGAATTTTTCTATACCGCAGCTCAGACTAACTAACTAACTTAAAAAATTATGTTCTCATGATTAGACTAAAATAACAATTTTGGTACACGCCTTCTAGGTGTGTGAGCTTTAAACAAAATCATTTAAGTTTGCTGGATTTGATTTATAAACAAAAGCATACCCTCGAATTTTTAATTATCTTCACTCATTAATTTGGTTTTTGATGACTTGGATTTTTTTTTATCTTATCTTAAATAATACAGAGGGTCTTTTAAGAGCTCTTTTCAACGATATTGAAAGGTTTTAATTTTTTTTATTTTAAGGTAAAAAAGGCTTTTTTTGCATTAATTTACAATGGAGTTCGTGCAGCACCATTATGGGACAGTAAAAATCAAAAATTTGTCGGAATGTTAACAATCACTGATTTTATTTTAATTTTACAAAAATACTATCGTGAAGCAAATGTAAATTTCAAAAAAAAAAATGATTTTCAATTTCATTATTTTATTTTTGTTCTACCTAAGGTTAAAATTGAAGAATTAGAAGAGCATAGAATAGAAACATGGCGTGAAGTATTAAAAGAATACAGACGACCATTTATTTATTTACGTCCGGAAGATACACTTTTTGATGCTGTTAAAATATTAACACAAAATCGAGTGCATCGTTTACCAATTATTGATCCTCATACTGGAAATGTTACGTGCATTGTTACTCACAAGCGTATCCTTAGATATTTGTACTTATTTGTAAGTACTTTGTTAAATCAAGATTAGATCAACAAGTTTATTAATTTGTTTTTTTTTTTGAAGATTTACGACATGCCACAACCTCAATTTTTGAACCAGACTATAGAAGAGCTCAAAATTGGTTCATTTGAAACTGTTAAAACAATTCGAACAAACGCCCGTATAATTGATGCATTGAATATATTTGTTGCCACACGGGTTTCTGCACTACCAGTTGTTGATGAAAATCAAAGATTAGTAAATATTTATTCGAAATTTGACGTCATTGTAAGTTCACCCTCCTGAAAAATAAAAAAAATCTAAAATTTAAAAATATTGTTTAAAGGATTTGGCGGCCGAAAAAACTTACAACAATTTAGACATAACAGTTACACAAGCTTTAGAATATAGACAAAAAAGATTCGATGGAGTCGCTAGTTGTACAAGAAAAGAAACCCTTGGTGTTATAATGGAACGTATTGTTAATAAAGAAGTACATCGTTTGGTTGTTGTTGATGAAGAAAAAAGAGTTATTGGTATAATATCGTTATCGGATATTTTGACTCATATTATATTGAAACAAAGCGAAGTGGGTACACATGATGTAAGTAAGACAACAACACTTACAGCAGCGTTTGGCTTGACTAGATTGTCACCGAGTTTAGAACATGTTAACATGAATGGTGCACAATCAAAGTTGAGTCCAGGTGCAAATACTATAAATATGAATGAATCAATATCTTCATCGAATTCGCGCACGTCCTCACCGTTTACTATTTCAAATCAACCACAATTGAACAGCATGGATAATGCTATTTTCGAAGACGATCCAATGGAAACAGAGCCTGTAAAATAAAGATTTTTAATTTTTTATTGTTTCGAAACAAACAAAAAAAACAACTTCATTAAAACCTGTTTTATAAATAATTATTTTAGAAAAGAAAAACTATTTAACTGTAAAGAAACTTGAAGTTTTCTTCCTTTTAGAAAAAACAAAAATTAAACAAATTTTGATCATTATTTTTTTTTTCGATTTTTCTTAATCAATCGATCAGCTATTTATTTTATTTTTTTTATTAACTACTTTAAATATTATAAATAAAATATTTTAAAAACACTTAATTTTGTAAAATTTTATAAGTGAGCAATCTCATGAAAACCATGTCCAAGCAATCGTATTTTTCGTATGACTTTTGTGACGTACAACCATTAAAAAAGCAGTTAAATAACCAGCAACTAATTCCTCTTTGGTTATTTCCTGGTTTACAAAAATATCTTGTAAATCTTCTACCAAATTATCACCCGAAAAATCGTCCAATAAGTCTTGATAATACTGAATTGATCTTGTTTGCTCATCGTCTATGTTATCACATGAATATTCACTTGAAACGCTATTTTGTTGTTCAATTTCGGTTGAAAAATCATCGTTAGTTCGATTAAAGTTTGGATTTGATGAAAAACCGTTTGAAGATAAGATAATTTGCTGCCGATTAATTAAATGAGATCGAGTCGTATACTGTGTTTGAATATGAATCGAATTTCGTCCAAAAAAAGGGGTTTAAAAGTCCAGCTATGGAAGATAGATTAATTGTCCAAATAGTCTCGAGAAAAAAAAAATAATAAAAACAATATATAAAAAACTTTAAAATAACTGTCATATTTGTTTTTAAATACATTAACTGATTCAGAGTTCACCATAACAGTAGGAAGTTCATTCCACTGTGGAGCTGTTCGGTTTGTAAAAAAGTTGTGCCTTGAAGGACATGCTTTGAAAACTTGTCGATACTTTCGCTTGCTACTTCTTGTTGAACTGGAAGGGCCGGTTGTCGTCGAATTGGGAGCTTTTATTAATGGGTGATACCAATCGACGATATTAAATTCGTTCTCGATTTTAAACAGCTGGATTAGATCACCTCTTTTTCTTCGTTCTTCAAGAGTAGTTAGACCTAATATTCTTAGTCGATCATCGTAACTTTGTTACGTATGCTGGGAACTAATTTTGTAGCCTGTCTTTGTACTTTCTCGATTACTTTGATGTCTTGTTTTTTTGAAAGGGTTCCAAGCTACTGCAGCATACTCAAGGTGCGGTCTTACATACGTCGTGTATAGGATTTTAAATTTTTCCAAATTCCAAGCTGTGAATGATCGTTTTAGAGTAGCCAATGCAAAATAAGCTTTAGAGGTCGAGCTTTTTATTTGATCTTCCCATTTGAGGTCATTCCTAATGATGATACCAAGATCTCTCTCGGAACTTGTGGATTCTAAAACGTAAGTTGAATCAAGGGAGTTAGAATTAAGATTAAAATAGTATTCTCTATTTTGATGAATTTGTGCGTTACCAATGTGCATTACCTTACATATCTTGAAGTTGAAATTCATCTTCCATTGCTGACTCCATTCAAATTTGAATTGATAGTTTTAAAATAAAATTAAAATGAGATGCGAATGAAACTAGATAACGACAATTTGTTGAGAATCTTTTCTTTTTTAATAAATTCCAATATTTTTATCAAGTTTTTTTTTACAAGTCATTTCAATAAATTTCGTGGAAAAAGTTTAGTTTTCAAGAAATATTAAGTTTTTTCAAGTGTTTTTTTTCGATATAAATTTCCAAGACTTTTCAAGAATTTAAATTTTCTGATATTGGACGACCAATAAGTTTGGAGGGTATCTTTTGACGCATAAAAATTTCGTTTATAGCATAAAAAAAATCGAGTATAAAATAAACTTTTATTTTTTAAAGAATAAAAAAAAACTTTTTTATAAAAATTACAAGTTTTGAAGGTTGACTTATTTTTTTTCTTCGGGAAAGCTGTAAAGGGAGCTTCTACTCATCCATTGAACCCAAAAGCTTTCCAATATTCATCCAAATAAAAAAGGAATTTACGCTAACCTTTCTTGGAAAGCAAGATTAAAAAATTTCTTTTATTCTATAAAAGCAATTTCTTTATTCTTTGAAAAATTTTTTTATGCGTCAAACGATTTTTTCCAATAAGTTTCAAGATATTTTCAAGAAATTTTTTTTTGGATTATTTTAGATATTGAAGGTCCAAGAATTTCCAAGAAATTCCCAAGAAAATTTTTTTTAAAATTAACTTCGATATTGAAATCGGGGTTTTATTCAAGCATTTCGAATTTATACATACCGTAAACCTTTGCCCACTACTCTAAGAACAAAGCCCAAATTTGACTTTTTTCTATATGGAACTAATACCATCTAAACCATGTTATAACAATTTTTTTAATTTTATTTAGAACAAACCTCAAAATATGACTTTACACTAAGAGTAAGCGCGAAAGTTCGCTTTTATTCTAAGAAGATCTTTGAATGTGTTCTGGAATAAACTTAGAGAATTCTGGAACTAATTTTGAAAATAAAAAAAATAAAAAAATTAAGCTTTTTTCTAGTTTTGGAGTTTATTCCAATAGTAAAAGTGATTAAAAAATACATTAAATACATAAAGTCAATGCATAAAATACAGTTTTTAAAATATTATCCTTATAGGAGCCTTTTACTACCTTATTTTTTTGTTGTAGTTGTTTTCAACCCTAAAGCGATTTGGGATTGAGAAAAGTACCGACAACCAACCAAACTCAATCCCAAATCGCTTTAGGGTTTAAAACGACTACAACAAAAAAATAAGGTAGTAAAAGGCTCCCTCTTGACGAAAATAGTAAAATAATTAGACAAAAGTATCGATAATATTTTAAAAACTGTATTTTATGCATTGACTTTATGTATTTAATGTATTTTTTAATCACTTTTACTATTGGAATAAACTCCAAAACTAGAAAAAAGCTTAATTTTTTTATTTTTTTTATTTTCAAAATTAGTTCCAGAATTCTCTAAGTTTATTCCAGAACACATTCAAAGATCTTCTTAGAATAAAAGCGAACTTTCGCGCTTACTCTTAGTGTAAAGTCATATTTTGAGGTTTGTTCTAAATAAAATTAAAAAAATTGTTATAACATGGTTTAGATGGTATTAGTTCCATATAGAAAAAAGTCAAATTTGGGCTTTGTTCTTAGAGTAGTGGGCAAAGGTTTACGGTATTACTATCAAGACATATGTATACATTAATTTTAAGGTATTGATTGGGTATGGGTTACCCGGAAAATTCAGGTTTTGGGTTCGTGTAGGGAAAGGGTTAACTAGATATTTTGGATTTCAGGTGTAGATCTGAGTTTGGTAACCTATAAAATTTAGGTATTTCTTTTTAAAATTCTTTCTTTAAAATTTTATGTTTTCCCTTCCCGTTTATACCCCGTTTCATCCATGGCCTGACTGGTGGTCCATGCTGCGCATACAAATGGTTTGCCTAGACTACAGGGCCGGCGCTCCGGTGCGGCGAGATGTGGCGGCCGCCACAAAGACGACGGGAAAAAATTAATTAATTTTTGTTATTTCAAGTCGAAAGGAGAGCGAAAGAAATTCTTTTTTTTTTAAAAAAAAATTTTTTAAGAGATCAATGATCACTCTCGAAGCTCTCCTTTTCTTAATTTAATAAATTGGTTTTATTCAGAGATTAAATTTTTGACTAAAATTAAAAAGTTGAATTGCCGAATCGGAAAAGGACATTCGGAATCTATCTACAAAGTCTATCTACATGTAGTTCCAGGGGAACCTAAATTCCAATTTTTTTTATGCATCTGTTTCAATAAGATATGATTCTCTACTTCTCTCAGGATTCACTTTTGTAATTACAATGCATTCGCGTTAATCCGAACTTCTTGGGACTGTAAATGTGTTCGGATAAAATTGTTCTGATCAACCGCCTTAATTTACATGCATCGAGGCCTGTATGGGAGACAAATTTTAACCGAAATTCTTTAAAGTTCGGATTAACCTGGTTCGGATTAAAGCGACTCCCCTGTATTTTCCTTTTTATACACTAGAGGACGACAAAACTGTGTACCCCGCCCCCTCCCGGGATCCTTCGCCATTAAGACCAAATCATCCTGGCGCCGACCCTGCTAAGCTATATGGAAAAGGGTATAAATATTACTGTTAATATTTTATTTTTCAGTTTTTTCAAAATTTAAAAAAATAAAAAATAGATTGTTTTGTCATCTCTCCCATGTTAAACCATCTTCGAAATTCATTAATTTTGGGGTTTAGTTACAGATGATTAATTTCGAAGATGGTTTAACATGAGAGAGATAGTCGCTGGTACATGTGACAAATTCAAAAATTCGATTGAACGAGAACGATTTCAAGGATGAGATCTAATAATGATGTTTAAGATTGTTAAGGGGATCAACTTCAATAACCATCCAAATACAATCAAACTAATCTTAAAGGCATAACTTTTTGACAAATAGAGCCGTTAATAAATGGAAAAACTCCCAATCTCAACTGAAGAAATGAAAAAATTTCAACATTTTTGAAACGAATTTTTGATGGTCATAATTTTTAAATTTATTTTAAATTGTTTAAATGGAAAATCGCAAATAACTGCTGAAGCCACTAGCTGTCTAGACGCCTTGTCTAAACACATAAGCAAATAATCGATAAAATCAATTTCATAAAAAGTGAAAAAAAAAATTAATGTAAAACAAAAAACTTAAAGAGTGAAAAAAACATAAATAATGTAATTCAAAGGGGAAAAAAGTCGAAAAAAACATATACGTTAAAGATAAAATAAAAAAGAGTTAAAAAAAAACATTTAAAAGTAAATACGAAAAATTATCTCAAAGCCTTTAAAATGATCATAGAAGACTTGATATGCCTCTACAAGTTTGTCAGAACATGCGATTGTGATTGTTAACAAATATTGACTTGTAATACAAATGAACCTTTTTTCTCTTTTGGACCAAAAGTGAATGAATTGCTGGGAAGAAAGTTTAAATCTTTCCATCTAGAAATTACAAGAAAAGCGCTTTTATTTATTGTCAAAAATAGTTGTAAGTTTCACGTAGACTGTACATACAAAAATCGTTAAAAGCGTTTTTTTTTGTACTTTTGCTTGGTAACGAGAGGTCGATTTTACATTTTTAGGACTTGCTTGGTCGAGGTAGCAAATTTAGTGAAAAAAATTGCAAACTAAGTTAAAAAATTTTTCACAGGTAAAATTCAGGTTAATTAGTGTCAATTAACTAATTATCAAGAATTTAAAAAAAATCTTAATTAATAACAAGAAATTAAGTTTGAGAATAATAGTTGTTCATGAAATACAAAAATACTCGAATCGTATTAACAACATCTTACATTTATAATTCTTAAATCTATATATGTAATGATACACACAACGTTGAAATAAATTCGGAATGTTCTAACCAGGACTGTACAAATTATTCTTTTTTTTTGATGTTTATCTTAGACTTTGCTGTGTGTATTTGTCATAATCAGAGACGACAAAAAATTGCGATCGCAATTTCGCAATTTTTCGCAATTTTTTTTTAATTTGCAATTTTTTGCAAATATTGCCTTTTTTAAAGGCTTTTTGTAGGGATCGACTTTTTTTAATGAATTTTTACATTAAAAGCTTAATTTTTTACAGTTTCTTAGGATTTTTTTTTTCCTACTTTCTAATTTTTTTTCAAAAAATTTTATCAAATTTTTACATTTTCAATGTAAAGTTAAATTTTTAGTGATCTAATTATATTCTTATGCAATTTTAAGTTTCTGAAGGAGGAAAAAGCATAAAAATTTCGAAATTGTCAAATATTGTCCGCACTTTTCGACAATTTTCCGCAATTTTTCGCAATTTTTTGCAATTTTCATCGCAATTTTCTGGAAAAAATGATGCAATTTTGCAACAATTTTTTGAGAAAAATAACGCAATTTTTTGTTGTCTCTGGTCATAACTAAATAGTCAAATTATTTATTTTAGCTAAATATATGAAAAAAACTTAATTTTACTAAAATAATAAAAACTTAAACAAAATATTATTTTTTAGCTAAAACAAATGTACTTTTTAGCTAAACACAATTGTTTAAGCAAAACTAACTTTTTTTTTAACAAATTAAGTACAGTACAAAACTGAAATAAGTTAACAGCATGTTTAAACATATTCAAACACGTGTTGAAACATATTCAAACATGTGTTTGAACATTTCCGAACACGTGTTGAAACATTTTCGAACATGTGTTTGAACTTATTCAAACATGTTTATTAAACAAAAAAAAAAATTTTTAGATGTTTTTCTGTTTAAACATTGAACATGTGTTTAAAAATTAAACAACATAAACACATCTTTTTTCAGGGCCGGAGCTACATGCAACCTAATTGTGCTTTAGCACCCGCTAATATTTTAGATTGTTTTAAAAATTTAACGGATATTTTTTTTCATTTAAACAAACCCTAAAAATCTTCAAGAATCATCAAATTTCATCTTATGATTATTAGTAAAAAAAATTGTCAGAGCTGCGCGTCGCATAAAATGGGTCAGAAAGTCGACTAGTTAGTTTTTCTAAGAAAATTTTAAACTAATTAACAAAAAAAATTACATGAAAATGTCAAAAATTTAGGGGGGGGGGGTATATGACGAGAAAAAAATTGAAATCAAAAATTTTTTTTAACTTTCATAAATCATAGACCTACCCTTCAAGACCAAATGAGAAAATTTTTTTTTAAAAAAAAATAAAAGCAATTGTTTAATCCCAGATTTTTTTTAACGAAGCGGCAATTCAACTTTTAAATCTTATTAAACAAAAAATTTATGTTATCTGTGACAAAATACGTTAGAATTTTAATATTTTGTTGAAAATAGCTTTGAAGGGGGGGGGAGTACAAAATTTCGGCTCCTGTGTAATTTTCTTACATGGGGAGGGGGGTATAACCATGATTTTTTTTTAAAATGGACCATGTGTATGAAATTTTTCTTACTGATACCCCCTGATGTGCAGTTCAATTATTCAGACTCTTCAATTTTTGCATTTTAATTGTTTAAATGATGTTTGTTTTTTGTTCAAACAGTGTTTGTTTTTTGTCTATACAATGTTTGTTTTCTGTTTAGACAATGTTCTGTTTTTGTTCTGTTTATCGTTAACTTATTTCAGTTTTGTACTGTAAAATAATAAAATTCAAGTTTCATTTTAAATAAAATTTTTTAAAAAATGGATTCTATTAGTGAATCGATTAAGGTCCATAAAAAAGCTTTTTATGCCGAAATTGATAAAGTGATAGAAAATAGTCGAAAAGTTTATACACGAGCGAATATCGAACTAAAGATTAAAACTATGCTAGACGCTAAATCCAATCCCAATACTAAAAATCAAAATGCCTACTATTTATTAAAAACGTATCAGCTTTTCGAAGTTGGTGGCGTAACAAGACTAATACGAAAAATAAACGAAGGAAATCAAATATATTTGGTTGTTGCGTATGAAGATATTTTCGATGAAATTCATACAGTTCATTTAAGTATCGGTCATGGTGGAGTAAACAAAATGGTTAAAGAAATTTTGGTAGGTCTTGGTTCGTCTACTCTCCCTAAAGAGATTCTAGCAAATCTTAGTACAGAAGAAGAACTTCAATAGGTATTTTATTCATTTTTGACACATACAGGTAATTAATTATTATAATTTTAAGGCAATTACGAAACAAAAAGAAACAGACACAGTAATTAATTAATTTAATTCTTCATTTTTCTTACATGTACTAACCTGGACTTTTTTAGTTAGAAAAAATTAGTGAAATTGAACGTGAACTAATTGGAGTTAATCGAATAGAGCCAGTTCAAGATAAAATAAATAATGAATCCGATGATGAATCGGAACCTTATGTGATGGAGTCTGAATCTGAGTCCGAGACTGAACCAATACCCGAACCAATACCCGAACCGATTAGAAGAGGTCCAAAGAGAAAAGTCCGTTCAGATAATAATAACGACAATGATCAAGAAGTGGAGAGTCAACCGAGTAAAATTAGTCGAATCGAAGTTAACGCTATTATTATAGCTCAGATCGAGTCAACTTGTACTGAGAATTTAAAAAATTGCGCTGAAAAAATGGCACAACAACATATACACAAGCTCGGTGAGGCCAAGGTAGGAGACACTGTCCAGGTACCTGTACCAGATGTCGACAGAGGACCGGCTGATTTAATAAATATATTAGCTTTTATCACAAAGATCAACAAGACTAATATGACTTATCAGTTAGCTACTAAGTTCGGGATAATAGCCGGTTGGCATACTCGAAACAAATTTCACATATGTAAGCAACAGCTTCTCACAATAGAGGCATTAGATTTAAGTTGTGAAAAATCACTTCGAGAAATCAATAGTTTACATTCTATTTGTGGTGGTCAAGGTGTATTAAAATGTAATTGTTTAGGGAAATGTGAGAGGAATTGTTCTTGTAAAAAAAGTAATGTTTTATGCAATTCGAAGTGTCACAAAGGGCAACTAAACAGCAATTGTAAAAGAAAATAATTTTTTAAGGTTTTTTATTGATTAAAAATTTTTGTTTTGTTTGAATTTTACTAAAATTAATGAGACTTTAGCTTAATCTTAACATTTTTCGTATATTAAGTTTAATAAAAAAATTAACAAACTTTTTGATACAGTAAAATATCAAAAGAGCAAGATCGTAAACATTAGACGTTTTAAGGAGAAAGATGGATCAACCTATGACCCGCCGATATTGGTTCAATTACCCTGTGAAATTGACAGAAACGAGTTATTGATGGCATCAAAATCTTTGCGAACGTTATCAGACCATAACAGAGTCTATATTAATCCGGACTTAACAGAAACACAAAGAATGGTAGACAAAGAACTCAGATTGCTTAGAAAATCTAAAAACGAAGAAGAAGCCAAACAAAACTTGCCCTTTCGTTGGGGTATCAGAGGTTGTGAACTTAAACGTTTTAAAATCACCAATGAGTCGGTCAAAAACACCAACAGAAGTGGCAACAGAACATCAGCCCAGCCTCATAACGGCCCAGCCGGTCGAGGCTACGGTCGTTACTAAATCAATAGACGCCATCGGTCATAGTGTTGAGCTTACTCGTTGTCAACATTATGACAAAGATTATTTAATAAACGAAAGTTCATTAAATAGTCATTCAATAAACGATAATGAAACAAGTATTTTATTTGGTAATAATAATCGAACGAAGAACAAAACTGCTTGCGGAAATCAAGTTAAAAGCCTAAAATGTTATTACACGAATGCAACCTCACTTGGTAACAAATTTAACGAGTTAGTTTTTTTAGTTAAAAGTAGCGATTTTGATGTTGTAACAGTAACTGAAACTTGGTTTGACGATAATTTTTCTCCATTCATAAATGGTTATAATATGTTTTACTCGAATAGACTGAACCAACGTGGTGGAGGTGTATGTATCTATGTGAAAGAGACACTAAAAAGTTTCGAGGTCGAGGATGAGGTCTTGAAAAGCGAGGCGATCGAACAATGCTGGTGTACAATCAACACCGAAACAGAGAAGATCTTGATTGGGTGTATCTACAGGCCACCTAATTATGTGGACAACAATCCTAATCGATAGTCTGGCAAGGTCTAGAACACTGCTAAGAAACGGAACCTTTAACGGATTGTTAGTTACTGGAGACTTTAATCTTCCAAGGATCAATTGGAATGGTATAAACCTTGGTTTTAATGGCGAATCATTCGAAAGAAAGTTCTTGGATACACTAGACGAATGTTTTTTTCATCAGCACGTTACCTTTCCAACCTTTCAAAACGATGATGGAGTACAAGGAAGTATTTTGGATTTAGTTATTACTGAAGAAGCAAATAGAATTTACTCAATCGAGAGTAAAGCCCCACTAGGTTTGTTAAACAAAGCGCACATTAGTCTAACATGGAATTTTGAGATCAAAGGTGAGATAAGACCGGCTTTCAGGAGTTCAAACTTCATGTTCAACAAGGGTGACTATGAATCATTTAATAGTTACTTTTTTTCAATCGATTGGAACGAAAAATTCAAAAACTCAAACACAAACGAAATGTATGAATGTTTTTTAAACGAATATAGATACGCATGCAATCGTTTTATCCCGGTTTTTCAAAAAAAACAAAAAGAAAACAAGAAATATTCACCTTGGATGAATTCAGAGATCAAAGCGAGTATAAGGCAAAAATTTTCTGCTTGGGAAGCTTTTAGGAGAAGTGGATGGAAGGTCCAAAAGAGAATTTTGTACGTGAAAGCTAAAAAGGAAGCCGCACGATTGGTAAAAAATGGAGTCAAAAACTATGAAAAGATAATAGCGAGTAGAGCGAAACAAAATCCAAAACAATTTTACAAATATGTAAACAACAAATCAGGTAATGGCTCTAGAGAGGCTATCAAGGGCCTAAAGGATGTGAATGGTCAAGTTGTAAACGATCTGAAAGTAATAGCCGATCTATTAAATAAACGTTTTCAATCGATTTTTTCAAGAGATGATCCAAATCGGCCGTTACCACACTTCAGTCCAAGAACAGATACAATATTTACGAACGATCTCGATGAGACCATTACTTTTGAAACTGTCAGTAATAAACTGAAGAAACTAGATGATCACAAAGCTTTAGGACCTGATAAGGTAAGTGGCTTTGTTCTAAAGAGATTAAGCGAATCTGCTAGCCTTCCGATTACGCTGATCTTCAAAAAATCCCTCTCAACTGGAGAAGTTCCCACAAACTGGAAGAATGCAAACGTTACTCCGCTGTACAAAAAAGGAAGTAGGCTAGACCCCGGAAACTACCGACCTGTGTCATTGACTAGCGTTGTTTGCAAGATTTTAGAGAGTATAATCAAAGAAAAGATGTTATCACATTTATTAAAAAATGGACTTTTGTCGTGTTCCCAGCATGGCTTTGTTCCAGGAAAATCTTGCTGTACTAATCTGCTTGAGTCAATGGATCTCATTTCAAATTTACTGGCGTCTGGGAATTCAATTGACATAGTGTACACTGACTTTGCTAAAGCATTCGATAAAGTCTCACATCGACTGTTACTCTACAAATTAGCAGCCTATGGATTTGATGGCAAAATCTTAGAGTGGATAAAAAATTTTCTTATAGATAGAAAGCAGAGAATTGTTCTCGGAGATGTTGCATCAGAATGGTTAAATGTTACGAGTGGTGTTCCTCAAGGATCAGTTCTCGGACCTTTGTTATTTGTAATCTTTATTAACGACTTATCAGAATCGCTTTGCAATGAAGCCAAGAATTATGCTGATGATATGAAGATCATTGCAACAGTTAACAATTTTAATGATAAGCTAGTCTTACAAAGAGATTTGGACACCCTGTCTAGCTGGTCAATTACATGGGCTACTGAATTGAGCATTGAGAAATGCAAAGTTATGCAAATCGGGCAGAAGAATCCAAAATATGAATACACAATCTTCAATAAATACGGAACTGAGCCTTTAAATACAACTAGTTTGGAAAAGGATCTTGGTGTGTATTTCCAGAGTGACCTTAAATGGGAAGCACAGGTTGACTACTCCTCAGGCAGAGCAAACAAGATACTGAGTATGATATGGAAGAATTTTGAGTACTTTGATGTAAATTTGGTTAAGCTCCTTTACACGTCATTAGTGAGACCGCTAATAGAATACGGTATTAGCGTCTGGAGTCCATACTATGAGGGTGAGAAGAAGCAATTGGAAAAAGTCCAACGTAGAGCGACAAGAATGATCCCGGGTTTCAAAAAAATTGAATACGAAGAACGGTTAGCAAGGATGGATCTTATGTCACTTGAAACAAGAAGAAGAAGAGGCGATTTGATTCAATTTTACAAGATCGTTAATGGGTTAGAAGATGTCAACTTAATGAATGGTATCAGGTATAGTTCAGCAAAGAATAATTATAATTTAAGGGGTCACTCCGAAGTGGTTTCAAGAGAGCTTATCAAAAATTGCCCGATACGATACAATTACATTACAAACAGAGTGGTCAATGATTGGAACAGCTTACCGATGAGTGTTGTGAACACAACTTCATTAAATTCATTCAAAGCGAAACTTGATGATTGGTTTAGAACAAATGAACGGTCGAATGGTGCTAATGCAAAGAACTGCCACAGCCTCACGGCTTAACTCGACTTAGTCGGGTCGCAGTTATTTTTACTACTACTACTACTACTACTAATAAATAAAGATAATTTTCTTTTTACTAAAATTAAAATTTCGTTGTCTATTTTACTTAAACGACAATCATTTAGCTAAAATAAATAGTTTGACTATTTAGTTATGACATATTCATTTGATTAGTTTAGCTTTCCTGGCGTCAACCATAAAAAGGTCAAAAACGAAGCCTCAAAAGCAGAAAGTTGGTCCGGTCGTGGTACGAAAAAGAATAAATGATTGTGTGTTTATAAAATATTTTTTATGTTTTTTTCACATTTTGAATCTAATTGACATATTTGAGAAAAAATCGATAAATGAGTTTGTAGCTCTTTCATCAAAAAGAATAATGTTTTTTTCTCTTTTTATAAAAATAATTTTTTTTTATTTGTACGTGTCACACTTTTTATGTTTTTTTCACTTTTTTTATGTTTTTCTCAACCTTAGCCACGCCTTGGGCGTGTGTATAACATTAATGTTATGCTAAGTTTATCCGAGTCTTTCAGAGCTGAATGGCATATTTTTGGACAAAACTTAGCATGTGAATTCGTTAAGGTGTTAACTTAATCATAAAAAGTACGGTCATTGTCTTCAAAAAAAATTTTCGTTTGATTTATGGTTTGATTTATGGATATTAAATGAAAGCTAGTTTTACAAGTTTCAACTAGAGCTTTTAAGCTTTCATTTGATACAGTCGAGTCGCTTTAATCCGAACCAGGTTAATCCGAACTTTAAAGAATTTCGGTTAAAATTTGTCTCCCATACAGGCCTCGATGCATGTAAATTAAGGCGTTTGATCAGAACAATTTTATCCGAACACATTTACAGTCCCAAGAAGTTCGGATTAACGCGACTGCATTGTACCTAGAAATCAATGGTAGTTCTTATAGTTCTGTGACATCTAAGTTGTATCACTGTCAAGTTTGAGAACAAATGGGATGATTTTAGTGTGAGTTGAATTTTGTACTTAGTTTAAAAAAATTGTCAAATTAAAACTAGGATGTTCGAATTTCTTTTTTAATAACTTGATTATATCAAGTTATTGAATCGTTAGAAAAGATTCTAAATAATCTTCACGCCTTAAGGAAAAAAAATTTTAAAAAACCAACTATACCACGTTGTTCAGCACAAAAAATTACCCTAGTAAAATGGAAAAATCGAGACCTCATTTCTACTTCATACCCCTCGCCTTTAGTACCCAAAATAGACCTCTTTAAAACCGTCTAATAACAGCATTTTAAAAATTTGTAGACATATCGTTTTTTTTGAGATATATGAATTCAGCACCCCAAAATACGTAAGTGAACATATTTACAGATGGATGAACACTTTTTTCGAACTGACCCCAGCAAAAGTATGGTTTTTTGGGACTGAGTGGGTTTAAGACCTATGTTTACCCCAAACACCCTAATTGAGTACATAATATTGGTACCAAAATGTAGGAAATTAAATTTAGAAAAAAGTTATCGGAGCAAAATTTTGATTTTATATGTTTAATTTTGAATAATTAAATGTTTTAAAGTTTATGAAAATCAAAACTTAGTGCTTTCTGAAAAGATGACGAATTTTTCACTTTCTGACTGAAAATTCGGAATTCTCTTGTATGAAAACCCCTAAAAACATATTTATCTTTCCAATAATTGGTCTTTTTTTGAAAATCGATTTTTGGAGCTGAAAACGGTACAAATAATGTTCTTATTTAGGGAGGACTGAAAGGATCAATTTTAAATATAATCATATAATGTTTTTTAGGGTTTTCATACACGAGAATTCCGATTTTTTAGTCGGAAAGAGAAAAATTCGTCAGCTTTAGGGTTTTTGTTTTTATGTCACTTTTCGTCTGATTTTTTAAATGAAATAAAGCTTAAAATGAAAAAAGTAAGACCATTGATTTGTTCAGATTTTTCTCTAGTTTAACCTTAAAAAAAAAAGTTGGATGAAAAGTGACACTTGTGACTTTATACAATTCGACTTATAAAAATGGCTTTTTTTACCGTTTTTGTCCGAGGACGACTTCCGAGATATTTTTTCTTAATATATCTCAAAAAAAAAACGATATGTCTACAAATTTTTAAAATGCTGTTATTAGACGGTTTTAAAGAGGTCTATTTTGGGTACTAAAGGCGAGGGGTATGAAGTAGAAATGAGGTTTCGATTTTTCCACTTTACTAGGGTAATTTTTTGTGCTGAACAACGTGGTATAGTTGGTTTTTTAAAATTTTTTTTCCTTAAGGCGTGAAGATTTATGATGCGTTCGCTTTTAACATAAAGAAAAAATTTGAACATGTCAAGTTGATATACAAAACATAATTCCTTGCATCTTTTATTATCAAAATGGCTTAGAGGCGATTAGTTTGAATTTCAGGAGTGGAAAAAAAGTATTGGACAACAAATTTCTTAAAGTGACACTTAAATGACATGAGAATTCTTGCTCTCATTAGGCAGATTTTTTTTTTATTTGATAATTTCATGCATTGTACTAGTTCCAATAACCAATTGAAACATTTTATTTATTTTAATAATCAAAGCTTTTTGTTTAACTTTATTGAGTTCATTAGAATTCCCTCATTAGAACATAATTAATATAGTGGTTCTTGCGAAAATGTAACGTTCCGTTCGCAGCCGTTCCAAGAACAGAACGGCGATTTAAATGGGCGTCGTTCCGTTCCTTTAGAAAAGCGTGCCTTTTCTGGAGATTCTTTTACAAATAGAAGCCAGATGACCACGAGAATGGATCAAACTGAAAAATTAATTTTTTAAAATTTTTTTACAAAAATTCACTTAAGAGTTTTAAAATATATTAAATTTTTAAAAATTATGTCATTAATGGACGTATAAATTTTGAATATTTTTAAACTCGGTTCAATTTATCGACAGCACCTTTTGATTAGCAACAATGTTGTAATAATGAGACAAAATGAAGAAACATAAATTTGCCTTTAAAATTTTCAAAATTAAAATTTTAATCCTAACTTAAACTTTTTTTCTAAAAATACTTTAAAATTGTCGACTTTGATTCGTCATCATTAATACCTATCACACAACAAACGCCTTCACTTGTTTGTACATTTTCACAGCATCCTCCATCATAATACTCAGTATCTAATCCTATTTCAGTTTGAACTTCACCTTCATCGATTGTAGTTTCAAAGCATGTTAATGTAGGTCCACTTGCTGATATACATTCATAAGTCGTTGCGCTTTCATCACTTTCTAAAATACTATAAAATTTTAAAATCAAAATCGATTTTTTAAGAAAAATTGAAACTTACTTGTTTTAGTGTAAGTATCACTTATGACAATATTATTCGCAACATCTGTGTTATTATAAGTTGGTATTACATTTTGAGAGTATCTTGTTCCATAGACAACACGTCTAACAGGCCAAAAAACAGTACGTCTTATTGATGTACCATACCGTGAGCCTGAATAGCCTGCGTACGAATAAGATGAAGATCTAGAGCCAATTAATCTTGTTAAACTAAATCTTGATGTCGATGAACTACCAGTTCTTGATGTGTATCTTGAACCGATATTTGTTCGAATTGTAGATCTAATAAAACTACTGCCTGATCGACTCCCCGATCTAAATCCTGATCTACTACCCGATCTGGCTGAAAAGCCAACTATTCAAAGCATTACATTAAAAGCTTGTTTTAGAAATAAAAATAATTTTTATTGTTACCTTGAATGCATATACAGTTAGTGCAACGATTTTGTAACCAAAAATGAGCATCATGCTCAGGTTTTGATGAGGATGTGCAAAATGAGGTTGAGGATGATTGAATGAGGAGGTGTGAACGAAGGATGAGCATGAGGATGGGGATGAGGATGGGGATGAGGGTGAGGATGAGGATGGGGATGAGGATGGGGATGAGGGTGAGGATGAGGATGGGGATGAGGGTGAGGATGAGGATGGGGATGAGGGTGAGGATGAGGATGGGGATGAGGGTGAGGATGAGGATGGGGATGAGGATGGGGATTAGGATGAGGATGGGGGTGGAGATGAGGATGGGGATGAGGATGGGGATGAGGATGGGGATGAGGATGGGGATGAGGATGGGGATGAGGATGGGGATGAGGGTGAGGATGAGGATGGGGATGAGGGTGGGGATGAGGATGGGGATGAGGATGGGGATGAGGATGGGGATGAGGATGGGGATGAGGATGGGGATGAGGATGGGGATGAGGATGGGGATGAGGATGGGGATGAGGATGGGGATGAGGATGGGGATGAGGGTGGGGATGAGGATGGGGATGAGGGTGAGGATGAGGATGGGGATGAGGATGGGGATGAGGATGGGGATGAGGATGGGGATGAGGATGGGGATGAGGATGGGGATGAGGATGGGGATGAGGGTGAGGATGAGGATGGGGATGAGGATGGGGATGAGGGTGAGGATGAGGATGGGGATGAGGATGGGGATGAGGGTGAGGATGAGGATGGGGATGAGGGTGGGGATGAGGATGAGGATGGGGTGAGGATTGGAATGAGAAGAGGTTTAATAAATAAGTTGGGAGTTTTTGTAATTCCTTCTTTGTTTTTAAATATTTTGTTTAAAAATTAAAAATTTTTTAATGTTAATATTTTATTTTTTAATCTTTTAATTATTTTGTAAAAAAGTGTTTATTTTTTTCATAAAACAATATATGCTTATTAAATTCTTCCTCCGCTTTTATTCTTTTGATTATATTCTTTTTCGCTTCATCGTTTGTTAGTTTGTTTCTTCCATGTTTCTTTATCTCTTCCAAAATGTCTTGGTCTGTGATTTCATCTATTCTCTTGTTTCATCTTGTCCATTTTAACTTGTTCTTCGATTTCTTCTTTCTCTTTGGGCTTCTTTGATTGCTTTTATATCTTTAAATTTTGCCTTAATATAATCAAAAGAATCTTCATCATCATTATCGGAAAGATCTTTTACAATTTCGGAAAGAGCTATCCTTTTTTTTTAATCAGCAAATGGTTGATTCTGGGCATCGGCTCAATGAAACCTTAAAAAAATTGTTTGTTAAAAGTTATCGTATCAAATAAAAAAGGAGTTTACTTCGTTGCATTTTGCTTGTTCTATTATATGTTCTACTTCAAGCTTTTCCAGTTCTCCCTCTAAAATCCTTTAAAACTAAATTAATAATATTTGATATAAAATAATTAAAAAACACAATTTTTAATACATAGAATTATTGAAATCATCAATAAGGCTCTCACTATTTGGTGATAATGATTTTTCCAAAAATTCGTCTTCTTCTAATAAAACTTCAGCAGTTATCCTTTGAGATTAAAAAATTGATAAAAAAAGAAAATAGAAAATCTTTAAGTTAACATTTACCATCTTTTGCTTCGGAAAATTTCGCTAGTAAGCACAGTTCTTGGTGAATATTCACATTTATCCGAAATATTAGGTTGGTCAATTTCAATGATTTCTTCACCTCTTTCAGATTTGAAAATTATGAACTTTATTTTGTGGTAAAAAAAATTAACTTTTGAAAAAAATACTTTAAATCAATATGCATAAATCATCATTGCGACACTAAAAATAATAATTAAAAAATAAATTTTCAAAAAAAATCCTAAAAAATTATACCTACACAAAGTTTTGAATTATTCATCGTGTTTCAGCACTATTGAGTTTTGATAGTTGCTTTTGTTGAAATTCTTTTTCATTTTTAGCCATCATTTTGCTCTGTTGTAAAATTAATTTTGAATGATATATATATATTCTTTAAACTAAAGCCTACTAAATTTAAATTCTCTATAATTTGTTGTCCGAAAACCTCAAGATTGCGATTGAATAATTCAAGCTCATGCAATGTTTGTAATTCTTCAATTTCATTGCAATTTTTCTAGTTCACCAGTTGGATGATCATATTCTAAATTAAATTCAAATACCTTTTACTATTGGAAATTATATGCCTTTTATTATTTACTCAACTCACCTGGAATAATTTTCTTGGTGTCATATTTTTTTTATTTTATGATAGCTGGATACATCTTCTTCACTTGATCCCATATAATTATCAAAATCATATATATCAAAATTTCGTTGTATTGGATATTTTTATTATATCCTTAAATCAATAAATAAAATCACATTTAACATAATTTATCTAAGACTTGAAAATCTTACCAAAATTTTTGTATCTGGATTTACATTTTCTTTTTTTGAGCTAATGATTTCACCACATGCTTTGCTCTTATTGTATAGAAATGTTATTTTTTCACCTTTTATTATTAGCTAAAATTTGAAAAAATTAATAAAATGAAGATTTCTAAATTTTAATTATTTTTCAGAGATTACTTTTTTAGTTTTTAAACTTGACAACATTTATTACTGGAACAAATCTAACAAAGCCTTCAAGTGCTTTAATTTTTTTGGTTGTGTAAATTTGATTTTAAAAATCGAACTTTGAACGCAAAGCTGTTTATCAATCTTTCTTTTCATTTTAATCTTTGATTAAATCAACTTAGGTATCAAAATTTTTAAAATGAAATCGAAAAGTTTTTCCTTAAATTTAATTATTAAAATTTGTTTAGCTTATATAAAAAAGCTAATAACTACAATGAGAAAAAAGTTTATGAAAAAGATTTATTATCAAAAAAATAACTAACGTTCTCGAAAATTTTACATTGTTTTACAAAATTTTATGGTTAACAAAAAAAAAAAAATTTTAACAAAAAAACAAAAAAAATTATCTACTTATTCTGTTTTTTTTTCTTTTTATGATCATCGATGAGACCTTGAAACTTTTGCTGGATACCTTAACTTCAAATTGTTAAAAGATTTAAGGCCTAACTTCCAAGCTTTTTTGATATATTTTTTCATCACAGTCTTTCAATTTCTGAGCAAATTTACCTTTAAATATTCAAAATAATTTTTCAATTTTATATAATGTTAAAACTACAGTCTTACATTTTAAATTTTTATATTTATTTGTGTCATCGTTGAAAACTTTTGACAAATCGGTGATCCCTTTTTTGATAAGCAATTTTGTAAATATTTTGTTGTGAGCTTTAAAAATTCAAAATTTATATAAATTCTAAGAATAAAAAGTAATATATAATTACCTGTGTCTCTATCAACAGTTGTTTTCTTTCCTGTTGAAATTGAAGAATTATCATTTTCAATTGTTGTTCCTTGCTGTTTCGATAACTTCAGTTCTATCTTCAGAGGAATGAATCGACTAAAAAAAAGATCGATTCAAAAACAAAATTAATATTTATAAATAGAGAATACTTTATTTTTTTTAATCGAATCATTTTCTTTTGACAGCTTTCTTTTTTTTGGTGAGTTACTATTAGTTGTGTTCTTGATTGAAAAATAAGATTTAGTTATCTTCGAAAAAAATAAAAAGATAAATAAAATTTACTACTAGATTATCGATTGTATTTTGCGCAGTGCTTGCTAACACAACTGAATTCTCTTTCTCAACATTTTTTTTTTTCATAAACGACCGTTGGATTCTGAGATGAAACGTCTTCAATCCAGTTTTCCACATTTTTAAAAAATTGATTCTTAGGAGAAATAAAAATGATTCAAGTCATAAACTAGTTAAATCCAAAAATTAACTTACAAATTTGTCGAATCTACATTTTAAATCGTTAATGCCATCCACAACTTGATCCAAAGTCTTTTGTAATTTTAAACAAAACGTTAGACAAAGAATATATTTTGAACGGATTTGATTAAAAAAAAATATAATTACAATATTAATATTATTGATATCAGTTTCGAGCAAGCAAACTTTGTTCTTTAATTCTTCAAGAGTCTCATTGTTCTTCGTGAATGTTTTTAACATATTATCTTTTATCTCCAGACTTTTGTTGGTATCCTTTTTGATCTTTATTTAGAAGCATAAATATTATAATCAAAATAAAAAATTGCTAAAGATTACTTGATTAGTGCTCTCGAGAATACTTTTTGTGACACTGCTCAATATTTCTATGATATTCAACACCTGTGTTTCAAATGATTTTTTAAACCAGTCTGAAGATCTAAATTTAAAAATTAATTGTAATTTTAATAAAGGTTTTCATCTGATTTATTCTTACTTTGACTATTTAAATTTTTATCAGCTAATTCCTGGCGATTATCAGAGTTTTTGTTTTTGGGAACTTTCTCTTGGTTTCTGGGAAGAGTTTGGCACTAAGCTTTTTCGAGTCAATCGAGATGTATTTGGGCTGACTCGAAGCGTCGGTGTTATTTATTTTTAATTGTTGTGACTGACTTAAGCTTTGTTTTTGCAAAAACTAACTCTTGGTTTCTTGGCAGAGCTTGGCAATAAGCTTTTTCGAGTTAATTGGGAATTATTTGTCTGGCTCGAATTATGGTCAGTATTGTCAATTTTTGTTTTTGACTGACTTCTTGTTACGACATTCGGTTTGTTTTTTAACGATTTTTAAATAAGCTTTTGAACCGTGTTTTATCGTTTTTAACCGCACAAATTTCGAAAACTTTCATTTTTAAGGACGGGCTTTATTTTTTATTTTTTTTTTAAATTTCAATTTAAACATTATTTGTAAGAATATTTTACCCTAAATTTTGTATTGTTCTGATGGTCAATATAATAGAATTCTTGACTGGCGATCTCCATTAACAATTCTTCATAATTCATAGAACAACGAATAATCTCCCAGTGACAGTTTGTTCCAATTGGTATTTTGAACACTAAAATAATTAGCATTATTGTTTCAATACTCTTACAAAATTTTTTAATTTTATACTCACATGTTGATCCTATATTCTCAGTATCAATAAAAAAAAAAATCATTTTCTTCAACAAAGTAATCGGAATTTCCTTGATTTTTCATGAATTCGATATCAATTGGTTTAACTATTAAACATTGACCAACTTTTTGTCATTTTTATCTTTATAAAAATTCTTTATTACCTACCAGCTAATTTATGTTATAAATTTTGGCGCTTTTTAGTTATGTTAACAAAAAATATATGAACTAAAATAAGGTAAGGTAAATGATGAAGATCACACAATTAACCTGAAGAAAAAGTGAACTAAAAAAAAATAATTTGATTGATAAATTTTTATATTTTTTTTCCTTTATGTAAAGGCGAACGCATCATAAATCCTCATATATTTTCAGATGGACGAATAATTTTTTTTAACTGGCCCGAGCAAAAGTATGTTTTTTTGCGACTGTATGGGTTAAAGGCCTATGGTTAGCTACTGAAAAGATACGAATTTTTTCACTTTCTGACTGAATTTTTCACAATTCTCGTGCACCCATTCAGCCCAAAAAAAACATACTTTTGCTCGGGTCAGTTCAAAAAAATTATTCGTCTATCTGAAAATATGAACACTAATGCATTTTGGGGTGCTGAATTCTGGAAAAAGAATCTTATGAGACAATTGTTTCATAAGATTCTTTTTCCAGAATCAAATGTACTGTCAATTAAAGTGTGAGTTCCTTAATTTTTTACATGATAAATTCAGTTCACAAAAAAACATAGTTCACCGATTAGTGATCTAAAGATAACTACATAGCGCTAAAATTTTTGCGTGAAAAAAATATTTTTTTTTCTTCGTGTGTTTATGAGAGCATTGAAATATTACTTGAATTCTAGATTAAGATAGGAAAAAAAACACTCTCTTTACTCAAAAAGTAAGGCTTTTTCTTAAGTTAAGGAAAATTTTGATTAAATATTCCTGAATTACAACCAAAAATTACTCTGAACTATTTTTAAATTTTTTTTAAGACCCATAAAAATTTTTAACTAAGATATATTGATTTAATTTTGGTCAGAGCCTTTGTGCACACAATATTTGGGTTTTAGTCTAAATCTTTATAAATAATAAATAAAAAGGAAACTTAAAAGTTTTAAACTTTTTCGAAAAAACTGAAGAAAAACGGATTTTTTATAAAACTGTATGCATGATTTAGTCTGGTTATTTACACTTGAACTCGGTTCTAACCGTAAGAACCGTAGAACCGTAGAACCGTAAAACTCGAAGATAAAACCCCGGGGGTACAAACCGTAAATTCGGTTTTATTTCCGGCATTAAACATGTGTATTGAATTTTTTCAAAAATAGTTATAAGGCCGGATTAAAACTAAATTTTCGTATTTAGTGACTCATTAAATCTGAAAAAAATATTTTTTTATGAATCGTTAAATTTTTTTAATTAATTTAAAAGTGAAAGTTCGGTTTAAAAAAAATAAAAAATTTTCTTATTGGTTTTAAATATTAAAAATTCAAAAAACATGAACTATTTTTGATAAAAATTCAAAACACATGTTTAATGCCTGGAATAAACCGAATTTTCGATTTGCATCCCCGAAAATATGAACCACCTCAAAATCATATTTTAGGTTTTCGAGATATTCTTCGATTTTAAACCAATAAATTGAATATAAAAATATGATTTGAATTTTAAACTTGAAAACTTCATTTTTTTTTTAATTTTTGTTAATTTTTCTTTCAAAGAAATTTAGGACGTAATGTGCACAAAATTCAAAACTTAAGTGCTATCTGAATTTTTCATTTTTGACATCAGAATCGAAATCTACCCTGAAAACGACCCCGAAATCCCCAAAAAATTATTTTTTTTCATGGGGGTAAAAAGTTTAATTTAGAGCTTTATTTCATTTAAAAAAAGCAGACGAAAGTGACATAAAAAAACAAAAAACCCTAAAGATGACGAAATTTTCACTTTTTGACCAAAAAAATCGAAATTCTCGTGTATGAAAACCCCAAAAACATATATGATTACATTAAAAGTGATCCTTTCAGTTTTCCTAAAAAAAAGAGCCTTTTTTGTACCGTTTTTAGCATCAAAAAACGATTTTCAAAAATACACTATTTAATGGATATATATATGTTTTTTGGGGTTTTCATACACGAGAATTCTCGATTTTTTGGTTTTATAATATATTATATCTAATATGAAACGAACAAATAATAACAGTCCGATGATATGTCATTTGACCAAAAAAAAATACTCTAAGTAAACTGATCAATTTTGAACGCTCAAAAAATTCATTCGATGAACATCTTTACAACTAAACATTAAGTCTTAGTCTAAATTTGAAAAAATGAGACTTAAAATTTCAGTCAATCAGAGACATAATTCAAAGACTCAGACTAAAGAGAATTGAGTCGGTCTCAAAAAGGTTTCTAATCTCAGTGTCATCAAGTCTTTTCACCTGATTCCTTTACTCCTATCAATAAAAAAAAAATCAAAATTTACTTTAAATTTGTTGTAACAATGTGCTTTAAATTGAAATAAATTAGAACTTGAGTAGGTATTCGTGAAGCTTTTTATTCAAATAGATCGATTTGTCAAACTCTCAATAGAAATCTAAAATAAAAAAAACGTCAAATTTTAATAGTTGAAAAATACGCTTTTTTGGAAAAAACAGTATGATTTTAGCTTAAAAAGATGTTACGTTTCAAATTTTTGAAAATAAATAATAGTAATATAATTATTTAAATTTAAAAAAAAATTATAATTTGTAAATTTATAATTCTCAAATCCGAAAGATGACAAAAAGATTGTCTTTTTTAAACATCTGCTTAAATGTGTTAAGAATAAATTAAAAAATAATTTCTAAAAAATTAATAAATTTTAAATATTTTTAGGTTTAAATAAAATGTTCGTACATACTAAGATCCTTAAAAAAACCAAATTGAAAATTTGGAGAAGCAAGGGTAATAAACTCAAGGATATTTTTAGCATAGTAAAAATATGTGATCCAAATAATCCAAATCTAAAATATAATGTAAAAATAACGCTATAAAAATATTCAATTTTTTTTAAAAATCAATAATTTAAGAATGTGAAACAAATCCAATTTCGACAAAAGAAGCTTTAGATTTTAAATTTACGAAACGATAAAAGAAATTAAATAAAGTCACAGGCGCAATTTTACTTGCAATAAGGGTAATCAAATTGAATTTTTTAAAGAATTTACAATAATAAATTATTTTTTTAAAGTTTTTGACACTACGCAAGAAAGGGTTCGTATATGGGAAAGAAATTCAGCAGAAGATAAACACGATTTTTAATGTCAATTGTTTCATCTAGAACAATACTTAGCTTATAGACCAAAAAAATGGGTAATTTTTTAGTCTCATTTTTTATATTATTACAAATATAGAATTTTTAATATATTTAATAAGGCTTCAAAAGCTTAAAACCGAAATTTTTGTCCAAAATTAACCATATCGGAACAAGAGAAAGACTGAAATTCGCTAAAAAAAATAGAAATGCGAATCACGAAAAATTTTATCTTTGTCGATGAGACCAGTATTTGGACATATTCAGCTCCAGCATTTCACAGTCGACCAAAAGGATCACTTCCTCAAGCTTCTTTTTATAGAAGGAAGAGTAGACAAAAAGTTCATGTTTGGGCTGGGATAAGCTCAAGAGGCTTAACTGAATTAATTGTATGTGTTATTTTTTCAAATTATTTTTATAACTATTTAATTAAAATTTGATAATAGATTTTTACAAATAATTTAAATCAATATGGTTATGAATTAATTATTCGAGATAGATTTATTCCGTCTGTAAAAAAGCTTTACAAAAATGTAAAGATAAAAATTGATTCAGGATAACGATCCGAAACATTCGTCTCATCGATGCGTAAATGTTTTAGAAGAATACAAAATTGATTGGGTGAGTAAATTTACAATTTATTAAAATAAAATTTGCACATCTTTGGTTTTTAACGGGTTTTGAAATAAAAGATTCCAGCTAGTTCTCCGGATCTGAACGTAATTGAAGTGGTCTGGGGATCGATGAAAATATTTATTAAATCAAGACCAACTGAAAATATCAACGATCTAGTCGAATCGATTGAGATATATTCAAGAGAAACAAATCAAATGGATTGCCAAAATTACATTAAGCATTTTAAAAGAGTAAATATAAATATCTAAAAACAGAATTATTTTTATATAAAATCTTAAATAATTTAAAAAAATTATAAAGGTTTCTTGATGAAATAATCAAACGAAAAGGAGCTTGGACCGATTTATAAATTTAAAATAAAAAAAGAATGTTTTTAAATTGTTTATTTTTAATATTATTTGGTTATATTTTATTTTATTTGTTTTTTTTTCGTTATATTTGTTTATTTTAATTTATTTTTACTTAAATAAAGCATTAGAAATAAAATATTTGAAAAACTAAAATTGTATTTTATTTAAAAAACAAGGAAATAATTGATGAATTCTTTTTACTCAATCAATGAATGAGCAACCATCTCAATGCCCATCCTCATCCCCATCCTCATCCTCATGCCCATCCTCATCCTCATCCCCATCCTCATCCTCATGCCCATCCTCATCCTCATCCCCATCCTCATCCCCATCCTCATCCTCATCCCCATCCTCATCCCCATCCTCATCCTCATGCCCATCCTCATCCTCATCCCCATCCTCATCCCCATCCTCATGCCCATCCTCATCCTCTTGCCCATCCCCATCCTCATCCCCATCCTCATCCTCATTCCCATCCCCATCCTCATCCCCATCCTCATCCTCATGCCCATCCTCATCCCCATCCTCATTTTGTGAGGACATCCTCATTTTGTTAGCATCGCCTCCTATGAGTATGAGCATGAGGATGATGCTCATTTTTGGTTACAAAATCGTTGCACTAACTGTAATTAAGAGAACAAAAAAAACGATTTTTATTTTCGTACCCTTTATGTTCATTTACGATTATTTTTTAATGTTGTCAAGAACCAGAAAATTTTTTCTTTTTAAAGTAAAGGTTTTAAATTTCTACTCTTAGTCTTAAAAATAATATATTATGATGAGATGTATTACGTCAGGAATACATTCATAAAATTTTGTTTTTTCCTTTTTTTAAATTTACCTATTTGTTGGTTTTTCTGATTTTTAATTGAAAATAATTATAACTGACGTAAAATTTTCATGTAGGATTATGTCCGTAAAATGTTTCCAAGTTGTTGAATGAAGTATTATTTTGGTTAATTTGTCTTTAAGCAACATCGATTTAATTTTCTTTCAATCGTGTTACTAAGGTAAAATATTTGTTTTTGAAATAGTTCAAATGATTTGAATATTGAAGTAAAAATCAAATTAAAAGTTCACATATAGACTTTGACGTAGATTAGGCTTTTATTAGAAGAAAAATATTTCATAATTTGTTTGAAATATTTTAAAACATCTTATAAAATTTTGAAATAGTTCATAAATTTTAGGTTGTAACGCAGTAAAAATAAGCTATTTTATGAATTTTCAATGATCCTTCGACTTTTTACAGGACTTAGTTTTATGTTCAAGGATCGTTGAAAATACGTTTAACTTGTAGAAAATTTTACGCTCATTCAGATTATTGGATTGATTGGTTTATAAAAAAAGTTATACTTTTAAAAGTAAAATATGGTTTTTGAAGGGTCATGACACTTAAGAGCCTTTGAGTCTGAAAAAATTATTTTGGACACCCCTAAAAATGTTGAGGTCGAAAATCAGTTTAAAAATATGTGAACGTCTTGCATTTCCAGAACCTTAAATCAGAACCGACTTCGAACCGGTTGAAACTAGGTAAAAATAATTTATTTGACACTGAATTTTTATTTTAAAAAAATATGCTCCTTTATTTGGGGCCACAAATCAAACATCAAACAAGTAAAACATGAATTTGGTTTTAAATTTCTTCTAGGTTTAGAATCTGTGTAATAAAAATGGGATTGTTAAAAAAGCGTTTTTTTCAACTATTAATTAAAAACTGAACCTTTGAATTAAAAAAGTCTTTAATATTCCTGAGTTCTCATGAGTTCACCTCGACTTTATCAAAAATAGAAAAAGCTCTTTTAATTTGGTCAGAAAAAAAATCTATCAACTTGTTCACTGGTTTCCCTCTACCATCCCAACGAAAGTCGAGCTTGTCAATTTGCCATCGAACCTCAAGCAAATATTGGAATTTAACTTTTAAATCTAAGACTATGCTTTTTGGATAAAAATCCGTTAATTTTAGGAAATGAAATCGCATTTATTCGAACATTTGGCTTTACCTTTAGACCTCCAAAATTTTCAGTTTTCCTCCCTAAACTTGAAAATTCAATGTACTAATAGACCAGTCTGAAGTTGTATGAATAAATCATGTAGTAGAAGCAGTAAAAATAATTGCTAAGCTATCGCGTTAAGTCTAGTTCTATCCAGACCATAAGCAATCTTTTAGCCTCTCAAAAGTTTGTCTAAATTAGCCTTGAAAATTTTGGTTGATTTGGATCTAATAACTTTATTCATCTTACAGTTGATAAACGATTGTGGTGCACTATTGTTGGTATAGATGACTCCTGCGAACCTACTTTTTTGCATGTATTCTCGAATACATAAATATGTATACAAACGAGGATACATACTGAAAAACATCCGGGTATACTTTGGGGTTTATGATTTTTTAGTCTAAAAATTTTTAAACTTTTCTTAACAAATTTTTGATTGAAAAAAAAAAATTCATCAGCTAAATCCGGAAACGGTTATTTAAAAAGAAACTTTCAACTATTAGCTGTATATCAGGTCTTGTGTAAATTAATGTCTAATGAATATATTTCCAAATGTTTATGTCGTTTTTCAAATGATAATTTAATTCCATAGAAACTAACTCGGTCTGAGTTTAGTCATAAAAAATAATACCCAAGAAATTATTACAAGAATGAAGTCAAAGTCAACGAATAAAATAAGATCGATGATCCTTTGATTGAAAATCGATCAATCATCGTTAAGTAAAAGCTCGAGTTTTAGTACATGTCGTAAATAGCGAACTCAGAAAAAAGTTCCTATCTTTTTAAAAGGAAAAACCATGTGTTAAATCAGGGATATCCCTTATTTGTGGTATGTCTTATAACTCCAGCTTTCACGTTTTTTGAGTAACAGAAACGAACAACTTAAGAGTTATCAGCAGTCAAAATCAAATGTAAAACTCTTTAGTTTTCGTTAAAAAAAATTTCCTCTAAAAAAATCAAAAAAAATAATCCGTTCCTAAAGTATACTCGGATGTTTTTCAGTAGTAGGCCCGCAGGAGTGATCTATACCAACAATAACAAAAATAAGTAAAAACCCTAAAGAACAGCTAATTAGGTATCGTATCGTACAAGCCTGGTCATTCAGAAGTTCCAAAACTGATCGTCCTTTCTTGAACATTCATGAACGTTCACGTTCAGCTGAATACATCCAAACGTTCAAAAGCTTTCGGAACCTTTCATAAGCTTTCGAATCCTTTCGAGACCTTTCATTAGCTTTCAGACCCTTTCGAAAAAATTCAGACACTTTTAAATGATTGAAAAAAAATTTCTTTTTCAAGCTGTCTCTCCTAAGAACAGGATAGAACGTATAATTTATTGTTTTTTTTTGAACCTTTTCCAATGAAAATTTCAATAATGTGGTTTTTATTGATGAAACAACTCGAAAAGGAAGATTTTAAAGTCGGAAGAGATGGTTTATAAACTCAGAAGAGGAAGCTTCAAGGGGCCGTATTGGAGTTTATAGACACAATCAGAAGATCCATGTTTTAGCTGGAATTTCTATAAGAGGAGCTACTCGTCCAGCTTTATTTACAGGCAAACTTAACGTGTTTCGTTTCAAAGATTGTATAGTGAATACATTCACCCAATTAAGAATAAAAAAAATCAAGTGACTTCATTTAAATTAATTTTATTTCATTTTTTTTAAATTAAAAAAAAAATTTAATTTTTTAAAATTTACATTTAACTTTTTAAAGAGATAAAGAGAGATAGAAAAAAAAACAATGTAAAAAAAAAAGTGTAATTGTGTCTTTATGTAATGATTATCAAAATTCAAATTTTAATTAAAATTTTTAAAACACATTTTTTTTTTGAATAACTAACGAAAAAAAACTCGAAAAAAAGATGAATCAAAAAAGAAATTGTAAACGAAAAAAAAACAAAAAAATTTTTTTGTTTTCAAAATTTTTAAAAAACTTTAATTCTTTTTTTTTTTAAAATTGCATTTTTTTGTACGATTGTTCTAACCTAAAAGAGCTTCGAAACCGATTTGATTGTATCTGAAAACAATTCTCAACTGTTTTTTGTTTTCAAACCCATGAGTCAGCATTTGTCGATCCATTTGTAACTATTAAATTTTTATTCGAACCCGTTTGCATTTGACCACGTTGTACTTGACTATAAATTGGCATATCGGCTAACTGTTCACTTGATTTTGAATGAGACTTTGTTTTATTTTTTGATTTTTTACTCGTACCTGAACCCCCTGACATACTTGGTTTTACATTTACATCACCACGCGGTCGATGTAACGTGTTCGCCGGACTCGAACTTTGGGATTTTAAGCCCATTTGTTTCGCCACATTCGTAAAATCAGTTTCTTTATACCCGTCTTTTTTGAGTAAATCATGTAAATTCTTGTGCTTCCACATCGAAGCGAGTACATGTGCAGCGTATTTGACAATTTTAATTGGAAAGTGTTGTCCGTTCCGTGTGATATAAATCATTCTCTTAACCCCTCCTTCGTTATAACACGATTTGACAAACTCATCACTGCTTTTGATACACTCGTTTATACACGCCAATGCTGCTGTGATTGTGTCCTCGTTTAGAACACTTAATCTAAACGGTATTTGTCTCGATGGATCTGGAAGTTTGGCAACCAAATCTTTCATTGCATATTTTCCTATTAACTCTCTATTTTTGCCATCAATGGCTAAATTTCTTAACGCTATGGCAGTTACACTCACAATCGGTTCGTCTTCATACTCGTCCGATTTTAACAAATGAACGAGTGTAGGTAGACCTTTTAATCGTCGAATTTCTTGACGAATAACAACTGATGGTCGCCAGTAACACGCAGTCAAATTTTGTAAACACCCCACAGCGGCTTCAATTGTATCACGAACAGTGCTCTCTTTAATAATAATCAAATACTTGTTTAGAGTATTAAGAGACCATAGGAGCTCTTGGGCTTTGCCTTCATTCGGCACTGGCATGTTATACGGATAAACTGAATTAAGAAAGTCTTCTTCTAAATTTTTACGTTTTTTACCACTTGATGTCCCGCCACATTTGACTGTTTTTTCGTCGCCCGGAAATGGTCGAACTTCCCGATCATAATTCGGATCAACTATTTCTTGTAAACGAAACGATAAATTTCTTAATATACACATACAATTTTCAACACATTTTGAATTCATGTTATCTTTTATAATCAAGTCTAAATTTACAATTTGTTGTTTTTTATAATAATTTTCATTAATGTAAGGCTCAACAGCCTGGTCTACTATTCTTAACAATGCTTCTATGAATCCATCAGCTTCGCGAAGTTTCTTTCTAGCTTCATAACAATTTGAAAATTGTAAATTTGAACTACAATTACGCAAAACTCCCGTAGCGTTTGTTAAAACAGTTGGATAATTTGAATAATCATTGTTTAGTAAACGTTGTGATGATTTAATACCGTTCATTAATGACGCTCGATTGCTATTTTGTGAGTTAAGTACATCTATATTAGAGTACGGTACGATTATGTATTTTACTAAAGCGTATAGACCTTCGTACAAAATGGGTTCTTTAATTTCTTCACATGATGATAAATTCCATAAAACAGCGGTAATGGTCTCTCGTACGTTCTCATCTTGTGTACGTTTTAATAAACGTACAAGCGCTGGTATACCACCTTTGTCTCTTATATCAATTTTATTTTCATCATTTGTTTTACCGTAGGATAAATTTCGGAGTGCGCCACATGCGTTTTTGTGTACATCATGATTTTCACTGTTCAATAGATTAACTAGTTTAAGTATACCGCCTAAATGACGAGTTTCAGCTTTAATGTGATCGTCTTGATAACATAAATGTTGAAGATACGCAGCTGCGTTTGCTTTTATTTCATTACTCTGATGGGTCAAGTATTCGATTACTTCCGGTAATGTTGGATTACGCCAACCACCGACTACGATTCCGTTTTGCTCTTCAAAAAAAAATTGAATTAGACTTTTGTTTAAATGGTTTTTTAAAAAATTGTTAAAGGTTAAGAGGGTATTAGATTGGGGTTAGAATTAGAACAGCACGAATAGTTCAATTTTTAAATTTAGTCTTTTTGTTAAGTTTGTTATACTCGAGACCGACGCCCTTCTTTTAAAAGATAAGAAAAAAACTTATTTAAATTTTTAACAAAAAATAAAAGAACGTAAAATGAAAACAATAAATGTAAAAACTTGGTTGGACGAGAACAAAAACTCGTTCCATCCGCCGGTTTGTAACAAACTAATGCACAATGAACAGCTCATAATAATGTTCGTTGGTGGTCCAAATCAACGTGAAGACTATCACATTGAAGAAGGCGAAGAGTTGTTTTATCAACTCAAAGGGGACATGTGTGTCAAAATAATCGAAAATGGTGAACACAAAGACGTTAATATAAAAGAAGGTGAGTTTTTTCTTTTACCCGCTTGTATGCCACATTCACCTCAACGTACTGCTGGTTCAATTGGACTAGTCATTGAAAGAAAACGTCTTGGGGATGAAAAAGACGGTGTGAGATGGTTTGTTCCAAACTCAACTCAAGTTTTGTACGAAAAATGGTTCCATTGTAAAGACTTGGGAGTCGAGTTGGTACCTTTAATTAAGACTTATTTCGCTTCGGAAGAGTTTAGGACAAAAAACCCAGGCGAGAATGTTTTACCAAAGTCAGAGTACCCGTTCGAATTGAACAATGTTTTGCTCAACCAAGAAAAGCATGGTCCTTATAAATTAACTGAAAAACTAGACTCGGATAAATCGAATGTACTCAACTTAACCCCTCAAGACATTAACTTACAATTTGAAGTATTAGTCATAAGGAAAGGCGAGCATGTTTTGGATGATTATTTGAATAATGAACTTGATGTTTGGTTATGGCAGTTGAATGGTTCAAGTCAAGTTAATCTCAATTTAGAGGATAACGTTGAATTGAATCAAAACGATTCTGTTTTAGTCAAAGCTTTAGAGTTTAGAAGAGTCAAAGTAAACGTTGATGGTGATGATGGTCAAGTTTTAGTTATCACCCAGAACCCTAAGAAAAAATCAAAATTTTAAAGAATACTAGATTTTTTTCAATAAAATAAAATTTTTTAAGATTATTTGTTTCTTTTATGTCAAAAAGAGGGTTAAAATATCCAAGGAAAATATATTAGAAAGTAGCTTAACACGTCCTCTTTAAAATGAGCTATAAATAATTATCAAAATAAATAGATATGGTGTTGAACTAATACTTTAAAAAAATTATTGCTTTTTGCGATTGCAAAAAAAAGTATGATTCAGAAAATATGTTTGTACACATTGTTTTTTTGTAAACCCACTCTCTTATTTATAGTTCATTTTAAAGAGGACATGATAAGCTACTTTTTGACATGTCTCTTAGGGGAATTCAGAAGTCTCTTTGTCAATAGAAAATACGATCAAAATAACCCCATTTTATTCATTTTATTCTAAACCCTCACTTTGACAGGTTACATAGCCCTGGTCATATGTATAAGGATACACAAAAAATCTATTGACGTGTAGAGAAAAAAAATCTCTACAAACTGATAGGTCAAAGTCATAAAGTCAGAAAGAGATTTTGAAGTTCGTTTTAACCCAAAGACTAAATTAAAATCAAACTTTTCGAGCTGATAGCCCTATCAGAGCTAAAGGGTTTTAATGATTAATTTTGTTGTTGACATGCAATCGTATTGATTCGAGCAATTAATTTTTGATTGAATTTTATCATTTTATAAAATACCTAGATATGAATAAGGATTTTGACAATGTACACCACTATCAATAGAAGATAGTGATCTATTATGATAACTTAAATTATTAAAATCAAGATTATTTAGATTATTTTTATAATAAGTATATGTCGTTCGATCTTCATTGTTATAATCTTGTTGTTGATGAGAGGTTAAATTTTGAGCTGATCGATACATGTTTGTACTGTATCTTGACACGTGTCCTGTGTCAAAATAAGCCGATTGTGGTCGTTCTGTGTACTCATACGGTGTCTCATCAAATCGAACTCCTTTTTTTGATGAAGGAGATGCTGATTTATTCACAAGAGAACGTCTCGTAATTAAACTTGATTGTGACGTTCTCTTTTTAACTTGATCTAATTTTATTTGATTTTTCATTGCATTTGAATCAAAATGATGATGATGAATTATAATTGATGATTGATTGTCAACTAGATAAATACTATTCTTATTCGATGCTACACTTGATGTACCAGCACCAATGGCGTGTATGGGCAAACAAACAGCACTACTTGTTGTCAAAGACGAGTTTGTTGATGTATCCGAACTGTTTATACTTTGTCCACTAAGACTATTGTTTAATTTTAATTCGTACTTAGTCAAATTTCGTCTTACGATCGGATCACTTTTTGGAGTTTGCAAAGGATATTCTACTTGAGGGTTTTTTATTAAAAATCAAAGAAATTTCAAGCCTAAGTTTTTATCAGGGTTCAAGAAGTTTGTTTTAAAAAAAATACTCGATAAACATAGACTCCTTCTTAAGAGGCCTAGTTGATCGAGTAAAATGCTAATAGAACACAAAAATAAAGTCTTAAAATACATACCATAGTCTCCATTGTTTAAATTAGGCGATGATTGTTGATGTTGTGATTGAATATGTTTTTGATAAACCGATTGTTGTGATCTATGTGAGTGTGGAGCGTGTTGTTGTTGACCAATTTGTGAATACGGGTCAATGGATAGCTGTTGATTTTGAAATTTTCCAATTGTTTGATAATAATTAGTCGAGTTGTTATAATTAGGACCACCACGAGGTGTAGTCGAACCAGGTGGTATATTCGAACTTGGTAAAACAGTTGTATAAGATCCATTTTGTTCATTTGTTCGTGTGTATTTGTACGATGATTTAGAATATTGTTGTTGATTTGACACAAATGGCATGTCTATATTATTTTCGAATATAATGGGTGATGACGATGAACCACTTGATGACACACCACTGTGTATCAACTGTTCAGTATCAATTAAATCGTTTAAAACACCTTTTTTACGATTTGATTTACGTTTAGATTTATGATCATCGTATTGATTGGGTGTTTGTATGAGACCTTCATACGGTGAATCATCGTCCGGATATGAATCATCCGGATCATAGTCCATGTTTCTCTCTTCTGGGTAACCTTTTAATTTTGATAATTTTATAAAAAATGTCATTTTATTCTATGAATGAAAATAAAGAGTGGTTTCAGCGTTAAATGATTTTTATTGATGGATATTTTTAAGTCAGAGTAATCCGAGTAGGGTTTAAATTTGAATCGAACTCATAGGGTTTAATTAGAAAAAAAGAGTTGACTCATCTGTTTACGTCTACTACTCTGTTCAAGTTAATTATTAACGTAATTAAGCTGATGAAGCGTCCAATCAATAAGTTCCTAATTAAAGAAAAAACAAAATTATTTTTAATGATTTTTTAGGTGTTGACTTATTCTATTTAATTGAATTTATAAAGCATAAGTTATGGGCAGGGCTCATCAAATATGCGAAAAGATCTGTTTGTTTATGCCATGTTCGATGGTTTTCGTTGCCTCAGAGAACTCAGGGATACCATCAAAATAGTGATCTTTGGTTTGTAAATATTTTTATGACGAAAATACTTTTTTAATGTCTGCAGTTTTTTGAAAAAAAGGTTGTGTTTAAAACGCGGTAAATATAATGCGGAAAACAGGAAAAAAATTTTCATAAGACTCAGACTCAAGCCCGAGTCCTTCCAATTCTAAAGACTTGGGCTTAAGT
Organism: Brachionus rubens; assembly: GCA_022207745.1. NCBI lineage: Eukaryota > Metazoa > Rotifera > Eurotatoria > Ploima > Brachionidae > Brachionus > Brachionus rubens. Next base: position 496,927 of record JAJVHD010000051.1, read on the forward strand.
CTTATGAAAAGTAACAAGTCCCTATCTCTGAATAGTCAAGTAAAACCAGAATTTCTTATTGAAAATTTTATCTTTTTTCAGAATCTAAAAATGAGTTTTTCGAGTCATTCGGTGGACTAGAAACAAAAAAATCAGGGAATTAAATGTTTAGGCGGATATCCAAAAAATAGCTCAAATCCGGACCCTCTTAATGAAGTGTTTTTTTCACCACTATCGGTCTCAAGTAAACTCTGAAGGAACTCTGACTATTCTTTAGAATAAGCCAAGTTGATCTTGAAATTCGAATTTGACTGTTTCTGTAGTACAGAGCGATGTGTTTGACGGGAATGATAGCTCAGTTAGTATCGTCGGTTGATCAATGCTCAAAGTGTTAGGCTACGAAAATGGCTGTTCGAATCGCGCACGGGTCAAATTTGTTTCAAAAAATCAAAGAAACTAGCTAAGCTTTCAAATTTCATTGGTGTAAAATCGAGTAAAACACCGAAGCACTTAAATAATTCTATTCATAGCTACAATACTACGTATGTGTCACTAACTGTACTAATATAATTTAATTAAATAAAGATACTATAAAACTCAAAGATTCATTTTCAGACATTTTAGATTCAGAATTAAATTAAAACACTTGTATCACCAACAAAAAAAGAAATAAACACTAGGTGTACCAAAGAAATTACTAAATTTCAATCAATCATGAAAAAAGTCATAAACATAATTTTTGTTATTGTTGTTTTTGACTAAGACTTTGAATGAAAATTAATTGAATTCAATTAGATTTTTTTTAGAAAAAATAACAAAATTAGATTTTTTTTGTATTCTCCTTTCAAAATCATTCTAATTGCTTTTTTTTCTATTCTAAATGTTTATGTAACTCGATTATTTCTAGAAAAATGCCTAACGAAATTTCATTGAAAGGTTTTTACTAAAACGCGGAATATTTTTTCGGAATTCCGCAAATAATTTTGGCATTTTATTCCGCGAAATGACCTACTAAAATGCGGAATTCCGCAATTTTCAAAATTAATCACACAAGTTCGTAATTTCCGGATATTCCGCAACAAATTTTCGCTTAAAAAATTTTTTAGTAGGTCATTTTGCGGAATAAAATGCTAAAATTATTCGCGGAATTCCGCAAAAATATTCCGCAATCCGGATTCCGCATTTTAGGGATAGCCTCTTACGAACATCTAAGGAATGTAGAATCAATGAACCTATTCCAAACAGAAACCACTCGTAAAAAATTTTGTTAATGAACCTACCTTGATTATCTTCTGGATGAGATTTAATTTTTAAATTAGCAACAGCAGCTACAGCAGCCTCGACATTAGTCTGTTGTTGTTGTCTATAAACAGTTACATTATCAACACAATCGGCTTCATTTAAACTACTATACTGATTCGTTAGATTTTTATTCGAGTTATTATTAGTTTTTGAGAGTGTAGTGGTAGTTATGACAGGAGGATTATCGTCCGATATAATCGTATGCTCTTCGAACACAGTCTCAGGTGGTAAATTAGCAAATAGCTCATTATTCGGATCGTATTCGATAATTTGACCCGTATTCGGGTCAATGTACTGTCGTTTAATGACTCGTTGTGTTACTACTTGAGTTATTTTGTTAACTTGTTTTTCTTGTTGATGTCGTCGTATTATTTTAGAACCGTCCGGTCCTATTTCTTCAGTAACACTTTCGTTAACTTCAACAGTGTTTACGCTTGGTATACCATTTTCGGTGTCACCACCGGTCTTGTACGAATACGAATAGGAATAATGGTCTTTGCGTGGATTATTGAAATCAGTTTGTGAGCTTGGTCTATTATCAACCATTTTGGTGGATAGTTTGGGATTTTTAATCGGCTCTCTTGTTTGGTTTGTATATTGAATTGGTCTATATAAATAAAGAGAGAATGGTTTAGTTCATTCATACGAAAAGAGATTATTAGTTGTAGTTTTTTTTTAGAACAAAAGTTAATTATTATTTTTTATTTTTGAAATAAAAAATGAACAAAGAAATATAAAATGACCGAGTTAAGAGTAAAATATAAATAAAATGAAAATAGAATATAACAAAACAAAAAAAAAAAATTTTTTTTGAATGAACGAATGAATTTGTTAGCTGTACAAATTAATCTTGTTTTTTAATAGGAAAGCGTTAATCTTTGTCTTTTATGTATTTAAAATATTAAAAAATATTGGGGGGAAACAAAATTTGTTGTTTATCACCGAGGGTGGCATTGAGAAATATTGGTAGGATTCATTTGGATTTTAAATTAACTCTGAGATCAGTTTGTTATCAATATTTTTTTAATCGTTGGATCCGTTTATTTTAGTTTTTATTTTCGTTTAACAAAAAAAGTTTAAGAAAACTAGCATCACGTTTTTGGTTTTGAAAGATCAAGAATATAAGAGGATTAAAAAAAGCATTTCTTGTGATAAGAAAAGAGAAAAAAGGTTCTCTTGATCTTTCTAACTTACTAAATGGAAAGTAAATGTTGAAGTGTCTCGTTTTAATTCAAGATTGCTAGACTGAGCTTTCTTGGCAAGATATGCCCTCCTTTAAGGTAAGCTTTTTCATTTAACGGAATTTTTAATTTTTCCGCAACCATTTTTTCCTCAAAAATCCGCGGAATTTCCGATATACGGAAAAAACACGGAAATTCCGCGGATAGTTGCGGATTTCCGAGAATAAAAATGGTTGTGGAATAATGAAAAATTTCGTTTTCAATCTTTAAGAGAACACCAGAGGACAAAAAAATAATAAAGGAAAATTTTCAAGTTATGTACCGTTTGATAGAGTGCTACAAATTTTGAATGTCTGCCATATAAAGTAAAACTCATTTAGCAACTTCAAACACAAATACCGCATTTCCTTGCTTATAAGCGACTAAAAATCGCATCTTTAAGGGATAAAATAATGCCAAAGCGAATTGAATTTGAGGTTCTTTTGTGACGTTTTATATACACCTCAGTCCGATCTACTTCAAAATCACAAGATTAGAATTGATCTGATCTCCATTGGTTTATAAAAAGGGGGTATTAGGGGGACACTTTTAAGCAAGGAAATTCGGTATAGTGATCAGATAGTTGGAGTGAAAACCAAAAGTATATCTTCCATTGGCTAATTGCGTAGGTAATTCTGCGGTTTCACCTATTGCGGTTTAATAATAATACGTAGTTTTACGGAATTGTGAGAAGAAAATTCGCGAAAATTGTTCACTTTTACCTTATTTTAGGAAGTAAACAGGAACAATATCAGGTTTTCCTGTCGATTTCTTTTATATGTTTTGTAGGTCGTGGATTACATAAATTGAGTCGACAGTTGACAAAATTTTGATTTTTATCAAAAAATGAAAACTTAAGAGCTTTGCTTATGACAATTGTGAAAGACCGGATTTGTATGGTTCTTTTTTCTTACAGTAAACAGAGTTTAGACGGTTTTTATCAATTTTCGAAATAACTCTTAATATTAAAAATAAACTGCGATTTAAACAGCAATCAAAACTAATAAAATAAAAATCAAGATGTTTTTTTTTTAGAAAAAAACTTTGACTCTTTATACTCTTTTTATTTCTAATTTAAAAAACCATTAGTAAAAACTGAAACATCCCAAATGATCTATCTAATGAATTTTGAAATACTTTGTGAGATCTTGAAAAAAAAATTACTCAACAATTTTCTTTTAAAATACTCAAAAAAAAATACTTTATTCCAAAATTTTGAATCAATAAAATTTCCTTGCTCTAAGCTTTTAGTCTATACCCCCGGAGAAATTTTTTTGACAAAATTATTGTTAGTCGAGTTGTATTTCTTGAAAGATTATGATTTTGAGTGACATTTAAAAAAAAACATTTTTGAAGGTATCTCCGGAATATTCAAAAACGCTTAATTTAACAGCTATATAAAACATAATTTTTTTAAAGGAACCTTCTAAAATTTGAAAAAAAAAATAAATATTTTGATAAAAAATTAACTACAAAAAAATAAAGACACATGCTTATAAATTTGATGAATCACTTAAGGTTTCCTTGACTACTTTAAATCAAGATAAGATAAAATTTTTTTTATTTTGAAAAATCGTAAAATGATACTTTGGTATTTGATAATTATTCACGTGTTTGAGATTTACAATCACAGCTCTAGGGTACAAGTATGTGTGTGTGTCTGCTAAAGGTCACATATTTTATTGTCTATATAATTATTTTCAAAATACTAGTTATTTGATCGCGGGGGGGAGTAAACTAGCCAATCCCAACATTTTTTTTTTTAATAATGAAAAAGTCTTAATTAAGTTGTAAATCGAATCAAAAACTCTTGGAATGTTTTGAATTAAATCAACTAAATAAATATTATTCGTATTCGAGCGTGTAGTTGTTATTTTGATGAACAAAAAAACAATCAAGTGAAAAAAACAAAAACAATTCAGGGAGGCAAAGAGTGAGGGGTTTATTTTTTAAAAAACAACCATAAGGGACTTTGGGTTTTTGTTTTTAGTGAGAGAAAAAACAACAAATACACTTGTGTGAATTAAAAAAAAAACAACATAGAAATAATAAATGCTAATTTTATTATTGAAAGATTTCAATTTTAGTAATTGCATGAACAAAGTTTTCTTTTTTTCTGAAGTTCTAATTTGCTCTTGGGCTGTCTAATGAAAGAAAAAAAGCAATGAAAAGAAAATTAAATGATAATTTAAATGACAACGAATGAATTAATCTCATGCAGTTTCTCTTTTTTTTTGTTTGAACAAGTTTCAAGATGGAAATATTTTCGAAACAAAATTGTCTTACTCTCTCTCTCTCTCTAGTGCTTTAAACAAGTCTTTGATCAAATTTCATAATTTTTAAGTTCTCCAAATATTATGTAATCATAACGAAAATCTTTAATCATAGAACTACTTCAATCATCAAAAATGTTAATATTGTGAGGTTGTTTTTCTGTTCAGAAAACAAAAATTGAATGATTAATTTCAAGGATTTTTTCACCTTTGGAAAAAAAAAGTCGTCAGGATATAAACATAAAAATAACATTTGCATTTTAGACACTTAAACATAAATAAAAACATAATCCCATTAATATTCATTATGTTTTCATTAGCATGTTTTTCTTGTCAATAAGAATAGAAAAGTTTTTTTATAAGACCTGAATAAACATTAATTGAATTTAAAAGAGCAAACTTAGTTAGATTCAAAACTTGAATTAGCATCAGTCTAATCACTAATGGCACCTTTTTTTGAACAAATTAAATATTAGGCCTTTTGAATTCAAACTCAACTAAGCGAACAGCTAGATGCAGTTGTAAACTTACAGCTTTTACTCTTGCAACCTTTTATAATAAACCAACGGTCGATTTCTGTTCTATGATTTAGAATTACCGTAAACCCCCGCAAGGCTGCCCATGGGGGAAAAACAGACCCTCAGTTTTGGTTATCAGAAATGTCCAATTTTGAAAAAAAAGATATTAGAAACTAGTTTTAACATTACTGTGAGCACTAAAAAATTATCTTTAGTATCAAATATTCCCATCTCATTGCTACTAATGTGCATTTGGGTCTTTCGCAGAATATCCCTCTAAATAGTTTACAACGTATTTCGTAAAAGCTTTGGCACGCTAAAACAAAAGTGAATGAAGCTCACAAGTTTGCTAATACTGTAGGGCCCTAAAAGAAGAAATCGTAGTATTCTTTTTTAATCTTGAAAATGTAACGTCACTTGGGTTACATCGTAACCTTAACCATATTTGAGCTTGATCTAACAGGTACGATCATTAATGACTCATTTAATTGATAAGACATGTCCTTAACTATTTTAATTCAAAAATATTAATCCCTAATTGGTTCTGATTAAAACGTCTCATTAACGTTTTTTGCTTCACAATGCAGTTGCAACTGCACAAGTTCGATCGATTCTTTCTTGAATGTCCTTCATTTAAAACTGAAAATAAGATTCCTGAGAAGGTACAGATACGAGCAACAAAACCTGTAAAAAAATATTTTAATCTTGAACTTATAAAATCTACGAGATAGAATATTGAGAGCTTACCTGATACAAATTTAACTAAAATGAATTTAAAAAATAATTTAGTAAAAAATTTTGTCGTTTTAATTGAAAAAAAATTCAACATAACGGAATCGAAAAAGAATCTTGTCGGTGTTAATTGAATGATTATGTAACAGCCTAACTTCTAAACTAAAATGCTTTTTTGATGCTTATCAATAATACTGGAAGTCAAGTTTTACATAAATAAATAGACTTTATATTGATTTCCTCTTTAAATTGAAAAATTGCACATTGGAAATAGCTTATCGAGAAACTCCTCTGTGTAGGTGAAAATTAATGCATGTACAAAAATTTGGAAAAAGATTCGCAAATGAACAGAATTAAAAACACGTAAGGAAAAAAAAGCACGTGGAAAATGATAAGAAGGATCTAAGGATGTATGAAATCGCTTACTTTTGCTGACATTTTGACTTTGCACGTGTTTCATAGTTACCCCAACCCTGTGTCTATGTGGAAGTTGCACATTTAAAAAAAAATCCTACGTTAAAGGATGGACAAAGAAATTTTCCATACCGTAAACCCCCTCTATTTGTATCCAGTAGTTTTTTTTAAATATTTCGATAGGTAAAGTATTGTTTCAAAATCTCATACCTTTGGTTTATAGGCTAGATTGAGCCGGTTAGAATGAGGTATTTTCGAGGCATTGATATAAAGAAATTTAAAGATAAATCGAATGTTAAAAACCAAATTTTTTGGGTACAAATAGAGGGGGTTTACGGTACCCAACAAATTGGCATTAATGGGACCAAAAGTGGATTAGAATGGGGTACCCATATGAAAATCATGTCTAATTTTAGTGATCTAAAAATGATCTGAAATCGAACCTAACATACTTCTCCTAAATATACAATGTTAGGTTGATCCCCGGCGAGGGTCACAAACTCTCAAAAAAACACAAATATCTCGAGGATTCAATATAAATGAATGGGCATAAATTCAACATGTTTGCATCGAGTCATGAGAAATAAAAATACAAGAGTAAAATATATCAGTGAGTTTAAAAAGGCCTCTTCTTGATACTTAGACCATAAATATTTGATCCGGATTTCGTAGGAATTTACACGAACCCGCAAGAACCTCGAGAGTTAAAGACTTTTAAACAGACTTTATATGCCCGCTTACAATCAAAGTAAAAGAATGAATGGAAGCAAAGAAAGAATGTGTCTACAAAATTGTTTTAATTAATTTAGGAAATATTCAAATTTGATTCACAATTGAATGACTTTATTTTCTCTGGTGTTCAGTCAACTAAAAAATTGTGAACATTGTTTTAGTTATGCAATAACATACAGAAGCAATAAAAAAAAATCAAAAAAGGACTTTAGTACTAAACAAAAACTCAAAAAATTATTCTTGATCATGCATCAAAGATAACAAAAAAAAAGCTTTTAAATTTTAATTAAAATATTTCAACTTAGAAAAAAAAGGATTTAAAAAAATAATTTTTTTATTGTAAAGGTAGACGACTTGGTTGAAGCTTTTTTTCAAACAGACAAAAATAAAAAAATTTTTTTTATCTACCTAGATCTTATTTCTTGACAAACCCTCAACAACTAAAATAAAAAAGGTTATTTAATATTAATTTTAGGCCAACAACATAAAATATTTAGCTTGTATATTTTAAAGGTATGAGAATCTAATTGAGTATTCCTTTAGGCAGTCGATTCAAAAGTAAACACAGTAAATCAATTTTATACTTGTAACAAGAATTAAAAATTACTTCTCTCTTTTGAGATTTATATTTTAAATAAAACTCCTCTAGGCGCACATTTTTTTTTCAAATCGATCAATTTTTTACATGGAGTCTTACGTGAATTTTAAAAAAGTTTTTTAGAAACTGTTTGTTTAGTTTTAAGTTTCTTCTCAAAGTAGGTGATCGAATACTGAAATCACCCAATTTCGTATCAATCAATCAAAAACAAAATATGCTCATGAAATATGACACATAAATTTTTTTTTAGAGAGGGATTTAATTGTAGATTTTAGATAAGAGGAAACTTGAAATTGAGTTTTGATTACAAAATTATTCCCGTCAATTCTTTGGTTTTTTTATGATTTGACATCGATTTTTTGAAATTGAAAAAAAAATAAAAGACGTTTTAAATCAATCTTGGTATTAGATTAAGATAATTTTTGATTAAGATAAAATTTTGAGTTTAAAATTGTCTAACGATTACGGGACTCAAAGCAGGCTCATTTGAGTAGAAAAACGATTCAACATGAAGATTAATTTAAACTATTACGTGATAAACGAAATTGAAGTTTTGATCAAAATTGAGATGCTCACAAAATAAGAATCTTACATCAGGTTATTAAAATCCTGGTACAATTTTGATCAATGAATAAAATTTTCTATGATTAAATATTAACCACGAAATGGTTAGAGCTTATATATCGCTCAATCAAAAGCTCTTAGCTTCCTTCCTTCATTGAAATTTAATGAAAATAATACAAAATGCAGACATTTGTACCCGATAATTCACTGGTACTGGGTCGGTTTGAGTAACCTGGAAAAATAGGGTTTTTGGGTTCGGGTAGGGTATATGTCACCCATAAATTTTGTGTTTGACGGTATAGGTTGGGTTGGGTAACCCACAAAAATCGAATAGGTTTACCCCAAAATCCCAATTAAAAACTCAACTTTAAACCCAAAAACCCTATTTTAATGGGTTACTCAAACCGACCCAGTACCCGAAAATAAATGAGTATAAATGTCTAACAAAATGTAAGGTTTCGGAAATGCGAAAGTCCACACTTTTTAAAAGTGATATGACCTCTAATCTAGGTGGCCAATTTTTTACGGGTTGCCCAAAAATAATTTTTTCGTTCCCTTGGCTCTGAGGTGTTAAACCTCAAAAATCATTCTTTATATTTCAATATATAACTCTCTAATTTACCTATTAACCCCATATAAGCAATATAAAGTCTGAAAGAACGGAACCCATGACTTAATTCCTTTTTAAGACCCTAAAGGTTCATGATCCGCTTTTCATCAAGTTCAGTACAAGATCTTTAAGGATTTTAAGAAATTGTTGAAATTTCAATCTTTGAAAATCTGATTTAAAGAAATTTTCAGAAATAATAATATTAAGTTTTAGAAAAGTTTCCTACAGAGATTTTTTCTTATTTTTTCATCAAACTTTCTTAAGTAAGTTTTTAAAAGATTTCCCGGGAATTTTAGAAATTTAACTCGTTGAACTTAAAAGTCTTGAACTTAACTTGATGAAAAACGGATCATGAACTTTTAGGAGCTTAATCAGGAATTAAATCCTGGGAAAATATAACAAAAGAGAAAAATCATTTTCAGATAAGGATCGTTAGCTGTGTTCAGCTGTGAGAACCTAGACCGGTTTCGTCCTGTTTTGGACTCATCATTAGTCCGTTACACAAACACAGTAGCCCCTCAACTCAATCCGATCGAAGATATTTTTAAAGGATTCTGACAAGAAAACTAATCTTTCCCGGCAATTTTTGGAAATATTTTGATCTGTGCAGATCCTGGTGAGGATTTAGGACATGGGATTTTTTAGGTAAGGGTCATCTTGCCACTAAACACCATGAAAGAAGTTTATTTATCCTCAGAAAAATCAACTAATTTTATATAACATCAAATCGCAAATAAAGACTTTATGATAAATTGTATTACGTATGAGTAGGGTGAGAATATGAAAAAATAATTACGGAACTCTCAAATATTGATAAGCATATCAATCAAATTTTTCCAGTTTAACTTAATTAAGCTCAGGAAGTTAACCCTAAATTTATATAAAATTAAAATTGAGCTCATTAACTCTAAGACCCCTTTTAAGTTTTCATTCATATAACTTTAATTTGAAAATAATCTCTTGGGCTCAATCGATTTTAATTTTAAAATACAGAGTTGTTGAAAAACTGATTTTTTTTTAAATTTGACCATTTGATAGTTCTATTTGAACGACGTTCGTTTTAAATCACAAAAATCGATTTAAAAAGAAAACGGAATGTTTAGTTTTTTTTTTATTTTATTAAAAAATAAAATCTAAAAAAAACCTTTTATTAAAATTACTACGATCGAAATCGAAAATTGCTTTTTTTTTTATGTTTAAACATAATTGTAATTTGTAAGGTAAAAGCAATAATCGTAAAGAGAGAGAGAGAGAGAGAATAAAAAATCAATTGAAAACTCCTGAAATTTTCGAAAATCGTATTAACAACTGAAAACTCATTTTTTAAGAGCATACCTTTTAAAAAATAGTTGTTGATTTTTTTTTTTTTCAAAATGAATACATAGTAAAAATGTAAAACTTACATCCATACTTCTTAGACTCTTATAAAGAACCCAAATAAAAAAAATTGAATTAATTTAACCTTTATGTTGAATGCTAATTTTAAAAAAATCGACCGAGACTTTAATGAGATGGTATTTAATAAATTTTTTTTAGAAAAAAAACATACAAAATTCTTTACGTAAAGAGTAGTTACGATCAGATTTTTTATTTACAATACCTTTTTCGAACACAAAATCCTTTTGAATAAATATTTTAAGAAAATATCATCTGGTCCTTAATACAAAATTCAAACAAATCCATACACTAATTGAATATTTTGATTGATTTTTGTGTTTATTTTTGAAATTAACTATTTGTTTTTTCTCACATTGATAATTCATTTAAAAAAGCAAGAACGGGTTTTTATTCTGTCTGGCGATTTGTATTTAACAACAAAAACTTTCTGAAAATAAAATGCCAATAACTAACTTTCTTTTTTTTTAGAAATAATTTTTTGACTAATTCTTTTTTTTGTTAGTCCAGACAATTCAAATAAATGAACGGAAATTAAAAATTTAAAGTTAAATGGAAATAAAAATCTCATCAATTTGTTACAACAACAACAACAAAAAGGCCTTAAACCATTTTAATGATCAATAAAAAATGATAAGAAAACTTTTTCTCGTCTTGTTTGAGAACTTAAAATAAGGTCAATTGGGTTTTGATTTTACTGTTATCTTTTGTTTTAAATCTTGAAGTTAATTGTAAGTTTTTTTGAGTACAAGATTAACAAGATAAGGGTTATCAAGGTTTTACCATTTGTGTGATAGTTGGATCAATAATAGGTAAGGGACGTTTTTCTTGTTTGACCAGAGCTCATAAAAAGTCCTTTAAAAAATCCTTCGGTTTCAAAATTTTTACCTCTTATTCAGAACTTTTAAGGTGTGAAGTTCAAGCATCTATTTACATGCCTTGTGTTGAGTATAAAGTTACACAATTGCAACATCAGAGTGACGTTAAATTTTTAAAAACGAAAATAAATAGAATTTCGGTACTACACTTCAACTTGTAAAATTTATACCAAGAAAAAACAATTCTCAAAAATTTCTGTTTCTTTTTTATAACTTAGGAATGGAGTTTCTCTGATATTTGACCGTCAAATCTACATCTGTTTGCCTGTTACTTTTAGTTGGAATACTAAATCAAAAGCTTAAGTGCCATCTTTTCAATAATTTCAAGACATTCATAGAAGAAAAAGTTCCTAAATATCACGGTCAAAGTCTTCAATAGGGCTAAACGCTTTAACGATTTTTTGATGACTGTGTCTTTATTTTTAAAAGCTAAAAAATCTTGTTTCAATTACAGTAAACTCTCGATTTAATCAACTCTAAAATAAACGGGGCAAGTCTACAGTTGTGGTCGTTCAAGTGTTCTACAGTTAATGAACTATTAATTTGGAAAAGAGACTGTTGATTTATGGGTATCAAATTAAAGCTGGTTTTACAAGCTTTAACTAGAGTTGGTCCCCATAAATCAATAGCTGTTTGACCAAACCATTAGCTCATGAAGGTTTACAATAGGAACATGTGAATGACCACCGGCAAATACAACCACCATTAACGTTATTGAAATAAATCCGCTTCACATATTTTTATGATAAATCTGAATAGTGACAAATCAATGGCTAAATAATTATGTTTATGTTACAGCGCGGAAAGTGAAAAAAAGGCGTACCATAAAAGCGTACCGAGAAAACTTTTATGAAGCTAGTCGAGCAAATATTTCATATTTAAAGTTGATTCGTATTTCTTGTTTGTAAGTTTTTCAGAAAATTTTGATGAAATTCCGAATCTAAAAACTTCTAGCGACACCATTTATTTGAATTTCTAAAAATTGAAAATGATCTCCAAAAAAAAATTTTCTAATCTAGATGAGGTTTAAGATCGTTTTGATATTTTCTTTTAAAAAATAATTGAAAATTTTCAAAAATCGATTTCTGAAATCCGATTAGAATTCGAGCTTGTCCTGTTTGATACACTAAGAACTGCTAGGTATGCTTGTACGGTAGGGTACGCTTTCCAAAAACAGCACGGTACGGTTTGCGGGATGGTACGCCTTTTTTTCACTAGCATTGCTGTAAAGGTGTTTTCGGGGTCAGTCTACAGTATATATCCATAACAAAGTCAGACCAACAAAATATCTGATAATTTACGTTCTAGATAGGAAACGAAATTGTATAAATTTACTACAGTTCTGGCCGTTCAAGAATTTCAGACGTTGATGAACGTTCATGAACATTCGCAGAGTTAATTCGTGAACGACCAGAACTGTATTACTTATACAACTAGATAGCCGATTGCCTACCCTATACAAACTGCCGCGTCTAAAGAATCAAAAGCAAGGACAGAATAACTAAGTTATATCTTCAATTAAATTTTTCAATGGAAAATTTAAATTTTAAACTCAAATTTAAAGTCTAAGACAACAAAAAAAAAATTATTGAGATAAAAATTTAAGACTTCTAATCTGAAGTCGTACGGCTTTGAATCATAACGAATTAGATCAATAATAGAAAGCACTAGATATTTTTGTTTGCATAGTTAATTATTTACTTTAATAAAGAGGTAAGAATTTTTTTTTTAAATGAAAAAACCTAAGGAGTACCAATTAAATATTTATGAAAACTTAGACACTTGGATTATATCCGATTATTATAGTTTTTACGTTAACAAAAGTCCTAGTATCAAGATATTGTCAATTCAGCCCTTACAGTCTATTCTTGATTTTGTGACCGTCGTCAAAATAGATTAAACCTTGACCCTTCAAAAAAATTCGAAATTGGAAAACAAGCTTTACCATTTATTTTAAACTTGAGTGCTCTAATTGCGAATAACTATAAAACTGCTTTGGATACTTATGCTCCATTAATCCGATTTTAATAATTTAATTGATTGTCCCTTAAAAATTATTATTAGAAAAAAAAATACTTTGAAACCCTTTAATAAAACTCATTCCTTAATTAAGAATTAATTTTAAAAAAATTTGAATTAATCGTCAAGCTTTTTTTTAACTCGGTCTAATGAATAATTTTAAACTTACATAGTTATGTCATCTATTTGATATCCACATGAACGTCTTTGTATATCATCATCAGACGATTCGCTTAAATTTTCAATTGTAACCTTAAGCATGTTATTTTGTTTTTGTTCATTTTTAGTTCGACGCGTTTTTTTAACACGAATAACTTCTTTATTTGTTTTTGATGTCTCTGTTTTGATACGATTACATGACGATTCAGATTTTTTAATTGTTTTCATTTTATTTTGAGTTTGTAAATTTTCAGTTAAAGTCGTATTTTGACTTGATTTGTTTAATTTTAAACTATCGTTTGTTAATGTAATTGATTGTAATGAGACGATGTCACTTAACTCTTCGTTTGAATCATCTCTTATATCATAAGTTTTACTATTTGATGATTTTTGAACACTTTCTAAATTTTCAAGTTCATCTTCAAAATTGACGTATTGTAATGGTTGAAGATCGGCTAAAGACAACTTTAACAAAAAAAAATCAAATTTTAAAAAATTTACGATTGGATTAAAACATGTTTAAATGAGCTACCTTGTCAAGATGATGTGCTATGTGCTGACGCTCGTGCTCAAATTCTTTGGCTAAATATTCAAATTGTGCTTTCTTTTAAAAGAAAAAATTAAAGTTGAGGTTCAAGGGTTAAAGGTAACTCATAATGGTAACTGCAATCTTAACTGCAAATTCACCGTCACCGTGACGTTTGACAGGTATATTCTTAGTCGAGTTTTGTCGGGAAAAAAAATTTCTTTTGTTGGTTCAAATGAAGTCAATCATTCACTAGAGACTCCAAAAGTTTGTAAGTGTAACGTTACGGTTACGAAAAAACCCTGCTTGTCTCTATTATTTAGTTATGATTTTTTATTGAAATTTATCAAAAAAATTTTTTTCTTGTTTTGGTATTGGGGTCAAGATATACAAAGTTTGAAACTTACCTGGCAATTTAGTGATTTTTGTAGACTCGAAGTGTAATTATCAAAATTTTTGAATGTTTCAATTGATGCCATTTTTATTTTCAGAAACAAAAAAGCATCGAATTTCTAGAAAAAAATAAATTCTTAGAAAGTCAAATATTTTCTTAAAACATACAACGACAACGAAAATACAACTAACTAACTAACCAAAAAATTTAGGCAAAAAATTATTTCGAAACGAAAAAAAAAAGCGATTAATTATTTTTTATAAAAAAATAATTGAATTTTAGAAATAAAAGAGAAAAAAAATGACCCATTAAAGACGATTATTGAATTTTATTTATAACTTAATAAATCGTTTTTTAAAAACACTTGTTGTTGTTGTTGTTGGGTGGTTTTCTTAAGAATTAAGTCTTGTCATTTATCATACACTAAGAAAAAAAGAATTAAGTATGTGTGTATGTACAAAATAAACTAGGCTACCAATTTTAAGAAAACGAAAAGATTTAAAATATTTGCTCGAGTCTTTTTAATATTTTAAATCTTAAGAGATAGCCTATGAATAACAGTCGTTCATCGTTTCAAAAAAAAAAATTTAAAAAATTTTTTTTTTTCAAGTTGTTTGTTTAGATTCAATTGGTTTCTACGAATAAAAAAATTATTGTATAACCAAAAATTACACCTTTTATTTTTGAGATTTACATAATTCTTTGTCCATTAAGTCAAAAAATCGATAATACTTAACCCCAAGGTTATTTTATCCAATCTCTAAGAAAATTTCAAGTTTCTATTATTCTAAAATAATTTTGAAAGGATTTTCCTTAAATGTATTTTTATAATATATATATATCCATAAGGTATTTCCTGGTTGTTATGTAAGTTTTTCGTAAGGCTTTTGTGTTGAATTTGTAATAGACCGTTGTTTCACAATTTTTTGTATTTTTTGACAAAAAATTTTCTATTCTCAACAACAACAATAACAAAAAAAATATCCTTTTGTATATTTTCTTTAACCTGTTTCAAGTCGCTCCCTCTGTATTCCCTTCTTTTTTAAAATTCTATTCAATTTTTTGAGTAGAAACTAAAATTTGCATTTTAATTTAGTTTTTTGTTAGTTGTTTTTTTTTTTGTGTCGTTGAATGCTTCTTTGTAAATTGCTGAAGCCGTGCTCTCAAGTTAAATAATTTCATAATCGGCTTTATGCATCAACAACAAAAAATAACTCTTACAAATTTTTTTTTTATTATTCAAATTTTAATTTCTTTAATATTCAAAATTAATAGGATATATCTTTTTGTGTACCTTTTTTTTTTTGTTTCGTCTAAATTTGAATATAAATTGCTTTTGAAAAGCTAAACTTAGCCAACTAGTTTTGAAACCAACTAATTTTTTTAGTTTAAAAATTTTCCTAATGACCTAAGAATGGCTTTATTGGACGATTAAATCAAATTTGTGACCACTAAGAGGTTTATTATTAATTTAATTTTTTTAAACAATAAATGACTTAAATCAACGAATGGAAGCTTAAATGAGTCGAAGAATTTATGGAGCTTTAATGGTTTGCATTTAATTTTAAGCTGAATTTTAAAATAATTGAAAAAAAGAAAAAAGACTCTGAGATTACCGTTGTTCCGAAACCTTATTTCTTGTTACAACTGAGCTTTTTTATAGACCAATTCTTACCTTGTAATTTCAAAGTAAAATGGACTGAGTTCGCTTTGTCATGATTTTATCCTAAAGCTATGCAATTTTTAGTCGCTTGCAAGCAAAGAAATGCGGTAAATTAAACTCGCAAAATGAATGTGACCATTGGGTAAATTATTTAAAGACTGTTGGTTTAGATTTAGATCAAACTTTGAATGAAACAATCTTAAATTTATGCTACCGTATTTCCTTGCTGATAAGCGCCCCCCGACACCCCCCTTTTTCTAGACGAACGAACACAAAGTCACTTTCACTCTTGTTATCTTCAGATAAAGCGCATTGAGTTCTATCAGAAATAATCCAAATGAATCCATAAATCTATGCGCATCGTTATTATTTTTTCGATCATAGTGTCGATTTTGGGGGCACTTATCAGCAAGCAAATACGGTAAAATTACGCTTGCCGGATTATCTTTTAGTTGGTTATTGTCATTAATCCGACATAACTCACTTGAATTTTTGTTGAAAATATTTTAGGGATACATTTTAAATGCTCGGATATATAAAATTAATCGTTCAAGACAAAAAGTACAAATTTGTGTCTTGCACTTTGCATTCATTTCATTATTAGAATACTGGCTAATCAAATTTAAAATCATGCTAAAAGATTCTAATTTTCCGAACTTTCCCCTTTTGCGGAGCGAACCAAGCCATAGCGTACCATACTGTACTCACCGTATCCTCACCGTACCGTAGCGTACCGAATCGTACCCACCGTATTCACCGTCCTTTTTTCTAAATTTGCGATTCTTTATCATTGCTAGAAACGCAACTCTAAGTAAAACTAAAAAAACTCAAGTGAGACTTACACCAATCAAAAAAAATTACTATACTTCTAAGATTTTGATTTTTTAGATTAAAAAAAGAAATTTTTTTATTACTAATGGGTTTATAAAAATGAGAGTTTTTTAAAATTAATTAATAAGAAAATCAAAGGTCGGTAGATGAGGTGAGTAAGATGGGTACGGTGAGTCCGGTGGTTGCGGTGGTACGGTAAGTACGGTGTCTCCATTTTTTTACGCTTCGCTGCGATGCGGCTACGCAAATAGTGAAAATTCGGTACAAGTATAAGTGCAGTAAATCGAAAAATTAGCATCAGACAGGCGACCATGGAAGAGAACGGTTAAGGGTCTGTGTGCAGCAATTCATGAATAGGAAGATGATGATGATGCTGTGTATAACAATATTGGAATCTCAATAGATTTATGAGTAGAACTTATCGAACCTAATAAAACTCAGTATTCCAAAGGATATAGTTTCAGATCTCAATTTCAATTCTTTTGATAAATTTCAATTTTAAAAAATTTTTAGCAGAGACAACAGAAATTTCAGAATTTAATGCAAAAAACCGCAAAAGAACGAACTAAAATTCGGAAAGTGTGTTCAAGGATAAATAAAATGCAATTTTTTTTTCCAAATTTCAAAAGAGCTCAAACTTTTTTTGCTATGTTCCATCATGAACGCAAAACGACTAGTAACCTAAAAAAGTCCGTAATATGCCTCGAGGAAGCGTCAGCAAGAGTAGGCTGCTGATTGAACAAATCGAGCCCTGCTATTTGTAGACTTGAAGCTTAATAAAAAACGACTCTGAAGTCTAAGAAAAATTTTTCGAATTATTAGCATTTTTTGGACATTCAAGCTTGTTAAATATTAAATTTTTACAATTGATCTAAGCGCACGAGTTTATTCTTAAAAGTCTGTTGAAAAGTTTATCAATAATATTAATAAACAAATATGAATTTATCAGTTAAAAATATGAAAAAAAAAACGATATTTACAGATAATAATAGTTTCTTGAGGATTTACTTGTAAAAATTTAAAAAGAAAGTTTCAAAAGAATTTAAGAAAAAAAAAACGCTTTTTAATCAAAACTATAAACATACAATAAATCATCAAATTTTATTATCTTTCTGAAAATAAAGTTCCGAAATAAATAGTGTTGTGTTTATAATGTAGAGTAATAAAAAAAAAAGCAACTTATCTAAACATTTTTTGGTGTCGTTAGATTTCGTTATTATTCGGATCAGCTTTTTAATCATTTAATTTTTTGATTAAAAAATCATCAATTACTTTTGGGCGTATTTAGATTCGGTTTAATCAATTCTTAAATATCTAAGAGTTTATTATGGATTTTTGATTTAACTTAAAATATTCTTAAAACTTGAACAAATAAGAATGTTTATACTCGAAAGACATGATACAGCTCGATTACCTTTACAAAAGCAACTCTTATTTGCCAAAACTGCTAAAAAAATTTGTTTGAACTTGAAAATCAACTTGATCCCTTGAGTTTGAAAAATAAACACTTGAAAAAATAAATTTCTGCATTATAACTTCATAAACTTTTAAGAGGCTCTCTCAGTAAGTTGATTCCTGTTTGACTGGGCTTGTAACAAAATTTACTAGAAATCCCGTCATTCACAATTTACATTTCCGAAAGCTCATGAATTTTAATTTTCAAAAGAAGATCATTGTGTCAACTATCCACTCAATCACTGTAATCTACGTACAAAGATTACCATGTTTTTCTTGGGATAAAGAATCCCAATATTTTCTATTACTCCTACACTAAAAATTCAAGAATTTTCAGTAATGAATATTTTGCAAGATTGGTATTTGAGAATACTGGATCGATTTTCCCCTAAAAACTTTGAATCAAACCATGAAAGTTAATGAAATATGAAGCTTCATGGACCCTTGAAGCTTCAAAGCCTTGAACGATCATGAACGTTCATTTTTGGAATCTTTAAATGGCCAGGGTTGTACATTTTAGGAAATATGAACGTAAATAAATCAGGTATTGTGGGGTTAAGTCGATAGTTAAGTATAAACCATTCGGGCGTGACATTTTCTATTAAATAAGACAACCTTGTATACAGTTCCAAAAGCTTTTTCATTGATACCCCCAAATTTTTTTTTGAAAATTGAAAAAAAGTATTGATGAGATTGGAGGAAGATAAATAAAAGTCTATTATTGGTTAGACTATACATAGATTTTGTACTTGAAAAAGTAAATTTTTCATAATTTCAATAGTTTTTCAAGTTTTGTAATCCTGCAAGTTAGGATTAAATAGTGCACTTCTAGCGAACTTTCTCCATTTGAGTAGCCGTACCGTAGCGTACCGTACCCGATAATCCGTAGCCAGCGTACCCGTAGCGTCCCCCAAGCGTACCGTACCCACCATTGTCTTTAATTTTGAAAAGAGAAAAAAAATTCATTCAAAAAATCTGTTTTTTATTAAAAACTCTTGGGCACGGTGGCTACGCTTGGGTACGGTACGCTTGGGGTACGCTAAAGGTACGGTGGTACGGTTGGTACGATGAGTACGGTACGCAAAGGAGAAAGTTCGCCAGAAGTGCAGTATATATCCTTTCGAAACTTTCAGACACGTGTACCGATTAATTTAAAGGAAGAGGGGGAATGAGAATAGATTTTGGGTAATCCGAACCATTCCTTTTAATTAATGGGTACTGTAATGTAATGTCTGCTTGTGAGTTATACATCCAAACCTCCATTTTGTCAATTTCTAACAATATTTGGCACAGTTTTAGATTTGGACTTTTTTTCAGAGTGAAAACGTTTTACCAGCTTATATAATGTTTTTACTCATGTCAACAATCCCTCCTTAATTATACTGTTCAGGTCTGAATCTAAAGAGGTCAGTAAAATCTATTAAAACTGTCGTTTTGTCTTAAGGTATTAATTCAAAGCTGCTTTCATTAAAAGTTTAAAAAGCCTTGGTTTATTTAGTTTAAGTGAAAATAGATCATAAATATTTGAAATAAAATATTTCTTGTGTATAATCAAAATCTATAGTAAAATGATACCCCAAATCACATATGAACCGAGTATAAAATGCTTTTTCACTTAAGTGGCATCTCTCTCGAGAAGATTAACTCATAAACAAGATTTTTTTTCGAAAAAAAAAAAAACTAAATATTTATATACCCAAAAAAAATTAATTAATTCAATCCTCTATTTCAAGTAAGTATTAATGTAAACCTATACCAAGATGTATTTACATTTCTTTTTTTGTTATCAGATTATCTAATCCTACTTTATGATTCATCAGAGATTTTTTAATTTATGATTAGAAAAAAAAGATGAAAAATTAATTTTTTTTTTTTTGAATTTTTTTATTTTTTAAAATGGACAAAAAAATACAATTTTTACTAAAAAAAATTTCAAAGACCAAAAAAATTTTTATACAAACAAGAAAAATAAAATTTTTGATAAAAAAAAAACAAATTCCGATCCGAAGTGTCCAACTGTTATGACCGAATTTATTTTTCCATCCCAAGACTCTTTGAAACTTGATACCAACAACAACAAAAAAAAGAGAAAAAAAAATCAATAATCTTTTTTGTTATTAAAAAAATATATTAAATTAAAAAGTTGTTTGTTTAATAGACGAATGTTTTTTGCTTTGAACTACGTTGTCGTTTGAGTGAACTAGTCGAGGATGAAGACGATACTGGTGATGATGATGAACTTGGTGAATTTCCTGTTGAATCATTAGGGCTCTTTTCTAAAGTCCATGTTTGACTATTATTTTGACTATCATTACTATTACGACTAGTATTACTATTATCCGGACTTGTTTCGTTTAATAATTGATACAAAAAGTCTATGTAACTAGTAGCTAGTTTAAGAGTTTGTATTTTACTTAACTTATCTGAAGGCAATGTTGGTATTATGTGTCTTAACGATGCAAATGCTTCGTTTAATGATTGTGTTCGTTGTCGTTCGCGTACATTAGCCATAACTCTTTGTTGTTGTAACTCGTCTTCCGGAAAGAACCCTTCGTTTAGTGGTGATTTTGAATTTTGTCTTGAATCATACTTAGACGAATTAGACGATGCTTGTGAACTAGGCGAGAAACACATACGTTTAGACGGTTTTTTATCCAAACTATCCTCTTCATCGTCCAAAACAGGCTTTGACGATTTTTTTAAAGGTTTATTTTTTAATGTTTTTTGACTCACTGAATCAATTGAGTTCTTTCTTTTTTTATTATTCAAAGCTTGAGTTTGATCTTTTGGTTGTTCGTATGACATGTATTGATTGTTAAATTGTACATTTTGATATTGATTATAAGAGTCTTGAGCGAAAAATTGTTGCTGTCCGTAATAATTCGAATTGTAATATTGAGGATTAAAATTGAAACCGCTTTGACCCGAAGTGTCTTGGGTTTGAAATTGATTGTAATACAAGTCGTGGTGATTTGTAACGTAATCCATTTTTTATTTTTTAAAAAAAAAAGTGTTTTTTGTTTTTTTCTGTTTGAAAATGATGATGTTAATTCTAAAAAATGAGAGATAAGTATTTAAATCATGTCTAAAACGGAAATAAGAAATAATGTTAAAATATTTGCAATTAAGTTAAGTTATAACACTCACTCATGACTTTAAATCTTAATTTAAGTTTTGTAGCAGAAAAAAAAATAAAATTTTGTACAAACTAATTTGAGTCGATGTTTACTTCCTTTAAAAAGATAATTTTTTGTTACTCATTTATGAGAATTTTCTTCTTTTTTTTTTTAACCAATCAAAAAAATCAACCAATAAAATTCGAGATAAGTTTATTATCTTTTATTCGAGTAATTGATCTATTGGATAAGTCGAAATAGAAACGTATTTTTTTTCTCTCTTTTTTTTTTTCTGACTGAGATTTTCGGTGCGCATTCATTTATCATTGAAATTGTCATAAGAGATAAGATAACACAAGTTGAGCAACAAAAAATATTGTTTCAATTATAAATTACTCAAAAAAAATTTCATTCAAAAACTTTATAGAATTTTTTTTAAAAAAAAAAAAACTCTCTCTAAATCGCGGTTAATATATTGAAATTTTTGTTATCTTATCATTGAAATTTTAAAAAAGAGATTAAGAAAACGCCAATCAAAAGAATAAAAAAAAAATTTTTTGAAAAAAAAAATTCTACCTGATTTGAATAAATTAATGTTTTAAGAAAGAAAAGTTTCAAGTCTATTGAAATATAAATGACTTTGAAATTTTATCAGATTCGAGAAAGATAAGAGTTTTTTTCTCTCTCTCTCTTTTTTTTTTGTTGAGATGATTTAAGAAAAAAAAACTACGAATGCAAAATATTTTAGTGCTTGTTATATTCCGGTCCGATTAATATTTTAAGTCTGTTTGAAAATTGTAACGTAATTATGATGACAATATCAAAGCTTGAAGCATTATTCAAACTAAGAGACCTTAACTTGTCCATACTAAATGTCCATCAGAAACCAAACGAAAACCCTCGATATCCCACATCTTAATTAAAAAATCCTGTAATAAATTGTATCCTTGAAACCATTTAACGAAACTAACTTTGGTACCCTTTTTTCATCCCTTTGCCTTCATGTAGTTATGGTGCAGAACTTGTCAAAGTGATTTTAGAGTGAAACATGAGCAATCACGTGAGGACTAAGAGATTTTTACATTTGCAAGTTAAATAAGTAGTAGTAGTAGTAAAAAAACTGTAGTATGAATTGTGTCCATACAAGCGCAATTAAGCGCTTAGCCCAATTACGGGCCATTTCAGTCGTTGAATTAGGTTGAATAAAATACTTCTCTATCAATACACGCTTTGAATTTTTTAACCGATTTGGCTGACACTGTTCTGGCTGATAACATATTCCGAGTAGAGACTATTCTATTTGACAAAAAATTATATCGACATGATCTCATTTTGTTGATTTCTCTGACAAGTCTCTTGTCGTTTGACCTTCTTAGGTTAAGTGACAGACTTTTGGCGTAATTAACTCCATTAACTAGGTTGATTTTCTCTACACCATTAACCAGCTTATACGTTTTGATCAAGTCACCCTTCAATAACGTAAATACACGATTTTTGTGAGCTATCGGTTTTGGCTGCGAGAAAATGCTTTCCTTTAAATTTATTTTTTCCTTCCGATTGTCAAAAAACAGCAATTATTGGTACACGACTAGAAAGAAACGACGATTTTAAATAGCATGTGAATATTTAACAGCCAAATGGGACACCCTTTAGTAGTCTAATAATGTGACGAAAAAATGTCTCTTTTAAAACTCGGCCCTGTCACTAGTGCTGAATACCCTACAATAGTGACATGTCACAAAAGTCGAGTTTTATTTAGGAGCTTATCTTTAAATTTTGACTTTTGTTACGATCAAAAAGTACAATCTAGCTTGCGACTCGAGTTCTAAAAGGGAAAATTTCCAATATATTTAATATATCTAAAATCAACTAGTCTCGATTAATAAACGCAGAATCCTGATAGATAAAATCTGCCTGTTCTGTACAAGAATCCTAATGTTTCATATTTTCTTTGGCTTTCCAACATTTTCTTGGATAAAATATTTTGAACTCAATCCAATTGAAGATGTTTTTAAAGGATTCTGACAAGAATATTTTCCGACAATTTTTTGATCTGTGCAGGTCCTGGCAAGGATTTAGGACATGGGATTTGACCAATAGATTTAGGCTAAAGTACCGTTAGGGTTTGTTTTTACTTTAAAATATTAGAAAAAAAATTTTTTTCTTCTTCAACCATGAAATAAACTACGGATCAGTTCTTAATTACGAACACAATTTTTAAATTGCCTGAGAAATTAATTCTATATCAACAACAATAGCAAAACTTTTATATTTGTATTTTACAATTGAATTCAAAAGTCAACCCACTACCAAAACTTAATTTATAATTAGCTTTATCGATAGAAATCGATTCCAAATCGAATTTATTTATTTATTTTTTTAGAGAAAATTTTTTTTTTGCTGCTGATGTTAAGGCAGTTAATAGTTTACATGACATTTTACGCACAAGCATAAACAAAATCTTAGATTTATCTCTTGAAATTTTTTATTTGGAGGAAATTTTTACGAGAAGAAGCAAAATTTTTTGCAATAATAACACAAACAAATCGCTTCAATAAAAATACTTAATTAGAATCATATGTGTGTATTTATTGATATTTAGAGTGCTGAGGTGTTTTTAAACTTTATTGAATTTTTTTTTCAAAAAAGTTTTATTTTTCGAGAGAGAGAGAGAGATTTGAATGATAATCTAAAGTTAATCAAAAAATAAATAAATAATAACAAGAGAGTTAATTTCATCAATATTATTTTGTTGGGCTGCAAGAGTAATTTTAATAGCCTAATTAATTAATTTCAATTTTTTATTTCAAAAATTTTATAAAAAATCAATCATTATTTTCGAAAACGATGTGAGAAATTTAAATGTTTTTTTAAGCGTTTTCTTTTTTCTAAATATTAAGATTAATGATCGACACGATTTCATAATACGCCACACAGGAAACTTTTTCTTTTAATCATTAAGTAACAAAGATCAGGGTTATCATAGTTAGTTAAGGCTCAGTAGGAAGTCTAACATATGTTTTGAGAAAAAAAAAAGTTCAAATAAAAATAAATATTTTTATTCAAAACATGTTTGTTTAAGCCTTTTCTTCTTGTTTTGTTCCGTTCGATATGTGAATGTCCCTAAGTTCTAAAGTTGAATAAACAAAACAAAAAACTGTTTTGTAATCTACTGGTCATTCGGGAAAATTTCCAGCTAATCTTTTTTTTTTGATTATCCTCTTTAACCGAAAGATATTGATAATGTTTATTTTTGTTAACATCTTAGTTGTCTAAAAGAGAGTATTGGATTTCTATGAGTATAAAATTAAAAAACTCGGCGTAAGAAAATCGATTTGAGCATAATGACAGAATCACTGTTAACTTGACAGATTTTTCCAATAAAAAAAATCGGTTCCAGAAAATACTTAAACAAACTGCATTGTGTTTAGACAGTGAGTCTTTTAAGCAGCACCATAAAAGGGACAGAAACCGGCTATTCGATGGATCGACAATGGTGATTAATTTTTTATGAGAAATGTCACTTGCTGATATAGTCTGACATTAAGTGGACAAATTGGTGAATGAGACAAAATTTCATTTCTCGAATTTTTTTAGTTTTAACAAATGAATGCAGCACATCTAGTGAAAGAAAGGCGTGCCGTATACCGTACCATACCAAAACTTTTACTGACTTATGTGGATTCATTTTAAGGATTATTATCAAAAATTATTTGAATAAATAGAACCCATTAACACGAATATTTTAATACTAAAGAATAATTCTTTATACACCTCACGAGTCTGTCAAAATTTTGGCAGGTACGGTACGACTTTTTGTCACTAACAGTGCTGTACGCGAAATGAAAAGTTAGATGGATGTCTTCGTCTCACAAAAACTTTTCTGGCTCTATATTCGAGGAAGAGCAAATGGCCAACTGAAGATTATGAATTGATGGTTGAAGTTCTTGTTTAGCACATGAGCGCTTAAATGAAAAGATTTATTGGTTGGTCAAAAATTAAAAAAAAAATTTTCCGATTATCCTACAATCTTAAAATTATTACTTTAGCTGTCAGAATACAAAGTAAATGCACCTTTAAATATCCAATATGGTTTTGAAATAAGCAGATATAACCTACAGTGGTTCTTGCGAAAATGTAACGTTCCTTTTGAAACGCGTTTAGAACGGTCTTTAAAAACAGTTCCGTACTCGTTCGAAATATTTTCCGAAAGGGTTTTGTTTCCGGTTTTAGACTCGTTTCCTTCTGAGAAACTAGAGCAAAACTTTTTGGAAAATGATTAGGACGAGTACGGAAATGTTTTTAAAGACCGTTTTAAACGCGTTCCAAACGGAACGTTACATTTTCGCAAGAACCACTGTAGACCTTAACTACTAATATCTTAGAGCCAAAGAGATCATACATTTCGAATAAACATTTTTGATTATTTTAGTTTCACATAATTGAAATACGGTACTAAGTTACATTTAAAATACGAATTTGAATTCTTCAAAAATTCAGCCAACATTAATAAATCTTATTAAAATCAAGCAAAAACTTCAATATTACTTCCGATTCCGAGTACTATTTAGAGAATACTTTAAAAAAGAGCCAGATTTTCAGAGAAATAAATTAAGTCATTAATCGCGATGATTACAGTGGTGCTATGATCACAGGTATTTACAGAAATGTACGTGTATGCTGTAAAAACCTAAACGGCCTAAAAAAAATCAACCCTCATTTTGTATTTCAGAAAGTTTCACAAGATAAAAATAAAACATTTATTCTTTACCTTGACTTATGACTTGCTATAATAAATCTATTAAAAAAATCAGAATTTCTATTGGCCGTTTTGGTTTTTACAGCATTTTACGTAAATTTACCATATTTTACGTAAAATTTTGTAAATTCCTGTGATCATAGCACCACTGTACGTCAGAAATAACCTTGCTTGGATTAAAAAAAGGAATCATTCACTATTCCGAGGAATTCTTTGATGATGATTTTTTAGGTTTTCCGATGCTCCGTCATTTTAACTGTAACTGTACCAAATTCGGCTTTTTAATCCAAACAATCAACAATTAAAATTTGGTTAACATTAATTAGAGTTCCATTCTGTTAAACCATTGGGATTTTTAGTTTTGATGATAGACCGAGTGATTATAATTTGATTTTTAATTTTGAAGCTAATCGATATTTGTTGAGACTTTCAAATGGCTCTACACTTAAGGAGATATCTTTAGTCTCAAATTCAAATACACAATCAAAGTTTTCAAGTTCTATATTTTATGAAACTTAGCTGAAAATTTGTTTGAATTGAAAAATTAAATCAAATACTCTCTAATAGAGTAATTAGTCTAAATTACTCTAATTAGGATTAAATTTAGCGGCATTTATAATTATTTTTTAAAAAATCATTTTACGTCTAAGATGCGGCATTTAAACCTGAGTTTCCAAGTTTATTGGAAAGGGTTCATAGAATAATAGAAATGGTGAATTTGAATTTGATGATTTAAAAATTTATGACAAAAATTGAGTGAAATTAATGAATATAAGAAATACTGAAACAATGTGATTGTGTTACCTTAGATATTGGTGCAAAAATTAACGGTATCAACTTGTCAATAATAGCATATTGTAATGATGTGGTATTAATTGACACTGTTTCCAAGCATTGTGAACTGTTGTTAGCTCAATGTGAAGAATATGCTCTTATGGAAAATAGAGTTCAATGCTTCAAAATCAGCGTATGATCGTGACGAATCAGAAATGTCACTATAGCTGTCGTTTCAAATATGATCTAATTAGGATTGCCGGTAGGTAATCAAGATTTTGTCTATAATTTTATTGACGAAAAATGGAAGAAAGTTGAAAGAAGCTTCTATTCTCTTATTGGTTTAGGCTGCAAACTCAAGTTGATGAATCCAGAATTGATTGGATTTTTATTCAAGCAATTTTCTCAGCCAATTTAGGTACCCATTAGACAATCTGTATATTGGTGAGAAGAGACTAGAAGAGTTAGTTGTGAGTCAAAATTTCTTATAATGGAGAGGGCTATTGGAATTGAGAAGTTTCGAAAAAGTAGCCCTTAAATCAGGCTCTAAAGATTGATAGTATTAAAAAACTGTATTTGAAACACATGATTTACTTTTTAAGACAATTAATGAAAGATTTCATACCATCAACAATCTAAAATTTAGTCGAAAATTTAGTCCTTTCACAAAATTTAAATTCTCTAAATCTCTGAGCAGTTTTTAAAATTGTAATTCATCAATCCTATTATACCTTGTTTCTACAAGGCTTCGAGAAGTCGAGGTTTTCTTAGACTTGGCTTGCGACTATTAAAACACGAAACTTTTTTAGACTCAAAGAAATCCAATACTCTCTTTTAGACAACTAAGATGTTAACAAAAATAAACATTATCAATATCTTTCGGTTAGAGAGGATAATCAAAAAAAAAAGATTAGCTGGAAATTTTCCCGAATGACCAGTAGATTACAAAACAGTTTTTTGTTTTGTTTATTCAACTTTAGAACTTAGGGACATTCACATATCGAACGGAACAAAACAAGAAGAAAAGGCTTAAACAAACATGTTTTGAATAAAAATATTTATTTTTATTTGAACTTTTTTTTTTCTCAAAACATATGTTAGACTTCCTACTGAGCCTTAACTAACTATGATAACCCTGATCTTTGTTACTTAATGATTAAAAGAAAAAGTTTCCTGTGTGGCGTATTATGAAATCGTGCCGGTTTTTTCGCACTAGAAGCACCGAAATAGCAAAAATAAAATATCGTTGTTGTTGTGCTTGTAATGTTAATGGACTGAAGCATTTTGATCGTTGTTAAAGCTTCGTCACTCCCTTAAAAAATATTGAATATACTAATGATCGGAGATGATATTAAGTTTGAGAGCTGCTAAAAAGCTCTCATTGAACCCTGGTAGCCTAATCGAATGGGTAAAAGTTTTCGCTTTTGTCAAAATCCGGAGATAAGTCTGAGAATTTTTTAGTCAATTAATATCTACCCCGAGTGGATCCCTCCAATCTAATTTTGTTAAGTACAACTGCCTTAACAAGTGACGTATAATCTATTTCAATCAATTTTTTTCGGAAATACGTTTTGGGCCGAACTACAACTGAAGTTTCATTTTACATGTCTCATTAAATAAAAAATAATTAAAATATTTATGAGGGCATAACCGGGTCATCGAATCCACACCAATCAATCAAATTTAATTAATTCCGGTTATCGAATTTACCCAAAAAATTTAGAGTCACTTAATTACCCGTAAAGGTGTCTGAAATGATTAAAAAAACTTTTGCGAAAAATTCTAATCCATGTGTTTATTGGTACTGGTAAATGCTATTTGGAGCTTGGTTTGTTATGAAAAAAAATATCCAAATTGAACAAATATTTGAAACTTTGTTAACCCCTTTATAAAATATTTTTAGAATTTTTGATTTTAGAGCCTATATTTGTTTTAAAACAAAAAATTAGATACAAATTGGAAAAAGATTTAGGAGTTTATTTTAAAAACGACCATAAATGGAGTGCACTAGTGAGCTATTCCTCGGGTAGAGCGAACAAGATCTTAGGAATGATTTGGACTGTTTACAGGGATCTACTTTTGGTGCTCTTAAAGTTCGTGCAATGAAAAATTACCACACTATCTTAATTTTGGATTTTCGGCTCGATTTTCTTATTCTCCATAAACAGTAACCTTTATATTATTAAAAAATGTATAATTCCCCGGAATATGTTTTTAGACTGGCGCTGAACAAGTGGGCAGATCAATCTGTTTTTTGGTTTTTAAATTTTAAAAAATCTGAAATTAAATAATAAAAATACAGTTTTACAGTCCCGGAAATTAACTTGTCACATGATATCATATGATATCAACTGAGATACTGAGATAAGCGAATCGTTTCAAAATGACATACTTTTTTAAGGGTAACTTAACTTCGGACCCTACTAGCCGAATAAAAAAAATTTTTGACACCCACTTAAATTTTGGCTAACCCTAGGTTTTCGGGTGTAGAGAATAAGAAAATCGACCCGAAAATCCAAAATTAAGATAGTGTGGTAATTTTTCATTACGCGAACTTTAAGAGCACAAAAAGTAGATATCCATGTAAACAGATTTAAACCCAAAAATCCAGTTAAGGTACTCAATCATTAAGTTAATTCTAAAAAATCTCTCTTTTAACTAGAAATTACAAGAATCGACTAACGGGTTAGAAGATTTTTTATATTCGTAACAATGATTTATTATTGATTGTTTTTTTTAAGTGCCATCCAATCAAATGACAAAATATGGCGACTAACCGAAAGGAAATATGACTCAAAAAGCCGGTTTTTATCCGGCAAAAAAACCTTAATTCAATCCGTATCGTTCCAAGTTAGCATACAGTTCTAAGACTTAAATTTCACTTCAAAAAAGCGTAAAAGGATGCAAGTTTTTAGGTTTTTAGGTTAGCAGACGAAAAGTGACATAAAAAACAAAAACCCTAATGATGACGAAATTTTCACTTTTTGACCAAAAAATCGAAATTCTCGTGTATGAAAACCCCTAAAAACATATACGATTACATTTAAAAGTGATCCTTTCAGTTTTCCTAAAAAAGAGCCTTATTTGTACCGTTTTCAGCACCCAAAATCGATTTTCAAAAATACACTATTTAATCGAGATATATATATGCTTTTTAGGGTTTTCATACACGAGAATTTCGATTTTTTGGTCAAAAAGTGAAAATTTCGTCATCTTTAGGGTTTTTGTTTTTTATGTCACTTTTCGTCTGCTTTTTTAAATGAAATAAAGCTAAAAATGAAAAAAGTAAAACCATAGATTTGTTCCAAATTTTGTCTAGTTTATTTTTTGGAAAAAATTAGAGGGGTCATAAGTGACCCCTGGGACTAGATGTGATTTGACTGAAAAATCGACCCTTTTTCCGCTGTTTTCGCCCATGTTTGACTTGTAGAATTTTTTTTTCGTTCCGATTTTAATCGGTGCGTAAATCGGAGCTCTTTAGCTATCCGACGATATCTTCAGATTTAAAATAGCTTTTACCAATCATGAGTTCTTGAATGTTTAATAAAGGAGGGTTTTCGTAAGGCTGCAAAAAGCCGTGGGGTAGGGGCAAAATTTTTAACTTTTTACCCCCATGAAAAAAATCATTTTTTGGGGTTTTAAAGGTCGTAGATTACGAATTTAAAGTCAAAAATTAGAAATTTAGATAGCACGGAAGTTTTGAATTTCCTGCACTTTACTTTGAAGTGTTCTCGCAAACAACTTATGCAAATGTAAACTTTTTTTTCTATTGGATTAATAATATTTTAATATTCAACCAATTAATTTTCTTTTTTCCTTAAAAACGGTGTCAAAAAAAACGGGAATATGGGGATAACTTCTTTCTGAGTATTATTTATTTGGGTATAAAAAATTCGGGGATAATTTCCTGTTTTATTAATTTTTGGGGATAAAAAAACGGGGACTAATTCTTGTTTACCAAAATTATATTAGATATGAGTAACGTTTATGATGCAGTGAACTCTAGAATGGAACCAAAAGACATATAATTTTTTCAAAATTTTTTTTATTTACACAAAAAAACAACAAAAAATTAAATTTTCCTTAATATTATAAAGAGAAAAAAAAAAATTTCAATGCTCTCTCATCAAAGTTATTAACGTTAAAATTTTCAAACATTAATCGTTAACAACAAAAAAATAACAACGATAAATTAAAGAACTTTAAATTTAAAAACAAATAACTAAATTAAAAAAAAAACAAAAACAAGAGAGCTTTATCTTTTTACTCAAAATTCAGCTCATTTTCTTTGTGTGTCAATTTATTTGTGTATCCCACCAAATCATACCTTAAACAAAAAAGAAAAAAAAATTGATTAGAAATAATTTTCTTAAACAAAATAAAATTTCATAACAGAGTGTTGATGTACGATGCTGATTGATCCATCTTTTTCATGTGTTCTTTCATTTCATTTTTTTAAAAGACATGGATCCTTTTTGTTCACATAGCTTCTTTTTATTTTCTGCTAATTCTTTCCTGCCTCGAAAATTTATTAAAAAAAAATTATTAAAAATTATAAAAAGACACTACATATATATATATTTTTCTTAATAAACTTTTTTTTATATTTCTTTTGTGTGCGCATCTATGAGAGCAACTCTTTAGTTTTTTTCAGCTTCATTTTTCTCATTCTTTTATTTCTTATTGACTAAAAGGATGGAAAATATTAATAAGGTTATATAAATAAAATAAAACATAGAGGAAAGAACAACTTCGAAAAGCAACTTTTTATTCGAAAATAAAATTTTAAAAAAAATTACCTTTTTATTAATAGTCTCTTGAATAACTTCTCTTTTCTTTAAAACAAAAATTTAAGATTTGTCTTTGGATTTGAATAAAAATAATTTTTTTTGTTACTTCTTTCGTATGATCTTGAGCGAGTACGACTTCTTGACCGTGATCTCGAATCCGAGTGTCTGCCACGTTTTTTATCGTCATACTTTGGCGGTGCTCTTCGTCCCATGTAAATACCTGGTGTTGGATGATGTTCACGGTTCGATATCGAGTACTCGACACGCACTCTATTGCCATCGACTTCGTGGCCATGTATTTTTTCCTTAGCCTCTTCGGCATCATCAACATTTTGGTAATAAATAAACGCAAAACCACGTGATCGACCCGTTCTTGGGTCTGTTACTAATTTAATTTTGTCCAAACGACCATACTTTTCGAATACTTTTTTTAAATCACGTTCTTCTGTGTGAAAGTTAAGACCGAATACTCCGAGAACACGACATGGACTTGGATTTTGACGTCTGTAATATGGGGATGGTGATCGACTGCGGGAGTAAGAACGTTTGTGGCTACGGCGACCACGACGATAGCGACGGCCTGATCTTGAACGACGTGATCGAGAGTACGAACGGGACCTTGAACGTGATGATGATGAATGGCGACGTTTTCGACTATCACGTCCACGTCGTCTTGATCTTGATCGTGTACGTGATCTCGAACGATCACTCTCACTTCGTCGCGATCTTGATCTTGATCTCGATTTTGTTTTCGATTTTGAAACTTTCCTTTCGTTACCATTCTCTTTTACTTCTATTGGTTCTTGTTTACTCTCTAGGACACTCTCGTTGTGTTTCTCCTCGACTTGTTCAACTTTAACATTTGGTTTTTCTTCGTGTTCTGATCTACGACTACTTGTTGAACGAGAGCGTGATCTAGAACTATCGTGTCTTGATTCAGAACGAGATTTAGATCGAGTGTGGGATCTTGAACGCGATTTGGATGAACGTTCTGAACTAGAACTTCTCGAACGTGAACGTGATGACTTTCTAATTGCCATTTTTTTGCTTAGTAGTAGCGTTAAGCGTGATTCTATGTCGACAAAAAAATATAATTTGTGTTTCTAGTTATTTTTTTTTGTTAAGCGCAAAATAAAAAGTATAGCTTAATAAAAAAAGAGAAGAAAAGGAATAAATAGAATATTGTAGAATTTTGAAATTATAATTCAATTATTACATGCAAGTGTTTAATACGAAGCACGTTTTATTGTCTTATTGTTGATTGAATAAACACTTTTTTACACTTTTGATTAAAAAATCTGTTATGTAATATCATAAATCTTGCTTTAAATTGCTTTTTGATTTATATTCCAGTCATACAAGCACTTTTTGACTCTCTGTATCAATGAATAGAAAGAGTTAATTTTGATAATTATGTATCTAGGTCACTTGATAAAATCTCATTTTATTTAAACTTTCATTTATAATAAAAAAGGTTAAATTTTAGGTATTCTTTGAAAAACACCGGATGTAAACCACAATTGATGATTTTTTTTTCGTTAACTTCCGAAAAAAATTGGCATAAAACACCCAAAAACACCTAAGATTCCAGATTCCAGATACACTTAAAAACCGATGTCATTTTTGGATAGAGCATGAAAAAATCATTTTAGAAATGTTGCAAAACCCTTAATTAAGTTCAGTCAGACATTTGTACCCCAAGCAATCGTGTTTTTATTAGAAAACCTTTGAAATTACTTGGGCTCTCAATTTTTCTTAAAAAAAGTCTTGATTTCACTTGGAATCAAATAAAATCACAAGACTTATTGAAAATATATTGGAAATGCTTGAATAAAACCCCGATTTCAATATCGAAGTTAATTTTAAAAAAAATTTTCTTGGGAATTTCTTGGAAATTCTTGGACCTTCAATATCTAAAATAATCGAAAAAAAAATTTCTTGGAAATCTCTTGAAACTTATTGGCCGTCCAATATAAGAAAATTTAAATTTGAAAAATTCTTGAAATGTCTTTGAAAATTATCGGCAAGCAAATGATCTTATCTTCAAACGATATTCATCAAATCCAAACTTATATCGAACTAACGAGGATTTTTCAATCGAAATTGAACAACAAAATAGCGTTTCAAGTGAATATTCGTGTGATGACAGAGACGATGAGCAAACAAGATCAATTCAATATCAATTCATGGACGATTTTTCGGATGATAATTTGGTAGAAGATTTACAAGATATTTTGTAAACCAGGAAATAACCAAAGAGGAACTAGCCGCTGGTTATTTAACTGCTTTTTTTAATGGTCGAACGTCACAAAAGTCATAACTTTCTTTTTTTTCTTAAATTTTTTTGAAATAAAAAAATTTCCAAGAAAATTCCAATTCATCATGAAAATAAGAAATTCCAAAAATTTTTTTTTTCCAAGTTTGATTTCAAGAGTTTTCAAGGGTATTTTAAGGTATTGGGTGGTTATGGGTATTAGTTACCCAGAAATTTTGGATTTCATGTATGGGTCTGGGTTGCGTAACCGGTAAAATTTGGGTATGTTTACCTAAAACCCAATTATTTTCGAAAAAAAAAACTAAAAAACATATAAAATACCCAAAATTTATGAGTTCCCCAACCCAGACCCTTACCTGAAATCCAAAATTTCTGGGTAACTAATACCCTACCTGAACCCAATTTTCCGGTTAACCCATACCCACCCAGTACCATAAAATATATGGGTACATATATCTGAATTAAGTTAAGCTTGTAAAAGTAAGGTGATTTTTGGTGATAAAAAATTCTATCAGAGTACCACTAATGAAACTTGACATTAATAGTTTATTCAAAAAAAAAAGATATCTAGCTAAAAAACCTACCGATATAATTTTGAGTATTTTAAAAAATTAAAAAAATTGAAAGTCAGGATTATGACGCGTCCAAATTAATTTAATTTTTTGAGAAAAAGTTATATATTGGTGGAAGTTTTTGCCAAAAACAAAAAATAAGCATGTTGAGATTGTTGAAAAGACTATGATTTTCAAAAAAAATTAACCAACTTTTATTTACGCGAGGATAATTTTAAGAGATCAAACTTTAATAATCTTTTATTTTTTTTAAAGTTTGAAAATGCTCAATTGGAAAAAAGCTACCTTAAAGCTAAATGGTAAAATATCTTAGTTTAGAAAATGCAATAAAATATTAAAAAAATTAGGTTGCAAAATTAACTTAACAACGAACAGGGCAAATATCCATCTTTGGAAAGCTGCCTAAGATAAAATAAAAATGCTAGTAAAAAAAAAAGTAGAAAATCGGATTCAGCACATTCGGTTCAATAAATTGGATGTTTTTTTCTTCGAATGTTTTTCTTTTTTTAGTTTTTTTTAAAAGGGCGCAATAATGCCTGGTTGTAAAAAAAACCTGCCATATTATGTCAAGTTATTGGTTAAGGGTTTCCTATGGGACGAGATAGGATTTGTCTGAAGGATACCCTTTTTTACTGTTTTTACCCGAGTATGGCTTTAGGTGAATTTTTTCGATCGATCATGGTCCCAGTGTTAATCACAGCTTTTTACTTTCGGACTCTTCGAAATATGAGTTCCAAAATCTATAAATAAAACAAAATGAAATTCGGCTGCAAAAAGTTGAGGAATAAGGCTAAAATTTGGGGTTTTCAGGATCGTAGATTTCATATATGATGAAAAAAAAATTAATTTGGGACCCCTTAAAAAAGCGCACCCATATCCTTTTTATAAAACAAAAACCTGGGTGCAACTTTTTACCAAATAGATATACTAAAAAGATTATTTTCATATAAGGTAGAGTAGACCAAAAGCTTGAATACTCAATTTTGAAAATAGCTAGAAGATATCAAAATGTAATTCATTAAAAGTTTAAATTTAACAATTTCTTTTTTATTAAAAATGAAAAAATAAATAAATAAAAAAAATCGAGAAAATAAAAAACAAACAAAGAAACTTTCATCATTTCCGCATCTCATCAACATTTTTCATTTGAGTAATAAACCATCAAAAGATATTTCATATCTTACTTTAAACGACCATCGAACTTAGAATTAAAAAAAAATAAAAACATATTTTGAAAGAATATAAAAAAAAAACGATTAAAATAGAATGTTAAGAGACTAGAAAATTTAATCCAACTAGTTTTGTAACAAGTGTGTGTGTATTTTAATGACTAGTCTAATTGTGCCAAATTTTAAGTCTCCTATTTGGCTATGGGAATTTTTCGAAAATTTTCTTGAAAATTTTTATTCAAACAATAAATTTTACAGAAACTAAAAAATTTGAAAATTTTTGTTGTTGATGCTTTTGGAAAACTTAATCCGAATCGTCTCTCGATGCTTTATTTTTACTCTTTCGAATGAAACTATTATCCTCATCATCATCTGCATCATTGTCTGACTCGTCACCATTATTCAATAAATCACCATTCTCGTCGTGTCTTACCCGATTGGTGCCTCTATTTTTTCCACTCTCCGAAATATGTTGATTTTCAAGTTGATTTCTTAATTGATCTTGTGTTGATTCGTACACTTGCATTTGATCACTGCGCTCTTGTTTTGATTTATATTTATCCGCTTTACGCCATAGGATTATTTCTTGTTGCTTAAAATAACGTCTCTCTTCTTCATCAACAAGAACTAAATTCAAATAATATTTTACTGAATATTTTTTTTGTACATCACGCATAGTCGGTGTTAGATCGTAAGCGCCCAAAAAAAGTCTTATCGGTATAGATTCACCCTTTACAGGTGCCCCGTCCATTATTTCATACTTAGCCACTGTCTCTGTTTCATTTTGAGCATTATCACCAATTATTTCTCGTTTTATAATCGCTAATTCCATATATTTTACTTTTATTCGGACTAGTAAGAAATAAATTTTTCCTATTATGGCGTCTCTTAGATGATACTTTGACTTGTTATACTCGAATTCAATGTGTAGACATTCTTCAATACCAACTTCCATTTTAATACTATTATTCGATTCGGGGTAAGCAGATAAAGTGTGAACAAATATATCTTCTTCTTTTGTTATGTTCGAAAATCTCTTTATTATTGTCAAACGTAAGAAATATCTCAGCTTGACATTAGCTCCATTGTACGACTCATGAGGCTTATCGACTGATGGAAAGTTAAAATCAATCGAAAAATTTTCTGTTATTTCACCTGGATAACTCAAAAACTTGCTCAATGTTGTAAATATATGATGATTACTACGATCATAATAGAGCTCTATTTGACCTATGAATTCAAGTCGTATACCTTGATGTTCGATTTTAGTACCCGGTTTTTTGAGCTTAATGTGAACTGTTCCACCAACGTCTTCACCATCGTAATAAATAAGTTGTTTAACTTTTTTACCATCTTCGACCACTTCAATTTGTTTTCGTTTACCAGATCTATCTAATTCAAATTCAATGTCACATGTAGGACCAAATCCGAACAAACTCTTAAGAAAAAATTTTTTTATTCGACTAGTTAAAAAGACCATAGGGATCAAAAGTTACCATGTTTATAACAAATGTCGTCTAATTTTTTTGTCGAATTCAAAAATCTAAATTGAAAAAAAAAAATTATGAAAATAATATTTCTTTTGTGCATTTTTTTTTGGAATAATTTTTAATAAAAAATAAACAGAACTTTTGAAGGAATCTCATTGGGATCTTAACAAAAAAAAATTTTCATTTTAATTGTTGTTGATTTTCTTTAAAATTTTTCGTCTTGAAATCATATGACAGTTTTTTTTTGTTTAAAACAAATGAAATTTAAGAATTTTTAATTTATCTCCTATGCTTATCTTCGTTTAACTTTTTGTTATTGTACTTTTACGGTAACATTTGGTTAAAGTAAGCAAATTATAGTTTAGTTTTGTTCTGCACACACAAAAAAAATCCAAACTCAAAAAGTTTCAACTTGAAAGACTAAAATTTTGAATCTCAGTTTTTTTTTTAGCTACATGCTTATTTTGTTTTTAATGTTAGAAATAGTTTTCGTATTGCTATAGAAAAAAAAATCAAAAACCTAGTTTTTGAAAAAAATCTTTTAATTCAATCTTAAAATTCGAAATTTAACAAAAATGTCGAACGAACCACAAGGCGAAGCAATTAACTTGACAAAATTGTCTCTACAACAATTGGATCAATTGAAAACTCAACTCACTCAAGAGGTTAATGTTTTACAAGATTCATTGTCTCGACTTAAAATGGTACAACAAAGTTTTGTTAGTTCAGATACATCGTTGGATCAATTGAAACATGTTGAAGATAATAAACAATTATTAGTTCCATTGACTGGGTCATTGTACGTACCAGGTAAACTTGTATCGAATAATAGAGTTATGGTCGATATTGGTACTGGTTATTATGTTCAAAAATCAATTGATGATGCGAAAAAATATTTTGAAAAAAAAATTTTGTTTTTAACCAAACAAATGGAACAATTACAACCAATTTTGCAACAAAAAGTTTTGATTAGAGAAGATGTTATGGATGTTTTTACTCAAAAATATCAAATGCAAATGCAAGTTCAAAAAGCTGCTGCTGGTGGTGCACAATAGATGCGAGGTCCATTTTTAATCATTTAGAGTTAAATTATTTTTGAGATTATTTTTTTTTATTTGATGAATTTTTTTTTTTGCGTGGTATCAATGAACACATTAAACCAAATAAATTCATTGAAAATATAAACCTTATTCTGTTTAAATTGCAAATCTTACCCTATCAGAATTTTAACAAGATCTTAGTTGAGGTCAAATGAGACTCTGAACTATCCCGGGATGAGCATCGTGGGACTATCCCTGAAATACAGACACGGGAATAAATTTTTGAAAAACCTGAAAAGAAAAGGATTATTTAATCAAGACTAAAATACGGACTACGAGAGATCGGTAAGGGGAATTAGTTTAAATTAGAAACCCATCCGTGATTTATCCTTTAAATTAGTTTAAATTAATTTTTTTTCTAATCAATTTAAAATTGAATATTTAAGAGTAATTCTTAGTATCTTTTTATATATTTTCGAATTTTTTAAGATATTTTAGATTAAGAAATATCGCCGTAATTATGCCGTGGCCAGTCCCAAGCCTGGATGTGAAAATGAGAGGGCGGCGATGTTGCTGCCATTCTAACACCGTTCTAAATGTGCTATATTACGGGTACGTGGGTCTACGGATTGCGTTTGAATCTTGTCGTATTGGGTTGCCGCTGACTTTGACCATCACAACCTGGGAACGGGCGCAAGAGCTTGTTTTACAGCAGACCCATTTAGCAATAGCTGTAGCTCTAGTAACAAAGTTAAGTATTCTCTTGATGTAGAATACGCTTGGTTTGTGGTTCCAAGCTAGTCTGAATAGTTGTCGAGTTCGCAGCTTCGGCTCGGATGAGTGGCAGTAAGATGAACGTCCCTCAGTTACTTGAGTGAATGGCAGTAACATAGTCGTAACCATGCCTTGGCCGGTCCCAAGTCCGGATGTGAAAATGGGAGGGCGACTAGTCGTTTTGATAAAAAAGGTCAGTTTTTTGTGATTTTTACTTTAAATTAAGATGCCCCAAATCATAAACGTTACTAGCTTTAAATTCTATTCCTGTGAAACTATAAAACCATATCAAAAAAGGAACGCTTTTTTATGCCAGTAACGAGCCGTTAATTTAAAATTCATTTTTAGGATTATATTCTATTTTGGGTTTGTTTTTGGAATTGTGCCAAAAGATTTAGTCTGCTTGGGTCAATTTTATTTTCGAGCAATATTTCTTAGTCTTCGATTGTATTATCTTCATTTCTTGCACGTGGAAGAAATTCTTTAAGCTTCTGTTGTCTTAATTCGTTGTTTAAGTTTTGTTGTCGTTCAGATTTTTCAAAAATTACCAAATGCTTAAATTGTCTAAAAGCTTTGTAGCCGTTTACAGTCTATGGTTGTTGAGGGTTCTTTAAACATAATGGTGATCCACAGACTGGGAGTAGTTGACCAGGGTCACAAACCAATAAATGGATTTCATTCCAAATATGTTGTTGTTAGTTTTAAATTCCTTAAGTCGAAAATACCCAACATTTTTTGAGATAATATTGAGAATTCATCGATAATTATCAACTTTATATCCGTCAATTCTTAAGGATTGTCCAAGTAAAAGCCAGTTGAGACATATAGGAGGTAGTTGCAATTAATGATTTTTTGCGTGTTGTTGTCTATTTTTAAGTAATGAGTAATGAAAGGTCTCAATTTTTTATGTAGGGGGTTGATAGAGTTGTTTTTTGAGTGTAACATACTAATTAGATGATAATTAAGCGAAATTTACTGACTTTCTGTACCGTAAACCCCCTCTATTTGTACTCAGAAAATTTGGTCTTTAAAATTCGATTTATCTTTAAATTTCTTTTTATCAATGCCTCAAAAAAACCTCATTCTAACCCCTCAATCTAGCCTATAAACCAAAGGTATGAGATTTTGAAACAATACTTTATCTATCGAAATATTTAAAAAAACTACTGAATACAAATATGTGATATAGCGACATCTCGTTGATATCACTGGTTTAGTTAATTAACTTAACTTTAGAAAGTTGAGTTAGTTTGAGCATAAAAGCAAAGATCTTGCTAAGATCTTGAAATAAAATGTTTAAGATATAAATTTAAGATCAGATACTGAAATTGTCCAAGTTCGTATACCGAAATTAACAGATACTTTTATAAGATATTTTTGAGAAAAGGGTCAAGGAACTTATCAAAATCTTGAAAATATTCTTATTAAAACATTTATTGAGAATAAATATGAAATTTTAAGACAGATTTTTCATGATCCTATTTTGTTTTCTTTAAAAAACCGATCTTAATTTTTGTTTAAAAATCCCAAATTAAGATAATTCAAGTTCTTATTTGATCAAACAAGTCAAAAAAAATATAAGAATTAAAAAAGGATTCTTACACAAGTTCTTAATAAGAAATTTAATGAAAATATTGGCTTAATAACTTGTAAGAATCTTGGAGAAGATCTTATCTGCTATCTTAAAAAGTCTTGTTTCCAAAAGAATTTTTGGGATCTTATGCAAGATTGTATACTGAACTTGTTAAGATTCCTAGTCTTCACAGTTCCTAAAAGATCTTAAATAAGAAGTCGGTCCTGGGTGGTTTAGTTAATTAACTTAACTTTAGAAAGTTGAGTTAGTTTGAGCATAAAAGCATGCTCAAGACGTCTAACGAGAGCATCGGATAGACGGGCCCAAAGGTACTAATGTAAGACACTACAAAATAGAGGGGGTTTACGGTAAATAAAAATTTTAAAGGCAAAATATGCACACCATAAAAAAAAATTCTTGAGCTTTTATTTTTAACAACTAAAAAACAACGTCCAATAGAAATGCGTAGGAGTAATGTCCAATCAAAATACGAATGAATTCGTATTTACCGTTATATAGTTTTGTAGTAGAATTGCTTAAAGAGCTTGGGATGTTTAAACTTACATGATTGTTTGCGTGGTAAACGAATCAATTTAACATGTCTAAACCACCTGAAAAATGCATTTTTTTTATCACAGACGAAAAATTAACTTGAATCTTCAGGCCAAATCTTCGGTATTTGACCATTCCGTAAAGAAAAGTTCCAAAATTTTTTAGTGTAAAAAATCTTGTTAGAATAAAAACAAGACTTAAACAAAAAAAGTTACAACTAATTAATCCATTCGGGACTTTCCATAACCTTTGCTAAAGGTCATCTGCCCCATGTCCTAAATCCTCACCAGGATCTGCACAGATCAAAATATTTCCAAAAATTGTCGGAAAAGGTTAGTTTTTTTGTCAGAATCCTTTAAAAATATCTTCAATCGGATTGAGTTCAAAATATTTTATCCAAGAAAATCTTGGAAAGCCAAAAAAAATATGAATCATTAGGATTCTTGTACAGAACAGGCGGATTTTACCTATCAGGATCCTGTTCAAGAATCAAAACATGGACGTGTGTGTTTGAACGTTGAACATATTTTTTTTTAAAGTTCAAAAAAACCTTATATAAAAAGTGTTACTTAAATGTAATGCTTTTAAAAGGCGATATGGCATTGTGGGTTACAACATTTCTAAATATTTTTTCCTTAAATTTTGCAATCTGTGTCGCTTGGGCTATTTAAACTCTGGTCGTAACTTTTTGAATGAAACTTTTTCATCAAGCAAAGTGAAGTCGGTGAGTAACAAATTGATTTTTATTATTATTATTATTATTTATTATTGTTTAAGCCTCATAGACAAGAATAAAAAAATAAAAAATAAAAATTAAAATGTACAAATTTAAGTTATTTGAAAGTCTAGTTTTAGCAACATTTTTAACAATGTATAAAAATAATAAGAAATTTTTTCATCAAGCTGTTTTGTGTGAATACTTGTTTTAATTGTTGAATTACATACTTGACTGAGTCAACTAGTCCCCTATTTTTTTCTTGGAACAGGAATTCGATTATTGAGATACTCGTCTTGAAACTGAACTCTGTACAATCGATATGAATCTTTCTTTCAAGATTGCTCAGCTGTTTACAAAAAGAGGTATTTGCTTGGTCAAAGCTTTTAGTCATTGTCAAAAATTTAGAGAATAAAAAATTCGGTTATAAAAGTCAATAAATGTTCAAAAAATTTTCTTTTTTTTTTAATTTTTGGCATAATTACACCTATTTTAATCCAAGAATAGACAAATTCAAATAATCAACTTTATTAAGGTACATCATCAATAACTTTTTGAAGACAAGTTCGATAGGCAAGTTATAAATGAACCTTGTTTTTAAATTCTAAGTTTTATTTGCAGAATTTATGAAGACTTCTCAAGTTGATGCAGCAGTTTTTTTGCACTTTATTTTTCCTTAAAAAACTTACAAGTACATTTTTTATAACGATTTCAACAGGTTTTAAAAAAAGATTAAATGACAAAAAAAAATTTAACTTGGCATCTTTTATTACCTTAATAGAAAAAAATCTGAAACGTTTAACAACTTCAAAAAATTTAAACTCAGGGATGTGTATTTTCAAAATTTTTTTTTTTCGAATTATTAGCTTTTTGAATATCAATTAGGCAACTGAGAAGGAAATAAGATGAAGAGCAAAAATAAAAAAAGAAAATATTTGAAAAAAAAATAGAGATAATTATTCATTAAGACTCTGATTTAACAGAAAATCAAAAGTATTTTGACTTGCAACAAAATAAAAAAAAAATCATACACATTATAATAATTAGTAGTAGAATTATTATTATAATTTTACTTTGGTTTGAAGCATTGGAGCGATTATAAACACGATACGAACGAAAATTATTTATTTTAGAAAAAAATATGAAAAACATAAGTAAACCTTTTTATTTGTATAAGTTTTATATATTAAATTGGTGTTTTATGAGAATTTTCCTTCTTTTTTTTTTAAGACATTTTTTTTATCATTTTTATGTTTTAACGGCTTTGAATTATAATAATTTCTTGCTTAATTATATCAAAACTCAACGCTCAAACGATAACCACTAAATGGCTAATTAGAATATTTTTTTTTTCAAAATTTAAAAAAATATTTCAAAAGGGTCATTATAATTTCCTCATAGTTGTTTGTGTGTTTATCAGTACCAATAAAATACTTCATAATTACTACAATAACAGTTAACTAAAAGACTAATTAGAAAAAAAAAGAGATAATAAAACGATTCATTTTTATGATTCTTTAAGCTTTTAAATTAATACTTTTTTTTTAATTGTAAGCAAAAATTATTAGGATGCAAAGTTTTTTTTGAGAGAAATTTTCTTTTGTAAAATTTTCTTTTAGGGGCGAAAATAGGTAATTTTTTTTTGACAAAGATAATCAAAAAAATTTACTATTTTACTTAAAGTCTAGATATTAAAATAAATATTTATGTATATTATTTTGGTTTTAGTTTGTTCTCATTCGTTTTTTGTTGTGTTTGTTGTTGTTAATAATGTTGAAGTTGTTGTTGTTGTTGTTGTTTAGTTATGTTTAAAACATTATTTTTTGTTATGTTCAAGTACTCAAACAAAACTTTTTCTAAAAGATTTAATTGATTTATTTTTAAATTTAAAAAAAAAATATTTTTTTTTTTAAATTATTATCAAAGATTCACAAAATTTTAGACATTTTTCAACTAAAATACACCCTTTTGATTTAACAGTAAATTTTTTTTGTTATACAAAGTAGGAGATTAAGAATTATAATATTTAACTTTGTATAAAGTAAATCATCTTTGCAGCATATATTTTTACCCGTCATTTTTTTAAAATTATATTTAGAACAATTTATTAGAATCTTTTTTTTTTTTGTTAAAACCCTTGTTATTTTTAGATTTAATATGTCATTAATAGTCTAGAAACAAAAAAAAAAATTATCGCCAAAGAGATTAACAAAAATGTTAAGCTTTCAATAAAACTTTTTTTTTCTTCAAGGTTTTAATTTAACATAAATTTACAATTTGGATAAAATATTAAGTCATGAAATATAACTGGATATTTTTGAATTTTAAGCTATAATTTTGTTAAAATCTTAAAATTTTTTGCTTGTCAGTTTTGAATAAAAAACTCTTTAAGTTTTAGACCTAAAGACTTTTGATTCCAAAAAAAAAAAGAAGCAAATTATTGATTTTTATTTAAGAATAATATTTTGAAAATGCATTTTTTCATTTAATTAATTTATTTTTCTTTAGAGTTTTTTATTTTTTCAATTCAACTTCATTTCTTCTCAACAAAGTCATTAATAGTGACTATTTTTTGGCCTTACATCCTTTAGATAATTCATTTTGATCAACTTAAAAATTTATTATATAGGGTTTTATTTATTTAACGACTCCTTAACTTAGCTTTCTTTTCTAAGTTTTTTGTTTACTTTACAAAAAGTTAATCTCAAAAAGCGTTAGAAACCCAACTTGAAATAAAAAATTCAACAACAGAACAACATAAAAATTCAATTAAAGGTAAATTTTCAAAATAGAAAAATTTTTTTTTTTTTTTAAATCTTAAATAAATTATTCATCAAAAAATTAAGAAACAGGTAAAGTGTAGGTAGTTTTG
This sequence comes from Brachionus rubens, assembly GCA_022207745.1. NCBI lineage: Eukaryota > Metazoa > Rotifera > Eurotatoria > Ploima > Brachionidae > Brachionus > Brachionus rubens. The sequence goes on from JAJVHD010000051.1 coordinate 541,660, forward strand.
TTGATTGACAAGCTATATTTTATGTTCTTTATACGACAAAACTCACAACAAAAAAAAAAATTTAAAACCATATAATTTTTTTTTATAGCTCTATTTAAGTATTATAATATTACAACTGAACCCTTAAAACAATAAATTATGAAAATATTTAATTTCATCTCCTTACTCACAACTCATCTTTTTTTTTTTGTTCTCTGCCTCACTATGCATTCTTTACATTGTAACAAAATTTATTTATTTTGTTTCAATTTTTTTTTGTTGTTGTTGGCAGATTAATCTATTAAAAAAAAATAGTCAGAATTTTGTTATATTATATGTTTTTTAATATTTTAATTAAAAATTATTTTAGCGGTTTATAAAATTATTGCTAATAAAATAACAAAACGAAATAAAAAAAAATAGACGAAATAAATTTCAATTATAGTTATAATTTTTTAGTATTTTTATATATTTTTTTTATGAAAAACAAAGTTCAACTTGTAAGATAACAGTTGTTGTTGTTTTTTTTTTTTTTTAATAAATTGAATATTGCAAGGAAATTATAAAAATTTCAAAAACGGCAACTCAACTTCTAATTAACATTCAATCTACTCGAAATTATTTTCTTATTTTAAACGGAATTGGATAATTATTGAGGAACAAAAATGCAGGTACTGTTAGTGTTAAATCGAGAAGATCCACCCGTAGTTGCTCTCAAAAATGCTATTTTAAAATGTGGTTATCCCGTTAAATGTTGTAAAAATATACAAGAAACTCACGAAGCTTTTAAGAAAACATATTTTGATCTAGTATTTATAGATTGTAGACGAAGTCTAACGCCAAGCTCGTCGTCAATACGTTCTAATGTACAGAATAATTCAAACATTCATTATGATTATGAGAATATATGTCGGTAATTAATAACAACCTACTTTTTAGATTCGTGAGAGTTTCGGATTCGCATTTGTTGGTTAAAATATAGTAATCCGAAGTTCTCTAATTTAAAAACAATAATCTTTATATTTTTAAACATAAAGTTTCATTCGTAAACTATTTCATTACACTGTAATTGTAGCCCTAACTCATAATTAGTAAGTATTTTAACTGAATTTATTTTCAACAATTTTAATAAGTTTTTTTTTAATTAAGTGAAGACAGAGATCTACCCAGTGTTCTTCCATTGCTCAAAATGGGCTTTAATAAAGTAAATACTTTTATTTTGAATAATTAATTTAAGTGTTGTATTATTTTTGAGACGAAGTACAAGGTCATTTTATTATATATAATAGAAGTTTCAGCATAAATTAGAAAGCTAATAACTTTAGGTTTAAGCTAATTATCCAAGATTTTTATAAAATATGTCTTTTAATTGTTAAAATTGACAACACCAAAAAAGTATCTTTAAATTCCGCAATCTCGCACTAAATCATATCAAGACTTCCGAGGTATATTCTTCTGAAGCTTTTTAAAATTTAAATGATGCATTTAATTCAACTAAAGTAATAGCTTAAATTTTAAAAATTACAAGACATGTTACGAAACTACAAATTTGAATCGATACATGAATGAGCTATTAACCTTAGAATATGGTGAAGTATCTACAATAAAACGTTTACAAGCCGCTCACGCTCTTTTCACTGCTCTTGAATACACAAGTGATTCAATTGAAATAATGAACGATCAGTTTCAGCTGATAGTAAGTTAAAATTTTAATTTTAAATAAAAAGTGTATTTTAACTTTTTAATTTAATTTCATTGATTTTTAAATAGTATGTAAATAATGCTTTCGAAAAACTAACTGGTATAAATTTTAGTGAAATAATTGGTCAAAATTTTCACAACTTACACAAGCTGGACAAGAATGAAATTCTAAATAAAAATCAACATGTTCAATCAGGTACTGCTTGGGAGTTTAACTTACCTTTTTACAAAAGTAATGGCGAAACAACTAATTATTCAAGCATTACTATTCCTATAATTGTGCAAGGCGAAACCAAGTAACTTCTAATATCATATTTTTATATTGGAAATTGTTTTGTTGACTTTTTTTATTATTGAAAGTAAAATTCAAAATTATGTTACTATAACAACAATGTCAGATAAACTAGCATTGAGTAATTTAATGAATAGAAAAAATCTCAAATTAAAAGATGATGTAACCAACAAGTCTCATGAAAATTCATCTGCTTATTCATATAAAAAAATGACATCGTTTAGTCTACCCAAAAAATCGTACGATTTTGAACGTTTTGCAAATATGTCAATAAATAACGATGAAAATTGTCATAGTCCTAAATTATTACATTCATGGACTAGTTCCTCGTTGCAACCAGGATTTTCGGTTGAAGATGATGTTATTTTAAATTCTGAGAACGATAAACAGTCGAGTGTGAATGATTTGAATAGTGATATTACGCGATCGTCGCCCGAATTTAGTTAGTTAATTATTTTTTTTGGTTAAAAAAAAAATTTATTTTAATTTTAACATTTAGATCCTTTGGTACCAGGAGGTATGAGTTCACACGCATTTTCACGTAAACGATCATATGACATACAGTCGATCAACAACGAAATGATACCACGACGTCATTCAATGGCAAAAGTGCATCAACAATCAATTGAAGCTCCAATTCGAAAAGTAATTAATATAATTTGTTTAGCGCATGAAAATTCAACAACCGACATAGTTAGACAAAATTTAGACAAAGCATTGGACATTTTACGTTCGACGGAATTATATAATCCTCTCTTATTAGACGGTGACAAACATACAAGTGATTTAGTATCCGGTTTAATGTCTGTAAGTGGTCTTTAAATTATAAATTTAAAATCATAAATAACATTTTTTTAATAGAATGGTCTACAAAAAAGGATTGCGAGAGGAAGTATTTTTGGAACAAAATGTAAAATCCTACCAAATTTATAAATTCCATTTATTTTTATTTATTGTATTTTTATAATAGCTATGAGCAATGAATCCAATTCAGTCCAGAATTATGTTAAAAATTTGTCACCTGAAATTAATAAATTACTTGACACAGAAGAATCGTGGAATTTTGACATCATATCTCTTGAACGACTTACAAACAAGAGGTAAATTTATATTTAATCAAGATATAAATTATAAAATTTATTAAATTTAGGCCCTTGATTACACTTGGTTTGAAAATAATGAATCGATTTAACGTTTGTGAATATTTGAAAATAAACGAAACAATATTAGTCAATTGGCTAACTTTAATCGAATCAAATTATAAACCATCCAATCCATATCATAATTCAACACATGCCAGTGATGTTTTACATGCAACTGCTTACTTTTTATCAACTGATAAATTAATGGTAATTAATTTGATTTTAAAAATCAGACATGTGTACCCATTTATTTTCGGGTATTGAGTCGGTTTGAGTAACCCTAAAAAATTGGATTTTAGGGTTCGGGTAGGGTTTAGGTTACCCATTGGATATAGGTTGGTTTGGGTAGGTATACCCCAAAACTCCAATCAAAAACCCAAATTTTAATCCAAATACCCTATTACAACCCAACCTACAAGTAACCTATACCCTACCCGAACCCTAAAATCCAATTTTTTCGGGCTACTCAAACAGACCCTTAAATAAATGGGTACACATGTCTAAACACAGTAAAAAATTGATTATCATAAAATATACCATTCGTTCTCAATATGGCTTTATTCAGATTTTCCGAATTATATTTTGCTATATTTTATTCATTTAAGGAAATTCTTGATGATGTCGACAGATGTGCTTCTCTTTTGGCAGCTGCTGTTCACGATTTAAACCATCCCGGCCGAACAAATGCATTTTTATGCAATTCAAACAGTGAGCTTGCTATTCTATACAACGATCAGTAATTATAATAAATAATATAATTTTATTGAAAATTTAATGAATTTTTTTCTTTGTAAATTAAAGAGCTGTTTTAGAAAATCATCATGCAGCATTAGCTTTTCAATTAACCAAGCAGAATCAAGATGCAAATATTTTTCAAAATTTAACCAGGGACGAGTATAGGACATTTAGATCAATTATTATTGACATGGTTTTGGCAACTGAAATGAACAAACATTTTGAGCATTTAAATAAGTTTGTAAATAAATTTAGCGTTTCTGAAGATGAAAAATTATCTATTGGGGTAATAATAAAAGCTGAGTCTTAATAATCAATCATTATTTTACAAAAATTTTATCAATTTAAGAGTACGGAAATGTTTCAATTACCTGAGAACAAAACTTTGATCAAACGAATCTTGATCAAATGTGCTGATGTCAGCAATCCATGTAGGCCGCTTGATATCTACACAGAATGGGCAAAACGAATAGCTTCAGAGTATTTTGAGCAAGTAAGATTTTGAGGTTACAAATTAAATTTAAAATTTTTAAATTAAACTTAAAAAAAAGACTGACGAAGAAAAGAAAAATGGTCTACCAGTAGTAATGCCTACATTCGATCGAACATCATGCAGCATTCCTAAGGCTCAAATAAGCTTTATTGAATATTTTATCGAGGACATGTTCGAACATTGGGATGAATTTATTTATATTCCAGAAGTAATATCAAATTTACAAGCTAATACAGTGTATTGGCGCGAGTCTTTAATCGATTCCGAATCTGATCAATCAAATCCAGATGCAAACCAAAAAATAAACAGAAATAACAGTATTAAAGAAGATAGCGAATTAGAATTAGAAGACATAGATAAATGCTGATTTTTGTTTCGACACAATAGACCAAAAAAAAAATGATTTTTTCAACAAGAAAACTATTATTTTAATTTGTTTTTGAGAAATTTTTTTTTATGCAATAGAATCAGAGAATAAGGTACTAATAAGATTCTGAAATTCAATCAAAAGAAAGAGTAAGAAAGCTCAATGTTTTTAAATCTTCAAAATAAGTCGATACTTAATCTCCAAGCGTGAGTTAAGTTGACTTTTTTAAACGTTACAGTGTAATTTTAGCTCAAGTTCATTTTTATTCATGTTCAAAGTTGAAGATTTTTGTTAATTTTTGAGTAATCAACGAGTTTCTCCATTTTTTAAAAGTTATATGGTAACAAACTTTTAAAATGAGTTAGGTCAACTCGCATTTATTAAGGATAATTTCGGTGTTAATTCTTTTTTTTTTTTTAATTTTTTATCAATTTTTTTTAAATGTAATTATCAAATCTATTAATTAAAAGAATTAAATTTTCCGTTTCGAATTTAAGTTTAATGAACATTTTCTTAATGTTCCCGATTTTTATTAATTAAAAACAATCAAGAATAAATTAAAATTTATTTAATTTTTATTACTTACAATTAGACTTCATGATACTAATAAATGAAACCCGGTCCCTTCAATATTCATTATTAAAAATCCAATGCTTTTGGCTCTCAATTTATCGCAGAAAATTGACAAAATACAACGATTGATTATTTAATGTGGTAATAAAACCACATTAAATTGAAGTGAAGCAGTGAAGAGGTAAAGTGAAGTGAGCATAAGGCTAGAATTAGAACATTTGAGCGACAAAGCTAGTTATTAATAAAAGTTTTTTTATAATTAACTCTCATCCGTCCAAAGATAATTTACAATCATTAAAGACCAACGTGGAACATTTTTGACCCACCATGTCTTTTTCATGCTGAAAATTATATAAATTTGAGAAAACACTACCGTAAACCCCCTCTATTTGTATCCAGAAAATTTGGTCTTTAACATTCGATTTATGTTTAAATTTCTTTATATCAATGGCTCGAAAATACCTCATTCTAACCCCCTCAACCTAGTCGATAAACTATAGGTATGGGATTTTGAAACAATACTTTAACTATCGAAATATTTTAAAAAAACTACTGCATACAAATAGAGAGGGTTTACGGTATGGAAAATTGACAAAAATAAATAAAGAAAAGGGAGGATGCTGGTCTTCTTTCCTGCCTCTTTATAACTCTGAATTTAGACTGATATGAGTTAAACTTTTTACACGGTTCGATTTCCAGAAAATATTTAATTTTGATCTATTGCAAAACCCACTTCATCTGAGGAGTCAATGTTTTACAAGACTCGTTGTCCCGATTTTAATTGGTACAACAAGGTTTTGTAAGTTCAGATGTATTTTTGATCAATTGAAACATCGGTATTCGGTTATTCTTCACTCCTCCTTATAACCCATTTTGGATATACATGATATATCATTTTGGATTTGGATATACATGTATATCATTTTTAAAAAGGTTGAAGTTGAAGAGCTTCAAAACCTCAAACAACCAACTCAAATGTCTAATTTTATTTCGCGTAATTAACTGCAATTCCACCAAATTTAAAGCTTGTCCGACCATAATCAAAACGTTCCAGTACCGTACTTGAAACTTATCCGTACCGGTAGTATAAAATCGCATATTTTTTAGAAATTTGGAATTTTTTTATACGGGTAAGCTTCAAGTACGGTACTGCACGCTTTTAATTCTGTGGAAGTGCAGAATCAAAATTAAAACTTTTTTTAATCGTTCAATTTTGTGATGTGGTCTGTTGAAACAATTTTTGAATAAATTTTGCAATGTAAAATAAATTCTATGAACAGCGATTCGGATATATCCCCTTATTTATTTGGAACGAAAGTGGTGATATAACCGAGAATCCATTGTTTAATAACAAAAAACTTCTAGAGGAAAGGGATCTTGGAGTTATGGTGACAAATGATTTGAAATGGAACAAACAATGTACAATTGTTGCTGCAAAAGCGAACAGAATTTTGGGCCAAATTAAAAATTCTTTTGTGTATCTAGATATCATCCTCATCTTGAATATGCCGTAAGTATGTGGTGTCCTTCATTTAAAACTGACATTTCGATTCTTGAAAGGGTACAAAGAAGAGCAACAAAACTCGTAAAATCAATAAAAGACAAGTCCTATGATGAAAGATTGGAAATCTTGAAGATAGAAAATTGAGGGTTGACTAGATTCAAACGTATAAGTTGGTTAATGGTGTAGAGAAAATCAACCTAGCTAATGGAGTTAATAACGCCAAAAGTCTGTCACTTAACCTAAGGAGGTCAAACGAAAAGAGACTTGTTAGAGAAATCAAGAAAAAGAGCTCATGTCAATATAATTTTGTTGTCAAATAGAATAGTCTCTACTTGGAATATATTATCAGCTAGTACAGTGTCAGCCAAATCGGTTAACAAATTCAAAGCGTGTATTGATATTGAAGTGTTTAATTTAACCTAATGCAACGACTTCAATGGCTCATAATTGGGCTAAGCGATTAATTGCGCTGGTATGGACACAGTTCATACTGCAGGTTTTTACTACTACTACTACTACTACTAGTTCACCTGCCAAAGTCGGAAATTAAATATTTCAATTTCTTAAATTTTTGTCTTAAAGCACCTCAAATTTACAACTAAACTTAACTAAAAAACAGGGCTCTAATTTCTGAGCTTGACACGAATGTGAAATTACTTTTAAAAGTAAAAATAAATTTTTTAAAAAATTAAACAGGACAATACTGTTCTCTCTCTCTCTTTATTTGTAACTAATTTTAAAAAATTTTTTTTGATGATCCTAATATTTTCGTTTTGTCAAAATATAGTTTATGAAGTTTAATTGAATTTAAAATTAAAAATGAAAAAATATCGAATCCAAATATTGGAATATTATGAAAACGTTAAAAACGATGTAGATATCCATTTTGAAAGACTCTTGATGAGTTCAGCTCTACACGATGAACAAAAAACTTCAATCAACTCTTCAAGAAATAAAATCATTGAAGAGATCAACAAAATTCAAACAATTAATTTGGAAAATTATCAACGAGAGTTTCCAAGTGATTCGGAATCGATTTTTATTGGAAAATTTTGTTTCTTTATTCCGAGAACAAATTTTGAAAAAGACCCCTTTATATTCAAAAATCATCCATTCGGTGTTTTGGTAATGACCAATCAACACATTTGTTCAAACGTAATTGAATACTTGAAGTAATCATTAATAAATGATTTAACTTCTCTAAAGCTGTTAAAATTTTGTTTTAAAGCGTCGATCTAAATCGCGAAGAGTATGTTAATGAACACAACATGTCAGAATCAAAAGTATCTAATTAGCGTTATAAAAATTGTATTTTCTCCCAACTGTATCTTTATCATTAAAGGAAGTGATTTTATTTAACGTGTTGAAGTGCTTGATTATAACCAAATCAAAAAGATCCAGCGATATAATCGATTTATCTGTTACTAAAAAAAATCAATTAAAAGAATTTAAAATCGAAAGAAGTAAGGCTTTAACGTTTTCAGAAGATGATTTTAGACTAATTGGTACAATGGTGAGCACAGAAACTTGGATGAGAAATTTTTTTAATTTTGACAGTGTTCTCAAAATTCAACGTGGTTTATTTTCAGAGTTAAATTGGATGAAAAATTTGTATTTAGAATGTAATTCATTAACTATTTTGGAGCCGAGATGCTTTGAAAGACTCAAAAGCTTAACTAGCCTCGACATTTGTTCAATTCGTAACAAAAATATCGATAAAACTTATTTAATTGGATTGGAAAATTTAAAAAGACTTGTTATAAGCGATTCATATGTAAAAATAATCCAAGACAATACATTTGAATGTATGAAATCTTTAATTGAACTTGCTCTCGATTCGAATAATATAGACCAATTGACTGATTCAACATTTAATGGTCTTGATGAATTAAGAGTTTTGGAGTTAAATTGGAATGAAATTAAAAGCATAAGCGAAAATGCATTTTTAAAATTGAAGAACTTGGCCTTTTTAAACTTACATGATTGTTTACGCGGTAAACGTATCGATTTAACATGTCTTAACCACCTTGAAAACTTATTTGTCCTAGCACTTGATCAAAGACAAAAAACTAATATGAATCTTCAAGTGTTAGATTTACCAAGCCTTCGCTATTTGGCTATTAGTTCAAGAAAAGTTCCAAAATTTAAAAATGTAGAAAATCTTATTTATTTGAAAATAACAAGACTTAAAAAAATCAGTCACAACTCATTCATTCATTTGGAACATTTAAAGGGTCTTAAAATCGAGACAGTTTCAAAATGTTTAAAAAATATCAACTCAAAAAACTTTGGTTGCTTAAAAAACTTAAAAAGTTTAACTGTTGGATTTGACTCTTTAAAAAACGAAGAGATTGAAAGGATTAAAATCAAAGAAGAATATTACAAAAACTTTTTGGAAAGTACCCATAATGCAAATTTTGAGACAAATTTTACTGATTATGAAAAATATTTTGAGGTAAGCTTTAAAATTTGAGTTTTTTTTTTATTTTAGTAAAATTTAAATTGAAGGTGTCTAATTATGATGGAATAAAAGATTTCTTTCGAAATGAAATGGATCTGAATGATGAGTTTGTCGAAGATATCAATGAACACCATGAATGTTTTAATTAGTACTATAATTTGTTAAACATTTTTTTATATTGTAATTTTTTTATGCTGGTTAAATTTGATTGTGTATTTTTTTGTATTCGATTTAATTTTTATAGGAGACTTAAAATAATTTTAAAAAAATCCAGGAATAATATTAGGATTAATAAACTCTTAATTTATTAAAAAATTTTTAATTTGAATGCATTGCGTAAAAAAGGTTAAATGAGAAAATTGTAACTAAAGATACCACAAAAGTTGATTTTAAATCGAATTTTTTGGACCTCTGAAAAACAAACACCTGGGTGCAACTTTGTACCAAAGAGATATACTAAAAAAATTACTTTTAGATAAGGTATACCAAGAGCTACAAGATTTTACCATATTTGGTCTCCTTGGGGAATTATTATTATTATTATTATAAATAATCTGCAACGGGTTTCCCCGCGGAGCTAAGTACCAACGTACTTAACTATGGCAGATGGTTTTTTGACATGCTTGAATATGACTGTCAAATTTGTTCTTGAAGCTATTGACAGAATCGGCATTCTTGATATCATCCGGCAAACTATTTCAGTTAGGTACTACTCTATTTGTGAAAAAGTTATGCCTTGATGGGCATGACTTAACAAGTTGCCTGTAGAGTGTGTTCTGGCTTCTGATGGTACCGGCAGGGCCTGAGGCGCTTAGACTTGGACAATTAGCAATTGGGTGGTACCATTGAATCTTGTTAAAACCTTTAAAAATTTTGTAAAATTGTATCAAGTCACCTCTCATTCTTCGGTCTTCTAGGCTAAAAAGATTTAATCGTTCCTCATAAGTCTTGTTTCTTAGACAAGGAACCAGCTTCGTTGCTCTGCGTTGGACTTTCTCAATGCGGTTAATATCGTGTTTACGAAAAGGAGACCAAGCTACCGATCCATATTCTAGCATGGGTCTAACGTACGTCGAATAAAGGACTTTGAACGTTCTCAAATCCCAGTTTTTGAATGATTTATGGATTTTGCCGAGAAAAACATTTGCTTTAAGCACTGTGTTTGATATGTGTTCATCCCATTTCAGGTTGTCTTGAATGATTACCCCGAGGTCTCGCTCTGATCTACTGCTTACAATTATGTACGATTGGTCTTCGGATTCAAACGAGTAGGGGTTATCCCGATGTATTGCCTTGTTACCAAGGTGCATTACTTTGCATTTACTTAAGTTTAGATCCAATTTCCAATCAACGGTCCAGTCAATGATTTTATTGATGTTTGATTGAAATTCCTGCTGGTCTTTTGAGTTCCTTATCACATTGATTAGTTTGCTGTCATCAGCGAATAATTTACACATTAGAGTTAGACATCGTGGTAGGTCATTGATGAATATAATGAATAACAATGGGCCTAAAACTGAACTTTGCGGGACACCACTTAGTACATCTTTCCAATCTGAAGCTACACCGTCGAGGAACACTCTCTGTTAGAAAAGCTCTAAGCCATTCGAGAATTTTGCCTTTGAAGCCATGTGCTTTAAGTTTTTCGATTAATTCGGGATGTGAAACCAAATCAAAGGCTTTCATAAAGTCTAGGAAGAGAATGTCAATCGCGAAGCCTCGATTAATACATTCAGTGATCATATCTAGTGTCTCTAGGATGTTTGTAAGGCAAGATTTGGATTTCACAAAACCATGTTGAGAGTTGTTGATTAAATTGCGTTCCGCTAAGAATTTAGTCATTACATCTTTAATTTGCTTCTCCATTATTTTACACAAGACCGAGGTTAACGAAATAGGGCGGTAATTTGAGGCTGCATTTCTTTGTCCATTCTTGAAAATTGGAGTGATGTTTGCCTTTCGCCATGTTGATGGTAAGGTTGAACTGTCGAAGGACTTCTTGAAAATGAGTGAAATGGGAAATGAAAAACTGAGCGCACATCCATTAAGGATCACCGGGCTAACATTGTCAATATCGGGTGATTTGTTCTTGTCGAGGCTTTTTAAGATGTTAAGGATGTTAATTGGATCGAAAGTTTCATCACTGACCTGACATATGTCCTCAGTAAACGAGTCCATAGATTTGACTTGTTTTGTAGACTCGGCTTTCTTAAAGATGCTGTAAAATTGTTCATTGAGTATATTGACAATGTCACGTATATCTGTTTTCGGCAGACCAGTGCTATCATTTAACGATCGAATCTCATCTTTGAATTTTGTTTGTTTGTTGATGTACGAAAATAATTCTGAACGTGTTTTCAGTTTTCGCTCCCAATTGACCCTCAAACACCCATCATACATGTCCGACGCACCCACCACTTTATACATACCGTTAGATAGAACTTGGTTTTATGTATCCTAAGAATTTTTTTGCATTTTTGATAAATATTTGAGTCTTTGAATTTATAAAAATTTTTGATTAAAGATTTAGGGTTATTGCTAAACACCGGCCATCACTTTGCTGTTTAACTAAAGATCGACTTCCTTTCGATGTCCGATATTTTTGATCATCTCTGAGTGCTCTTGCTTGGCACTGACCAGGTGGCTTGGCCTAGGTGCGCGTTTTTCATGGGTCCAATTATTTGACGAAGAAATTCTTTAAAAAAACTGTTGATTCCTTTATTAAAAGTTGGTCTGATTGTGGAGCGACTTAACCGGTTTCTTCGTTATTAGCACTAATCAATGATGCTTAACACAAATCAAAGCAAGTTATGCAAACAAGAAATGAAAAATCAAGTCAACTTTTTCTAGAATGCTTCGAACTTAACATGTAACATTTTTCATTAAGTCTCTCAAAAGAAGATCTTCAAATGTCAATCATATAGTGCCTTCGTTTTTCGTTCATTTTGGGCGTACGATAACATTTGATTACGAGTTTCCAGCCATTTGCGAGATAAAAAATTTAAGTTTTTCTCCTGTCCAACATATTGTGATTGACCTTTTTTCTGTCTCTCGATCTGTTTTTGTTAGTTGAGAGAACAAATCAATTCGTATCTATTGACAGTTGGACCAGATTATCGCAGGATTCTACCCGAAGCCTTTACACATCAATACGAGGACATGCTTAAAGATTCTTAAAGACTATGTTTTTACTGTTTCATGAGCTGAATTTAATAAAATTAATTTTTGAGAAAATATCGACTCCTTCATGGGAAATCTTTAATTATTTTTAAGTAAAAATTGATCACGTAATTTTTGAGACTTGTTTCAAAAATTAAGGCAACATAATTATGAAACTTTTAATTTTTCAAGTTCAAAAAAGAAAAACGGTATCAAATGGACATTAAAATCATATTTCTAATTTCATGCATTCAAGGTAACTTAGAAAATTTTAAAATAAAATTTTAAAATATTTTTTTAAGTTGAGTTATCTCAGTCTTCAATCGAAGATAAAAAATCTAGATCGAGTAGGCCAGCAAGTAGATCTAGAGCTCGAATTAATATAGGTTCAAGATTTACATCAAGTTCAGGAAGCACGTCTAGCTCAAGATTTGGATTAACAAGAAAAAATGGTCCTAGAACTCAATCGTTTAATTATGGAGGTTTTTCAGGTTCACGATATGGAACAGCAATAAGACGAAGCATATTTTGGCCAGTTAGAAGAGTAGTCTATGGAACAAATTATTCTCCGAATGTGATACCTACTTTCAGTAATACAGACATTTTAAGTAGCATTGTTATCAGCGACACTTTCATTAAAATTAGTTGAGTTTCTTTTAAAATTTTTGTAAATTTTTTAACCTTTTTTTTTATTTCAAGAGCCTGATGAAAATTCTTCTACTTATGACTGTTTTGCCCCTGGTAGACCAACGATTACTTGTTTTGAAACCCTTGTTGATGAAGGTGAGATTCAAAATGAAATAGGTCAAACAGACATTGAGTTTTATGATGGAGGATGTTGTGAAAATTTACTAACAAATCAAGCAGTTTGTTGCGTGATTGGAATTAATGATGGGGATTCTAAATCTACAATATTAAAGTAATATTCTGAATCATTGAAAAAATATTTTTCGACTTTTAATTTTTGTAACATTTTTAAGGCATATTTTTGCATCTTCAATTTGTCTAATTATTTCAGCATTTCTCCTTGTAAGAAGATGCCGATAATTTGATCAGTTACTTTTTTAATAAAGCTTTTGATTCAAGATTTTTGTATTTAATTGTTTATGACCTTGTAAAGAATCTGAGTTTGGGCATTCAGTGTTGTGATGGGTCGATGTAGTGGCGTAGCAAGAAATTTCGAAAAGTTAAATTTTGCCAAAGAGACCTTATTTATGCATCAAATAGGGGGGTCTAGGACCCATTTTAAAAATCCAGGGGGGGGGGCAGTAGCTAGAGTTCTACTCCACCTTTTGATCCTCGAAATTTTGAAAAAGTTGCTTAAGACTTAATTCTCTTGCTCTTTTCAACCCAGCTTTCGATAAACATTAAGAAATAAAAGCATGGATTTCTATCAGGAAAATTAATTGACGATTGAAGAATGGCAATAGACCAAAATAAATCTTTTATAGCTATTTTTTGGAAAATTATCCCTTGCTCTTTTTTTTCATTCTAAAATGTTAAATGGAACAAGAATAGAGAAAAAAGAAGAGCTAATTAAAGAGAGAATCACTATGGATAAGAGATACAGCTAACTCATTTCCTCACACAGACCGAAACTTGTAATGACCGGGTACCGCCGTCAGATTCATGTCAGGCTACGTCACTGCAGATTTGACTGGGGTCAACAATGGGCGCATATCGCAAAGAACACGAGCTACATTTCAGATAAAACAACTCAAACGTCTTGGTTTCAATAAAGGAATTTTGTGACAGTATATAAAAATCTAGTCGTCAGTGACCATAAATATAAATTTTAAGGTATTGGGTGGGTACGGGTTACCCGAAAAAATCAGGTATTGGGTTCGGGTATGGTGTGGGTAACCCAGAAATTTCGGGTTTAAGGTATGGGTCTGGGTTGGGTAACCCAAAAATTTGGGTATATTAACCCAATTTTTTCAAAAAAAAACACTCAAAAATCTATAAAATACCCAAATTTTTGGGTTACCCAACCCAGACCCATACCTTAAACCCGAAATTTCTGGGTAACCCACACCATACCCGAACCCATTACCTGAGTTTTTCGGGTAACCCGTACCCACCCAATACCTTAAAATTTATGGGTACATATGTCTGGCTAAAACGAACAACTACAACAATAAAAACCTGATAGTAGAGAGCACCAAATGTTTGATTGATTGAGGGTTCAATTCGAGTTTTAGATTAATATTTTTTTAACATTGAAATCGTAATGATGTCTTTCTAAGCCATAACACGTGTCTATACTTTAAAAATTCATTCAAAATAGAATTTTCTCCGGCATTGTGAACTTTAGTATAAAAAAACAGAACAATTTTGAAAAATTGAAATAATTTTTATTCTGTTGGCCTTATGATGAATCTGCGCATGTAACAAAGTGTAACAAACTTTGTTACACCATTGAGCAATCTCTGCTAAATTTATGCAAAGTCTCTGCAAAATGCACACTATTAAAAAGTATTATAACTAAATGCGCAATTAGACTGCAGAGTTTTTGCAGAGTTTGCTGAATGGTGTAACAAAGTTTGTTACACTTTGTTACATGCGCAGATTCATCATAAGGCCAACAGAATAAAAATTATTTCAATTTTTAAAAATTGTTCTGTTTTTTTTGTACTAAACTTCACAATGCCATTTTCTCCAGTCCTTCACTTAAAACAAGGACAAGAACAATTTTCTTTTTTTTTTGCAATTTAAAACAAAATGATTGCGCAAAAAACGTGGCAAGTTTAAAACATCAAACATTCATCGAAATTTTATACTTTGAGATCAGTCTAAGAATCTCCTAAAAACAAGAGTTTGTCAAATTTTAGATTATTCATTAAATTGTTAATATAATATCATGATTTAGCATTTTAATTATAAATTTTTAAGCCGAAAGTTTTATTAAATATTTTTTTGCGGTATTGAATTTGAAAGTATTCCTAAAGAAGAATTAAAAACCATAGCAATAAATTTTCTAATTTAAATTATTTTACTAAGGTCATCATTAGCAAATATTTTAATGTTTGAGACGAACGAGGCCGAGTTCGATTTTTAAGATAATGCTCTTAACTGAATCACTTTCAACAACAAAAATTAATTTAGTACAGGTATTTTTGAAAAAGATTTCAAAAAAGTAAAAAAAAAAACATTTGAAAAAGTCTCTACATTTTCAAACTCAGTATTAGATCCTTTCAATTTTAATATGAAAAAAATATATTAACATAAAATGAGTCGAGAGTAAATATTAAAAATGTAAAAAAAATATAAAAGCCATGAGTAAATTCCTCATTATTTCTTGATTATCATTTTTTTTTGAATATTTTTTGTTCATGTATTTTGTTCGAATTTTATTTTTTCATGGACCGAAACTAATACAATCGAAATTATAATATAAACCCTCAGTTCACTATTCATTTAATTTCAAAATTCTTTAAAATTTCGATATTTTTTAGATCCTTAAAAAAATGGCCTCTAATGCTGAAGCTAAATCTCCTGAGATAAGAAAATGCAACGCTAGTAATTTTGTAACATTCTCTTAAGCTCTCGAACTTTTTTTTTTAATTTTATGTTTTTAAAGTTATTAATCAAAATGATAAAAAGTTTGTTCGTGTAATGTTGACTGCTCCTGGTCTCAAAGTTAAACGTCAAATGAATTTGGCCAAAGCCCCGATTAACTGTAGAATCCTTCATCTTGAATACAAAAAACAGTAAGTTGGTCAATTTTGGACTTTTTAAAATTTTATCTAAAATTATAAATTTAAGCTCAGTTAGTATCAAATTTGTGATCAATGAAGGTCTACTCAACGAGACTGTTTTTGAATACGAAAACGACGAGGACAACTATTTCAATGGACCAATACAAATTGAAAAAAGTCATTTAAAGTATACCGAAAATGGTATTGATATTTATGCAAGAAAAGCTTATGATTGGACTTTATAAATTTATTTTTTTTTTACTTTAATTTTTTTTTTGGAAATTTAGGAAGTTAACACCGTGATAATTTGCAGTCTTGATCCGGTTACTCAATGAAAGACTGAGAATGATTCGTAAAAGAATGCAAGTTTTTGCGGTGTTTGACTTCCTAAACTTTGACTGTAGAATGTTAACTGTAAATGTAACCCTTTTTTTTGTACTCCAATAGACCGATCAAATTAAGAGTTAAACGACTTTTTTTGTGCTTTTATTAACTGAATAAATTAAAATTTAATAAAAAAAATTGTGTCAGACATTCTCTACAACCCAGCAAAAAAAAAAGAAAAACGAACTTACAAAAAAAAGGCAAATAAATTATTTGTTTAAAGGATATTGGTGAAGTTCGATTCTTTGTTCGATACCAAAACGAGCTTTGCATTCACCTCTTGTCATCATATAAATACCTTCTTCGTCTCGCTTGAAACCTTTTTTTTCCGAAAACATATCCCAGAGATCAGCAAAATCGAACGATACTAATGTATGACCGTCTTTTTGTAAATAAACTGAAATTTTGCCTGAAAAATATGTTTTTTGTTCGAATTTGCCTGAGTATTGATTTTCTTGAACGACTAGTTCAGCGGTAGTTTTTGTCATGCCTTGAACCTTGAAAAATAAAATTTGTTAAAAAAAAAATAAGTAAAATCGTCTTCCGAAAACGTACCCTAACGTTGCTTTCAATAGACCATGACATTTCTTCTTGAATACTTTTTGTTAAACCCTTTTCAACACTGTATTCTTGTCTAAAACCAGCACCAGCTTCAGCTACAACCCCTGGTAGTTGAATTTCAAGTGAAATATCAGCTGATCTCTCGCAAACATAACCTTCTTTAATTTCGATTTGACATGTCGAAGTTGTTTTTCGTTCGGTTCTTAGCAAATATTCTTGATCAAAATTAGTATCGTTAACGAATTGTGAGCTAAACAAAACGGATGATTTAGGGGTTTTTGGGATCATTTCGTTCTGATAGTTTGGTTTACAGTGACGAACCCTTTTAAAATAAACTTGATTAAAACTGGTAAATAGAATTCAAGCTTTGAGTCAAAGTACCTTAATTTTTTGTAATCAATTACTTTTGTTAAATCGGACCAACTGTTGCCTTTGCATACACTTTTATAATCTTTATCTCTTAGTTTAAACAAATTTTTGGCATATTCTTCGATTATTTCGTCTATATAAGCAACGGTCATGTTTGAAGATTTTTTCTAAAAAACACGCAAAAATTTTTCTAGTTAATTTTCGTTTTCATTTAAAAACTAAAATAGATTTTATGTTAAAAAAGTTAATTCTAAAAGTTTGTTTTAAGCAATTAAGTCCTAAGACTTTGAAATCGGTTTAATGATTAAACAACTAAAACTAAAATCTTACCAAAATAAGCAGTATTTTCCTCATTTAATTTCAATATTATCACTGTATAAAATCTTTTAAGGCTAAATATCGGAACAATTAAAAAAGTTTTTTTTTCGAAAATTTTCCATTATGACACAGGGTCATAGAGACAGTCAAGTTTCTCGGACCCTAAATACCCACCTTACTCGTAAGTTCTCTTAAGACTTTTTACTGGTCGGCAAGACGCGTCCAGTATAGATTTTCAGCCCGATGAAAAAATTAACTTGAAGTAACATCTTATCAATTCCATTTGGATAGACTTTTATCCATTCAAAAATAATTGAATATCAAAATTTTCCAAACTCAACAGAGGGATGACTCTAGTTTCAATCGGTAAAAATACTTTTTGATGTTTAATCAATTTCGTTGGACTATCGAACATGTCCTAACGAAAAAACAACGAACCTTTCAAATTAATTACTTGTAGATCTTAACGAATTGATAAAGAATATGTGCGTGGCTTGTTGTACAAGCGGTTTGGTAAAAAATAAAAATGGAATTTCTTAAACAAAAAAACGTATTTTTTGAACATTAAATTTTACAAGAAATTTAACTTTATGGTTGATTTAGGGCTTAACTTTATTAATCGAGAGCGTGAGACTCCCTTGGGTTTTAAGTTCAGGGTCAGATCAGGGTTAGCTTAAAAGTATCTTTTTTGTTAAAAAACAGCTGAGAATTCCGAATTTAACATCCGTTTTATGATACAATTTTTATCAGCGCCTTTTTAACCCCATGCAGCCAACGAGTAGATCTATATATTATATAGTTCTATCACGGATTTTTTAGTATTAAAAAGATTAAAATTTTTTAAAGCACTGCTTACCAAAATTTTCAGACCAATTGACCTTAAACAGTTCAGAAAGGAAAAAAAAAATCCGGAATAACAGATTATGTCGAATTCTCTTCTGGTTAAATGAGAACTGATAGAGCCTTTAAAAACTTAAATTTGAAATGAGATTTGAGATCTTTTTTAGCTAAAAAAAGTAGACTATGCAAAATTAAAGCTATTTAAAACCTAAAGAGAGCTGTTATAGGAAAAATTTTGTTAAATCATTCTTGTCAAAATCAAAATTAATCGATTTAATGCTTAGATTAAAGCGAACGCATGAAAATTGTTGAAATATTATTAAACTAGGATTTCTAAATGATTAATTAGAAATAAATAAAAAAAAAAACTAAAACTAAAACTAAAAAACTAATTGATGAATATAAAAACACTGACTTCAAGTTCATTGTTCTTACGTTGATTTACGTCATTTATCATCGAACTTGGTATTAAGCTGCTAATAACGCTATTATCTTGATTATCAAAATTGCCAAAGCCAGTTAAATTTTTAAGAGTTGTCATTGACATTTTTTCCACAAAAACAAACAAAATTTTTTTTTTTAAAATCTAAAAAAAAATAATAAAATTTTTTTATTTTAAATTTTGGTACTAAAAAAAAAGATTATTGAAACAAAAAGTATGTGTTAGTTTTGTAGACGAGGTCGAATGATGACAGGTGGTAAATTATTCAATCGATTTTTTTTGTTTTGTATTGGAAGAGTCTGATAATCATGAAACGCGACTGTAAAACTTTAATTTAATTATTAAGAATAATAGAAAATCTAGGCCATTGAATTTTTTTTCCATTCCAAAAAAACTTTTCAATGTCTATGTTTTTTTTTGTTTTTGAATTTCACAGAATTCGGTCAATTCTAATTTTTCAATTTAAAAAAAAAAAACTTCATAGCGAAAAATTTCAAGGCTGTGAAATTAATTAATTAATGATCTTGGTAAATACACACTGGAAAGAATTTACGGACATATCCGTATAAAAAACTTCAGCGGGAAAATTACTCTACATTTATCCGGTTGAGGAAAAACAAGTTTTGACAAAATTAATTATTAATAGTGTCGAAATGGGCGTGGTGGTAAGGGAGAAAACCGTCGAGCTGCAAACCATCTACAACCCTGGTCATGGTTTTGAAGGTTCAAGGGTCCATGAAGCTTCACATTTCTTCATTTTTCTATGAAATCTAAATTTTCATTTTTTTTCAAATTTCAAAATATGGAAATTTTTGAGGAGATTTAGATTTTCAGAACCCCTTGAAGCTTCATGATGGTTTATTTTTGGAAGTTTTAGATGCCCAGGGTTGTACATTATATTCAGCAGACCCCGAATTTTCAATGGGATCCAAAGTACAGTTCTAGTCTAAACACTAACTACGCAGAAGAAGAATTTTGATGACTACGATGATTCCTTTTGTCACTGAATGTGCGTGTTAAATAGGAAAGGAATTATCTAAAAATTCAACCTGAAATTTCGACAAAATTAAATCATGCGATTTTTTGTTAGAAAAATCGCAGGTTTTTTTGAAAGTGAATAAAAAATGAGGAATTGAACAATTTAGCTTTTTTTCTGAAAGTCATGTTTAGAAAAAATTTTAACCTCTCGAACAAAAAAAAACAAAAATTCCTTTCATTCGGAAAAAAATAATTGAAGAAATAAATTCTTGTGGTTTCCGAGATAGTTTATTTGCTAAAAATTCATTCAACATTAAAAAAATAGAAAGTCCGATAAAGCACTTCTAATCCATTCAATAACAATAACAGTAACAAACAAAAACTTTCTACAAAATTAATTAAAAAGAAACTTTATCGTTTGGAATTTATTTTTTTTTGAATTATGAACAATTCACCTAATCCGTTTTCTTTTAATCATGCACCGGAAAAACAATAACAATCTAAAAATATTTATGCTTTTGAAAGTATTCCCCCAAATGATTTTTTTTATTTTTGTTTATTTAAGTTGTTCATTCAATCGGAATTATTTTTTTATCAGGTTTTTTTTTCTCCTAATTTTCGAAAATTAATGAAAACACTAAAAAATACTTTAAAGTAATCTGAGCATGACTTTTTGATTACAAAAATTGTAAAGATTAGTTTTAAAATTAAACTTGAAGATAACAGTATCATTTGATGTCTTGTTAATCTATTAAAAAAAGAACGAGTTTCCATGTAAACAAGATGAGAATTTATAAAACCACTCGTCAAAAATTCAATCCAGCTGTTTCTGTCTTTAATACACCTGTCACATTTTTTTAACTGTTAAGCTATCCAAGAACAACTATCTTAATTAGTCACTTTATACTGCACTTGCGCAGAATTAATGGCTTGCAGGACCAGTACCGTACCCAAACCGTACTAAAAATTCATGATTTTGCGAAATTTGAGTACGTCACGAGTACGCTTAAGTACGCCACTAATTCGGCGAAAAAGCAATATCTATTTTGTGAAAGATCAAAAGGTGAACCGTAAACTCTCGTTCACAATTACATGTATTAGTAGAAATTTCTACTATAATTGCAATATGCTTCAATTGAAATTAAACCGTAGACGTTCGATTACAATTGCGCAATTGTGATCGAACGTTTACGGTACCTTGACTTTTGAACTTATTAAATGTACTTAATGAAAGTACAGTGTTTTTATATAAATCTTTACGCTTGGAGTTAGAGAACGCTAGAAGTAAAAAAAACACATTTCTATTTTATCTAACGCTTGATCTCGTGCAGTAACAGTGTCTCTTGCACATTGGCTAGGGTTCGTCTAATATTTCTAAGGCTATCTTTAACGCTTTTTCTAACAATACTATCGCTAACAAATTGTAATTTTTAAACGCTTTTTTGAAAAAAGTAAATTTTAAAATAAAAAAACTGTAGATTTTAACTGAGCCAACTTTTGAGGAAAAGTTCTAATTTTAATCACTGCTAACATAATAAAACTAACATAGCCGAAGCAGTTAGTTTAGTTTAGTTTAGACCTTTCAAGCAGCTGTCATAGGGTTTTTAAGCCTTTAGCGTATTCGTGACGTTTTTTTTAATTTATGTTCTTCATTTTTTACTGGAAAAACACATGTAAAAAATTAGATTTCCTGAATCTGAATGTTTGGTTACATTAAAAAAAAAAAACTTAGAATTCCGAATTTGACATCTGTTTTAAGCTGTAATTTTAACCAGCGCCTTTTTAACCCCATGAAGCCAACGAGTAGATTTATGAAGGTTCTATCACGGATTTTTAAAAATTAGAATTTTACAAAGCACTGCTTAGCAAAATGTTCAGACCAACTGACCTAAACAGTATTTAAGCTCTTTTCACTCTTCCCTCGTTAATCTTATTTTGTTGATAATTTTTTGGTCGGTTTATTGATAATGTCGGATTATTGAGGTGTAATCCAATAGAAAAATATTACAGTGGGAAATTTAAGAAATGTCGGATAAGAGAGGTTAGACTGTAGTATGATGATTCCGTTTAGAGGTACGTTTTAAAAAGTCTATCAACTGCATCAAATTTTATACTTTAATCACAATTACAATCTGTAGAATTTTCATCATTTTTTTAATCTTAGTCCTACAACTTCAAGGACACATTTCGTAATCTAACTCTGAATATTTTTTTTAATGTAAAAACTGAAAGTAATTTCTATTCGAAAAAGAAGCCAAACTAAATCCGATTAGAAAACAAAAAGTCCAAATATAGAAAAAAAAGAGATTAAAAAAACACTTGAAGAAAAAAAAAAAAGATTTTTTGTTGAGAAATGTAAATTTCTAACAGAACAATTGATGCTCACTTTTATTTTATTTATACAGTTTTAAAAATGTATTAATTATATTTTAAATATTTTCTTCTTTTTTTTTTTTAAATGTCAACCTGTTTCATTAATAAATAGCCCATTTTTTAAAGTACCATTTCGTTTTATTTTGTTGTTGTTGTTGTTGTTATTGTGTTTATCGTATTTATTTTATGCTCTATGAGTTCAAAAATTTTTGCTAATGATTATTTTGTTCGAAGAAAAAATATAATCGAATTAAACTTAAAATAACATTTCTCTAAAACGAGATTTTTGTAGTTTTGAGCAAATAGTCCAGTTCTCTCTCTCTTTTTTTTAATTGAATTTTGAATGCTATTAGAACGGCTATTGACACACTAAAAAAATATGATTTGTTATTGTTGACCACTTGAAATTCGATTTCTCTTAATTATCTTTTAAGAAAATTAATTCCTTGATTCTTTAATTTTTTTTTCTAAACTGACCTTTTTTTGGATGAATTTTTTTTCTTTGTTATTTATACATGGTTAAAGTTATTGGACTTCGAAACTAGAACTGGAAACATTCAATCACCGCTATGTGATTAACTAGAAACAAAAAAAAAAGAGTTTCTGCTTAATTTCATTTGAAATTAAATATTTTCCTCTAACAGACAAAAGAATTCAAATGAAATTTAATGATTATTTGAATGAATTAATCGCCGGTTTTTAACTTGTTGAAATTTAATATTTATTTTTTATTTATTCAATTTTTTTTTTGTTTGAGAGACCTTAACAAAATATGTTTGATCTTGAAATTTTACGGAAAAATTTTCCTCTCTTTTTGTTCCGAAAGGAATTAGAAAAATGTTAAATTTTTGAAACTAAAACAAAATTGACGAAAAAAATAAGAGTCGCATAAATAACTTTTACCATAAAGAGACATTTGAAAACTTATGAAAGGTTGTGAAATAATAAACTCCACTACAAGCTTTCCATCCAAAAGACATTGAGCACTTTAAAAACATTCTGAAAAAGACTCCTCATTAAGAACTTTTACATGTTAAAGCATCCCATCACACAAAAAAGCTTAAGAGCCTGTTGAAATGAACATGTTAGTTATATGTTAGTTTCAGTGGGAAAGGGCGAAATTCGATTGCTGAATAATTGGGTCTATTCAAAAATTTGACCATGTATTCACAAATTTTACTTTGAAAAAATTACCAGTAATAAATATGATCCGATGATCACGAAATTCCTGATAGGATCCATTGTTTTGAACTTAGAAATTGTGCCGAGTCGTTTGCTCTTCCTCTTTCAATAAAATTTAAGTAATCATTTTTATAAGATGAATTTCCTACAGTCTGGAAACAAGCAAATGTAGCGCCTAGGTCGGTTCGAGACTTTCTCCTAAGAATTATCGTCCCGTGTCCTTAAGTTGTGTTCTATGCAAAGTTTTTGAGGGCATAATCAAAGAGTCAATGTTGGAACATTTTTTGAGAAACAATTTAATTTCATTTCAACATGGCTTCCTTCCTTAAAAGTCGTGCTCAACCAATTTGGAGACTCTAGATCTTATCTCCAATGCTATAGCTCAGGGTTTCTCAGTGGACATTATTTACACTGATTTTGCAAAGGCTTTTGATCAAGTCTCCCACAGAAAACTTTTTTACAAGCTTAAATTTTTTGGTTTTGGTGATTGTCTAATTAACTGGATAAAATCGTTTTTGTAAAATCGTTCAAAAAGGGTAGTGTTAGGGGACGTTAGCTCGGGTTAGGTAAAAGTTAGCAGTGGAGTTCCACAAAGTTCAGTACTCGGTCCTCTCCTCTTTGTTATTTATATTAACGATATTTAAATTAATAATGTTGGAGCTATAAAGTTATTGTATTGTTCCATGTTTGGTGCGACCATGGTTAGACCGCACTGTTAGTTCTTGGTGTCCTTATTTGAAGAAAGATATAAATGAATTAGAGAAAGTGTAACTAAGAGCAACAAAGCAACGTTACTTGGATTATACCCAACGCTTGTCTAAACTAGATTTAACCAATCTCAGAACAAGAAGATTAGGGGATGACCTAATTCAAATGTACAAAGTGGCAAACAAATACGAACAATTACAGTCTGAACACAAGGCCCGCAAGCAGAAGATATGAATTTAGAAGAAATAGTCATGGTCTAACAAGTGCACCTGTAAAAAATTGTTAACTTTTTTACAAATAGAGTTGTGAATGAGTGGAACAGACTTCCGGAAGAGGTGGTAAACGCAAAGAACCTGAATAGTTTCTAAGCGATGTTTGGATTCCGAAACAAAAAAAACGACTGCTACAGCTCTTTAGAGTTATGCTTGGATGACCTCCAAGCTGCAGTTTAAACTACTATATCCCATTTGTACAGTTCAATAAAAAAGAGTATACATGTTTCTTATTCACAAAATAATTTCTATTTTTTATCGTGACACTAGCTTCTAATTTATGAAATGAAAAACTGAATCAGGAAATAAGGTAAATATTAGCAAAAAATTCTATTTTAATTATAAACTAACAATTCCTGTTTTAAAAAATATAATGAAACAACAAGATAAAATCGTATCGATTTCTGAATCAAACGAGAAAATTTTTGTATAGTAAAATAAAAAAAAGCAGCAAATTATGAGCTTTGTAATTAATTCTTATCTCAGACACATCAGTTTTAAAACTAAAAATTCATTTTTTTTGTTACTTGTAAAAATCAGCATTAAATTATTTATTTTTTATCTTTTCGAGCATGTAAAAGAAAAAACAACAAAAACTAATTCATTTTAATTAATTTTGATAACTGTAAAAAAAACATTCTGTTATTGATAAGCTTTTTAAACAAAAATAATTATTAATGTTTGAATTTGAAAGCCGAAAAGTTTACGATATATCCTTGTTCAATAGCGAACAAGTATCTTAAAGAAAAATTGAGATTTATAAAAGAAATGTATCCCTTGGGTTCATTTGTAAGCCTTTTTTCAAAAAATCTTAAATTATTTGAAAGTCTTAAAGCTAAATCTAGACAACAAAAAAGATTATTTTTTTCTAACAAACAGTAATCAATAGCTTTTAAAGTCGACTTGTAAAATTAGATAATTTTTTGAAAAGTTATTCTCAGCTCTAGAAATTGTCAAAATAGACCGAAAGATTGGTGTATACCGAAACAATAAAAACACTCAAAACATTTTTTTATCGAATCTAAAATAACCTTCAAAACATATTTTTTACAATTATTTGATACAATTAGAGTATAATTTTTGAGGAAATCCTAAATAAAATTTAGACGGAAGATAGCTTAATTATACGCCATTTTTAAAACAAAATTTCGTAAATTATTCAAAATAAAAATTTAATGTTTTTTTTTGCACCAATTGCAATATTCTCTACAGGGGTTCTTGTGAAAACGTTTCGTCCGGAACGACCCTTTAAAACGGTTCAAAAGTCCATCAATTTAAGTTCAGTCTCCCAGCGGCGTAGCCAAGATTTTACAAATGGAGGGGTTCATATCAAAATGGGTCGCAAAAAATTATAGTGTATAAAATAGATTTTTTTCATTTTAAAAGTTTTTGTACACTTATTTGTTAGAAATATGTCTAAAATAGTTAAAGCGTTAACTAACTCTTATATCCGTGTTATTGATATCCCTAAGATCTGTTTGATACGAAGATTCTAAGTCAGTCTTTATTAATAAAAGCTGTCCAAATTTCATATTGAACCCCTCTAATTTTTTAAATAGGGAGCTTCGAGCTCTACCTGGATACGTCACTGCAATCTCCTTCCGAAGACTGATTTCGTCCTTGATTCTAGGAACAAAACAAAACGTTTGAACAAAAATCTTTTGAACTTGAACGGATTCCCAAAGACCGAAAGGTACGTACATTTTCCAAAGAATCACTAAAGAGATTTTCTGAATTTTAAAAATCGAAAACAGGTTAAAAAAGGAAGGACGTAGCATATCTTGCTGTCCTATGCTTGTAATATTACTTGATTTAAACAATTATAACTTATATGCTTCAAATCATAAATCCTACTAGCTTTGAATTCTATTCCTCGTATATGATTCAATAAAATCAAGTAAAAAAGTGTCTTTACATATTTCTCTCATAAATATCACAAGTAGGCTGTTTACATACCAGCGATTCTTTTAAAACTTGAACAATTTTTTTTGAAAATTTATGAAATCCATACTGTGTAGATAATGTAATATCAGTAGGTACTTGGTACCTAGTAAAATCCGCACCTATTCCTATAGAGAAAAACTCAATCTTTAAAGTTGATTCGGCAGACAAATAACTTTCGGAATTTTTACCCTAACTTGATTCTTCTCTATTCTTGTCAGCTCGGTAAACAAAAAAATAAATCCCAAAGAGAATAGGATGATAAAATGAAAAATACTGAATGTACAAGTTTTAATTGATAAAAAAACTTTTGTATTATTTTGAGTATATATCGACAATAAATTTCGTAATTTTCTACACCCAAATACCAAACCAAAATAATAATCACAAACCTCCAAATAATAGAACTGAATTTTAAAATAAAAAACAATTAATCATACACTAATATAGAGGGAATTGAAAGAAAGATCTCATTTATAAAATTTTATTCAAAAACAAAAAAAAAATTGATGGAATCAAATATATTAAAGGTTGTATATAATATCTTCATCGTTTCATATGAAATTTCCATATAAATGAGAAATCTAAAATATGCTAAAGTTATCTAACTCTCTCTCTCGATAACAAAGAGAGAGAGAGAACAAAATCAAATGTGTTAACTTTAATAAACCAAATATTAAGTCAAGTTTTTTTTTGTTTTAGGGATTATTAATAATATATAAAAGTGTTTATTTAAGATAATTAGATTTTTAGCTTAGAAATACTGTAAATGTAAGTCTCAGAAGCTTTTAAAACAAATAAAATTATTCTCTCTCTCTCTTTTTTTGTTGTTGTTGTTTTAGTTTATGATGGTTGCTTTTAATCAGACATAATGGCATAAATCAATAAATTTTTCTTTCCAAAAACAACCTGATTTTACTCGTATAAAAACAAACTAATAAATCTCTTATCTGTATTTAACATCATGAACAAAAAAAGAAATAAATATCTTCAAGTCATAAAGCAGGTTTATTTAAAATCGATTAATCTTTAATTACAAAATTATTCATTATCTCTTTAGGGTTTGTAATTTGAGTTTTTAAATGTATCTACTTCAACTTCGAAGATTTCAATAATGCGTTTCAAAGATTTTTATTTTTCCTGTTTTAAAAGCATATCGTCGAATTTGATCTTGACTTTTTTTATTTTATTTTTTAAAGTGGAATCAAATTTCATTAAGATCAAGAGCTTTAAAAATTGATTTGTATTTTTTTGTCTTTAAGGGCTAAAAGAGTCGATTAGTTTGTTTGACGATAAAAATTTAAGCTTGTCTAAATATTTATCTACTGTAAATTTCGAGGAGTAATCTTAAAAATCAGTTTGATCGTTTAAATAGAAACTAGCCATAAGTCTTATTTTGAGATGAAGTTTATTCATTTACAGCAAATTTTGAAACATACAGGTTCCTTTCATGAACGTTCAAATTTAAATTGTTCCCCGACGTTCAACAATGTTCCCAAAGTTTCCAAAATTTTATAAAAGTTTCTTTAAAAAAATTTAATTTTTTTAACTTTTTTTCAAAATAATTTGAAACAAGAAAAAGGGAATTTAGTTTTTCGTAAAAAGTTTAAAAAGTGTTTGTATTAGGATGATATCAAAGTTGAAAAAGTATATCAAGTTTGAATTACAAAAATTTTTCCAACTTTAACGATGCTAAATATTTATGAAAAAATGAAAATTCTTGAAATTTATTAGGTTAAACGGACTTACGAAAAAATATCTCATTTGGAAAATTCACAAAATAGTAAAGTTTCGGCAAAAACAATCCAGAAAAGTGTAAAGAGATAGATAAGAGAAATCACCGGTATAATTTTTCTAACCTGCATCTTGTATTAAAAATAATCGCTTTTACAGTCGTATCGCCGTTATATCCCACTATCATTATATCCCCTCGGTTTTATAGCCCAAAAAACCTTAAGAACGGTTTTCTCTAATATTTTATGTGTAAAGTTTATTTTTGATTTATCCCATCTTTATCCCCAAAATTTAATTATAACACAGACAAATATTAGAACATAAACACTTATTGCATACAATTGTCTCTCTATTAAAACCCAAAATTTTTGCGTACGTAGACTGCAGTCATTTGAACCTTAAAAATTGAAAGTTCATTTTTTACCGCCGAATACAACGTCGCATATACAGCCTCTGAATGCTGCAATAATAAAAACTTTCAAGTCCCATTACAGAAAGCTTCTTGTCTCTCACTGGTTGAATAAGTTTAAAACTAAGAAATCAATTGAAAATATTACAATAAAGGATGCAATTTATTTCATTGAAGATCCGTGGGGTTTAATCGATCAACGCACAATAAGACGGAATAATGGGCAAAAAAATAGAGTTGCCGAATATTCGTCTATTCGGATATTCGATTATTCAATTTTAGTTTCAATTAATGAGATGTACCAAAAATTTTGCCGGATATTCAACTAAATTTTTATCAGAAAATGCTGGATATTTAGAATATTCTATTTTTTAGACCCTTGAAAAAACGACATTGTCGGATATTCGATTATCTATTTTTTTAATTAATTGCCCTGCCGGATATTCGGATATACGATTTTTCATACTTTTTGAAAGTTTTCAAGCACGATGTTAAATTGTTATTCCTAAAACAAGAGGGGTGCTTTTTATTTAAGAATATTTGAAAGGTATTTTAGTGCTTTTCAACAAAAAAAGCTTTTCGAAAAGGGTCCTGTGACCTCGGGGCTTTTGAGATTAGAGGGGGAGACTGTGACAAGCTTATAAAAAAAGCCACTTACATCTGATTTATCAGGGTAGTTAGAACCGGGGTCGACGGCCAATCCAAATAACGGCCGTCATTTTCATTAGAAAGTTGAATAATCGAATATCCGTATATCCGTCTGAGATAGCAAGTGGTGAAGTTTAGTTCAAAAATTTAAGTTCAATTTTTGAAAATCGAAATAACTCTTTTCACATAGGTCTTATGCTTGATCTGGATATGTAACAAAGTGTAACAAACTTTGTTACAAAATTGGGCGACCTTTGCAAAAAACTCTGCAACCTAATTGCGCATTTATTTAAATACTTTTAAATGGTGTGCATTTTGCAAAGAATATGCACTCATTTTGCAGAGATCGCTCAATGGTGTAACAAAGTTTGTTACACTTTGTTACATATGCAGAGCTTGCATAAGGCCCGTGCAAAAAAAGTTATTTCGATTTTTAAAAATTGAACTGAACTTTTTGAACTAAACTTCACAATGCTTCTGAGATTAAATATAAAGTCTTTCTTTATCCTGATTTTTTGAATAATAGGCAAAGAAAATGAATAATTGCATAAAAAAAAATTGCCCATATCTCATAAGACGCTGTTGGAGACATAATGAAATCTTGACCAAAGATCAAATAAAATTACTTGGTGTCGAACCAGAACCAATACCTATAAAGTTAGACGATTTTGTTATTTTATTGAAAAAGTTAAACGATATAAACAACGAAGCAGACTTGAACCCTGAAGAGTATATTGATATCGATTCGGCCTGTTCAACTTTTGAAATACCATGTGATCTTAGTATTCTTGAGGATGTATTAGCTCATTCTAGCCCTCCGTGTTCTACAAATGTTTTAGTCAATCGAGAAGGAGAAGAAGATTGTGACGACGAAGAACCGAAGTACATATCTCTTAAGAAGGTAGAGAGCTAATGAAAAAATATATTCAATTCTTGGAACAGTTTGATAATATTAAACCCGATAGTATAAACGGAGTTAGGGAATCTTTTAAAACATGCGAATTGGACCATTTTAAAAAATTAAAACAGAACGAAATCTTTTAAGCCGAAAAAATAGTATTCTTATACGTTTTGTATATAACGTTCATGAACGTTCCCAAGAGGAACCTGGGAATGACCAGGACTGTAGATTATCATCTCTTTTCAGCTCTAGTTTATAATTCTCTATTCAAATGTTTTTAGTTGTATTTTTATTGTAAAAAGTTTTGAGTAAAATAAAAGAAATATCATCAATACGGTAATACCGTGTTTAAGAATGTCCAAATTATAACCCAATTTACCAATTCTTGATTATTTTTATTAGTACTAGTAGTAAATTATACTACGACTCAATAGGGTAAAACTTCAAAGGAGTTATGGCATAAAAATTCAGTAGTATTCTACTGAAAAAAATATTTTTCTAACCTTTTCCGATGAAATTGTAAAATTCAAATTTTGAATTATATCCACCAAGTCATACTTTTCGATGATCATTGCTGGTCATTCATGGTCATTCATGGGCGAACGATCATGAAAGATTTTTTATGATGAAAGCTCATTTCTTTGACCTTCATCAACTTTCAAGATTTTGAAGATCCAAGAATTAGCTTTCACCATAAAAACCTTTTCTGACAACGTTCTCCAATCTAATCATGAATGACCAGCGCTGTATATGTAAAATGTATTTCAATACGGTCACTTGTCCTTGTGTGCTTTTCTAATTTTGAATCATATCACAAAAATTCAATGATTCGATCAGGAGTTTTGTCAAGTTTAGACAAATTAATCGATTTTATGTTTTTTTATTAAAAGAGGTCCGTCCTCACGTTGTCGGTTTGCTTTTTTGAAAGTCACCTCGGATTACCAAATATTTTGCTCAAAAAATAAAAAATTAGCTAAAAGAAAAAACCTTTTCAAAGCCGATACTCTTTCCAAAAATTAGTTTGTTTATTTAGTTATTTAATCCATCAATCAAAATTAAATATTTCTAGAACCTAATTAAAATTTTACAAAATTTGCTTTGTTTTTAGTTAGGATTCAGGCAATTTCTTTTTATTTCTATCTGAACAAACCAAAGTATTTCTTGAATTCTTGCAACAACAACAAAAAAAAGAAAATTATCTTTCGGCATTTATTTATAATTATCAAAAAATAAAGCTCCATAACTTATTAACTTAAACAAATGAGATAAATTAAGGAAATACTTGAATTAATATGATCCTTGAATCGTGTGTTTCTAATCAATCGTAATTAGATTTCAATTTTCTGTCATCAAAATTTTTTCCCAACAAAAAAAAAACAAACAACCTTTTAAACAAAAAATAAATATAAATTAGCTTCGAGTTTCTACCTATTAACAAAAACTTTAAAATAATAAAAATAATGAATTTTGATACTGAACATAAAATACTCA
This sequence comes from Brachionus rubens, assembly GCA_022207745.1. Taxonomy (NCBI): domain Eukaryota; kingdom Metazoa; phylum Rotifera; class Eurotatoria; order Ploima; family Brachionidae; genus Brachionus; species Brachionus rubens. Next base: position 573,315 of record JAJVHD010000051.1, read on the forward strand.
CATCAATTTATCCAGCTAATATTGACTATAACGATGAAATCCCAAGTGACGGTCAAAAGGGCTATTGGATAAATAGACATGAAGAATCAAACTGGAAAGGAGAAATACCTTTGAGTGAGTATGAGATTAATATTGACAGTAGACCTGAAGTATTAGTTAAAGAAACTAATCAAAAACTTGAGTATGTTCAGGAAATAGCTATTCGGTACTTGAGACCACCTACACCTTGTCCAGAAGAAATTGTGATAAATAAACTCGCAGATATTGAAACCCCACCAGCGCCTCCAATAATTATACGCCAAGAACCTTTAAGACCTAAAACCCCAGAGCCTTTAGTCATTCGAGAAGCCCCACCTCCACCACCACCCAGAATTGGTCGCAAAGTAATAACTATCAGTGGTAAAAAACTTCCACCACCTCCTAGAAGAGTCATTATCGAAAGACTTCCATCACTACCAGAGAAACCTCCAGCTATTATTGTTGAAAGATGGTTACCTTATCCAAAAGTTAAGCGAAAAGTAGTGTATACTAAAATTCCTGAACCAGTTGTAGTCCGTCCAAAAAATCTTATCATTCAATGGAGCCCACCTGAGATTGGTATTAAACAAGACTTCAAATATTTGGGAGTCACAAAAGCTAGTCCTGAAGATTATGTTCAAAAATATGGACCAACTTTAAAAAATTCGAATGATTTACCAGAATTTTTGAAAAATATAAAACCACCAAATGGGATTACACTAGCAGCCGAATCAAATCAATGTCCGATTGAATTAATAGGTGATGTACATGTTTTGAAAGAAATTGATTTAGATAAGGAAAATTTGGGTGAATACAAAGAGTTGATTAATAATTTAAAAAGTAACAACGAGTCATCAGTTTCAAGTTCTTCGGAATTGAGTCAATCAGAAAAAATTGATTTAGTCGAAAAATGGTATCAAAAAATGAAATTGGATACAAATGGACAAATTCCAATTGAAGAAGCTGAGAAATTATTTGAAAAATTAAGAGAGCGTTCAGTACTGGCATATTTAACAAAAGATGTTTTTGTTAAGGAAAATTTCTCGAATTTAAATTCATCTTTAAGTAAAGATGAATTCGTTCGAGCTTTCCTTAAAATTTTAAATTGATGTTTTTTTTTTTAATTTAAAATTTGAATGATTCTAAATCATTCAAATAAATTTAATAATTTTAATTCAAGTTGCTTTTTACAAAATCCTTAATGTAAATTTTCTTGCTAGAATATTATCAAACTTTTAAGCCAAAGACTCTAGTATTTTTTGCTCTTTGATGACGCCCTTCTGATCATTATTCAAACACTGATCTTGATTTTTAAAATAAATTTTCTATTGATCAACTTTAAATTAAGCGTCGGGCGTATTTCTTAATCCACACTCATGAAACATCTAGCTATTTTTCGTAGCGTACCGTACCCGATAATCTCTAGCCAGCGTACCTCCGTACCTTTAGCGTACCCCAAGCGTACCGTACCCACCGTACCGGCAAAAACAAAAGACCTGTTTTTGATTAAAAATAACACTTCACTTCATTTTTTTTAAATTTCTTTAATTTTAAAAAGAGAAAGCAAAAATAAAGAGTAAATTAACATAGAATGACTAAAATCCATTTTTTTAAATAGTCTTTAATTTTGAAAAGAGAAAAAAAATTCATTCAAAAATTCTGTTTTTTATTAAAAACTCTTGGGTACGCTAAAGGTACGGTGGTACGGTTGGAACGGTGAGTACGGTACGCAAAGGATACGGTACGCTACGCCTACGGTACGCTACGCAAAAGGAGAAAATTCGCTAGAAGTGCAGTATCTTTATCTTATATCCGAAAATATGTGTTGTTGGAGATCATTACTCAAGCTTGCAAGCACCTTTTAAAAATCTATTTTTTGACGATATTTCATAATCGCTCTGAAGTGAGCTTCTTTATAAAAACAAATTTTCAATTAGAGACATGTCATAAGTAAAATTACGGAGTAATCTAAGTGGGTTTACACTTTAGAAATATGGTTGCAATCTTCATAAGCCTGAAAATTTTTCATTAAATCAGGATGATCTGTTTGCCCATATTTCAGGGACGAGTCTATATTTTTGCCAAGCGAAATCAAGGGCTTCACTTGTATTTTTTTAAAAAATTTATCCGAAAAAAATGAGATCGAAGAAAAAGAATATCAAATCCCTTAGATTATTTTTAAAGTTATAGATGATATAAAGGGGGGGGGGAGGGGGGGAGGGAGGGGGGGAGGGGGGGAGGAGAGAGAGGGGGGGGGGGGGGGGGGGGGGGGGGGGAAGGAGGGAGGGGGGGGGTTGAATTTACAGCATAATGGTTACAAAAGTTTTCGAAGAATACTTAGGTTGGTAAAAATTTGATAAAAACGGTAGGAAAAATATTTTGAGGGAAATAAACATTTTATTAAGGATTTTTCTAGGAAAATACGATTGCTTGTGATTTAAAAATTTTTGAAAAAAAAAATCTTCGACAAGGATTCGTACTCCTGAATCTTTGATCAAAGCAAAAAAAAACCAACAACGCTGACAAGAACTCGGTCTATAAACAATTGTAATAATTTTCAAATTAAAAATTGACATGATTTCGTCATATTCGAATGAGAAATAATATTTGCAATTTTTTAGAAAAAAAATCTCTATTTTTAATGCAAGTAGTGAGAATTTAAAATATAAGAAATAAACTAAATAATATTGGCTGGGAGAGGCGGCGCTCTCTTGTAATCTAGTCACTTGGAGGCTGTTTTGTGGATTGCTTACATTTGTGGGAGCTCTGGTTTTAGTTGTGCCATGTTCAACAGACGTCTACACAAAGCTCGGCATAAATTTGCGTCTTTTTGGAGGAGTCTAGAGTGACCAGGTTGCCTAAGGGAGGAGAGAACCGGTCCAGAGCTCGAAAGGCAGCAGATCAAATCTCCCGTGTCGAGCAGTAGTTGGGATTAGCGTTTGTGAATAGTCGACGGTAGACAGCCCATATGGTAAGTGAGACTCAAAACTTTTTGACTTTTTAAAATTTTTAACAAAAAAAGAAAAAATTCTTCAAGAAAAGATAAAAGCAAAATTCGATTTCTTTTTCTAAAATTTTATTCACTAAAAATTAAATAATTTTTCAAAACAATAAAAAAAGATGTTCTACAACAAGAAAAATAAATAGTTTTGGTTAAATAGTTGTGTTAATTTATGCGTTTGACTCAGTTGTTGGTGTTGGTAGAGGACTAACTGGAACTTGTGGTGGACTATTTGGAATTCCAGTTGGAGTTTGTTCGATACCAGCCAAGTTTGAACTCGATGATGATTAGATTTTCATTCAAAATTGATGAATCCAATGGCAAAAGCATACTAACATTGTTCTCTATTCTATCATTTAAGCCTTTTTTGTCATTTTTCGAAATTGAAATATTCAAATTAGACGATTTTTTGTTCAAAACATTTACATTCTCAACCAAAAGACTCAAAAAAAAACAAAAATGGTAAAAAATTCACAAAAACGATTAAAACTTAATTAACAAAAGTTTATTTTAACTAGCGTTTTAAGATAATTCAATCGTTTTCCAAATGCAAAAAAGCTATTACAATACTCTAAGAATATGATATAAATAAAAGAGTTATCTTTAAAAAAATGTAGCATTGTTTTTGAGGATTTTTGAAACCCCTATGATCTGAAAAATTATTTTGGACTAATCCTAAAAAATTGGCTTTTTAGGTTTTCATATGTGTAGATTACGAATTTAAAGCTAAAAAACTCTTTAAAAAAGTGTGGGCGTTTAGAATTCCTTGCAAATTGATTTTTTCAATTTAAAATGGAATATACAAGGGTAAGTCTTTTTCATAATTATTTTAAATCTTTTTTTAAGGTATTAAGGATTAAGAATTTAAAAAAAATATCGCCTTATCCATGTCGTGGACAGTCCCAAGCCTGGATGTAAAAATGGGAGGGGCGGCAATGTTGCTGTCATTCTAACACAATTCTAAATGTGCTGTATTACGGGTACGTGGGTTTACGAATCGCGTTCGAATCTTGTCATATTGGGGTGCAGCTGGCTTTGACCATCACAACGTATAGAACCCTGGAAACGGGCACATTAACGTTTCTTACAGCAGACACATTTAGCAATAGCTGTAGCTCTAGTAACAAAGTTAAGTATTCTCTTGATGTAGAATACGCTTGGTTTGTGGTTCCAAGCTAGTCTGGATAGTTGTCGAGTTCGCAGCTTCGGCTCGAATGAGTGGCGCTGTTTAAGATGAACGTCCCACAGTTACTGGAGTGGATGGCAGTGGTATAGTCGTAACCATGCCTTGGCCGGTCCCAAGCCCGGATGTGAAAATGGGAGGGCGACACGTCAATCCAAACTTACAAAACTTACACTTGTATCTAAATTAACTTCCAAGAATATTACCTAATCTAGAAGGCAAATAATAATAAGTCTAAAATAAAACGAATGAAAAAGTATACACTACAATAACAAAAAGATTCATGATTCAAAAAATCAAAAAATAAGAAATTTCAGGTTGTACCTAAAACACGGAATCCAATTACGGAACGCCGGAACGGAATTAGACCCTAAAATACGGAACCCATAAAACGGAAATCGCTAAAATACGGAATTTTATTTTAAAAAATTACGGAATTTTTCAAAACTAAAATGCGGAATTTAAAATTAAATACGGAAATGATAAAATACGGAATATTTTTTACGGAATTCCTACTAGAAAACGGAACAGGTACGGAACAGACATAAAAAAAACCTGTTCAAGTGTGAATTTTCAAAACGGATCTTTCATTCAAGCTACCCTGATTCTTAATCTTAATAGACATATTAAAAGGTGTTTGTTTAGGAGGGATATGAGACTCTTGATAGTAATCTCTTAATTTCTCGTCTATTCTAATAAAAAGTTTACATGTACAGAAGACAGCAAACACTTTTTATAATTTTAATTCATTTAAACAAGCTCGATTAAGAGGTATCTTAAATTCTAAAATTTATTTCAAAAATTTAATTTTAGACTACAGGAATAAAATCGATGACATAATTAATAAAAAATTAACTGTTGATGAAAACATGATAAACATGATGATCCCGAAGCCAAGACTAATAAATTTTAAGCTATGATTTCGAGTCATTATTTTCGATTTTTTTGAGCGATACCATTTGATGTTTGAACCGAACAGTTAAAGTTAAAAGGAACAGAATGTGTTCAAAATGTGAATTAATAATCACTCAGACACTAATTCAGACTGTTTTGTGAAGAGGTGAAAAGGAACTTTCATTTCAATAATCTATTTTTTATGTTCGTTCCGTACCTGTTCCGTTTTTCTAGTAGAATTCCGTAAAAAAATATTCCGTATTTTATCATTTCCGTATTTAATGTTAAATTACCGCATTTTTAGTTTTGAAAAAATTCCGTAATTTTTTTAAATAAAATCCGTAATTTAGTAGGCGTTACCGTAAAAAAAATTCCGGTATTTTAGCAATTTCCCGTTTTATGGATTCCGTATTTCTGGGGTCTAATTCCGTTCCGTCCGGCGTTCCGTATTGGATTCCGTGGGTTTTAGGTACCCACAACCGAAATTTCATCAAATTAACATGTTAAAAAATTTTTTTATTTAAAATAATACTTTTAGGCATAGACGAAAAAAAAATTTTTTTTAATTTTTATTAAATTATCTTTTGATTTTTTCACATTTTTGGTTTGAACACATAGCCCTTTTTTTTCCCACCCCCCTGGGTTTCCTGCTTGAACTTATTTTGGCTTCATCCTCATCTTCATATTCTTCTAAATAACTTTGAATTTCATATCATCATCATCCTCATCATCTTCATCATTTATTTCACGCCATATAATACAAATAGCTTTCGGGTATAAACTTTTTCTTGGGGGGAAATAGTATACCCAATTTCGTAATCAATAGCCAATTCGGCTTCTTCATCACAAGTCCAAAACTATTTCTATTTGTTGTTCTCAAAATCGTTTGTATCAAAAAAATTGAAAAACGATAATTGACGATTCGTCTTCTCTCGGGTCTAGAATATTCAATTTTCTAGTCAACGTTTTTATTCTTTTTCCAATTGATTTTACAACCACGCGAGCACAACTGTCCTCAGTGCCTCGAACAAAAAACCCAATAAAAAACGGATCATTCGTATCCAAGTCAATCTTAAACTCATATGTCTTAATCAAAACTTCATTAGTAAATATTCGTTTGGATAAAAATAAAATTTAAGTGTAAAATTATAAGGTTTTTGTCTTGTAGATCAATATCAATATCGTACAAATACTTCAGTACATGCTCGTCATGTTTTTCAATCATTTTGGGATATAAGCCCTACACGTTTGAGTGACACTTAACCAAAACTCTGGTAAACCCTTTACGTAATCTCCTTTTTTTGGGGCACCGTGATTTTTTGAAATACCAAAGCAAGTAGGTCTTTACTTATCTCCCGTTCACGTTCCAACTCATCGTTTCAGAGTTTTAGATATATTTAGATTATCCCCACTGTTTCCAATTTTTGCTATTTTACACTCAAATCATCACTCGGCTCATGTTTACCTATTACGATCTGTCTTCGTAACTCGTTAATCGGTTTTAACTCATTTATTATACTTCTCATTCTAAAAGATACAATTCTTCATAGAATTGAGCCTCCATAATAGCGTTTTTGATTTGCCAAATTTTTAAGTGCATCAAGACGACGTTTGGTTATATCAAGCAGGTCTGTTGGTCCACTGCTTGTTGATGGTTGGATATCACACTCTTTGATTCCCGATCATCACTGATTTTTTTTCAACAACTTTTTGTTGAAAGAATTTTTTGAATTTTTTAATTGAATTTTTCTAATTTATCGATTTGATTGATTAACATTTTTTGAGTTCAACTGAGTTTTTAAAGTCTCTTGGTGGTTTCGATGGAACAATTGAACTTGATAATCAGCTTGTTTGATTTACTTTGCCGATTGAGATCGGGGATTCGACGAAGGTATTGATTGTTTAGGAAGATTTTGGTTTTGTAAAAATTGATTATCTGTTACTTGAAACACTTGGGGGTCTTAACAGACGCATTTTTTTTTGATAGTTTAAATAGTCAAAATTTTTTTAAAATTTATAAAGAAAAAAAAAAGTTGAAGGAAAATTTTTAATTCAATTTTATTTTTATTTTTTTTGCGCTTTTTTTTCGAGACAATCATTTAAAAGCGGTTTTATAAGACGACGAGTTTGCAAACGAATATGGTATCTGGCATATCAAAACCGGTCAAGTTTGGGCCAAACAAAAGTTCAACACGGAAACAAACCCGAAATACTTCGAAATTACCAAAAACCTACCCAAAAAGACCTACATACTGGGAAATCCAGTCCCGATCGAACGAATTGGTGAAACTCCATAGCACAGAACACAAAATCGCAAACTGCAAATTTAAAGATCTAACTTGTGAAAAATGTAAAGGAAAAGGCCATACTGGGTCCGATTTCAATCTTGCTAAACGTATAACAAAAATGAACGATGAGCATCTTTTTGATGACGATGACTCAAGCGACAACCTTGACGACAGTTCGTTCTACCTCAGCAATAACTACAAGAATTATTATCACAATTATCACCAGCCTTTGCAATCAAACAACCAATTCTGGCAAATTCACACGTTTGCTAGACCCCTTCAATTCCAGCTTACCAATAACCACACATCTAATACCCCACTCAATTAAACCCAGTCAAATCCTCCCCCAATCGAGCAATCGAATCCCGCAACACCCGTGCAAATGACCAATCAATTTGAATCAGTATCATCTACGCCTGAACTACCACAAGCCTTTTTCTTACAAGATTCGAACACCGAATGGCTAGCGCCTTCGTTTAAACACACCTGATTGCGTAATTGAATAAATAAAAAAAATTGCGTGAGTAAAAGTCAGAAAAATTTACTATTTTTTTTTAATTTATTTATTTATTTATAGATCATCGTTTTCTTTTTGATTGGATTGTGAATTTAAAAAAATGAAAAAAAGGGAAAATTGTATGGATTGTTTTCACTATCACATTTGTAGCACGCTGCGCGTTGCTTAGGCAAACTGCTAACTTAATAATGTACTGTAGCATCCTAAAAAAGCAGTTCCTGAGATCTATAGAGAATCGTCTCTTCTTTAAGCAGTTGCAGTTGCGGCTCCCCTAAGAGGTGATTTGATTTGACTTAAAAATTCACTTTTTTTTACCGTTTTCACCATAGTATGGCTTTAGGTAAATTTTTATCCCATCGATCATAGTCCCAGTCTGAATGGCAGCTTTTTAGCTTTCAGACTATATTTTCACATTAATTATGGCATGTTGAAGTTCATGCTCATTATCACATGCTCAAAATGTAAAGTTAAAATTATTAACTAAAAAACATTTAAATTAAATTTTTTTTTGATGAAATAAAATTAGCATGGGATGCTAAACAATATTTAAAAAAAATAAATTAACAAAAATTCGAATATTGATCGGCATCTTGAAGTTCATGATAATCTGCACATGCTCAATCCAGTTTCTTCTTTAATAACTTTTAATTGAAACATTATAAATCAGTTCTGCAAAATGCTAAATTATGTAACAAACATGCTAAACCTTAAATAAGGCTCTGCAAAACTTCTGCATAAACTCTGCATATTTATGCAAAAACAAGCCATTATAAAGGATTTAAATAACTGCGTAATACTGTTGCAGAGTTTTTGCAGAGCTTTATTTAAGGTTTAGCATGTTTGTTAAATAATTTAGCATTTTGCAGAACTGATTTATAATGTTTAAATAAAAAGTTATTAGCAAGAAACTGGATTGAGCATGAGCAGATGAGCATGAACTTCAAGATGCCTTAATTATAGCTCTTTCTTATCATGAGTACTAATATTTTTAAATAAAGCAATATGACATTTGGCTGTAAAAAGGGGTAAGAGTAAGGGTAATATTTTTGATTTCTTACCACCATGAAAAAATTGGTTTTCAAGGTTTTTGAGGTCGTAGAACATTATCAGAAATAATAAATATAGATGTAGCATGGATGCCTTGAATTAAATGAACCTTACTAAAGAACCTTAAATTTGATATTCTTCAAAGGGTCAGATAATAATAGCTTTTAATAATGCTTTTATAAAATAAGCATTCTGTTTTTGATCAAATTTTATGACATGTTGGATAAAACCTCTATTAGGTACATGTGTTTTGTACTTGTTAATTTCATCGATCATGTCGGGATGATAATTTCTTATTGATAATCTTTTTGACAAAAAATCTCAAAAATTGGTCTTTCCCCAGGGATTGACTTTTTGGCAATGTCCCTTTTCCGAATTTAAAAAAGGGATCACCAAATCCATTAAACTATTTTTGGACAAGTTATAGATGATTTATTGAAGATTTACAGCATAATGGTTAAAAAGTTTTGAAGAATACTTAGGTTGGTAAAAATTTGATAAAAACGGTAGGAAAATATTTGATGGAAATAAACAGTTATTAAGGATTTTTCTAGGAAAAATACGATTGCTTGTGATTTAAAAATTTTTGAAAAAAAATCTCGACAAGGATTCGTACTCCTGACTCTTTGATCAAAGCAAAAAAAAACCAACAACGCTGACAACTCGTCTATAAACAATTGTAATAATTTCAAATTAAAAATTGACATGATTCGTCATATTTCGAATGAGAAATAATATTTGCAATTTTTAGAAAAAATTTCTCTATTTTAATGCAAGTAGTGAGAATTTAAATATAAGAAATAAACTAAATAATATTGGCTGGGAGAGGCGGCGCTCTCTTGTAATCTAGTCACTTGGAGGCCTGTTTTGTGGGATTGTTTACATGTGGGAGTTCTGGTTATCGTTGTGCGCTATGTTGTAAAGACATCCGCACCAAGCTCGGCATCAAGAAGCTTAAGTGAGGTGGAGTCTAGAGTGACCAAGTTGCCTAAGGAGGAGAGAACCGGTCCAGAGCCGAAAGGCAGCAGATCAAATCTCCCGTGTCGAGCAGTAGTGGGATAGCGTTTGTGAATAGTCGACGGTAGACAGCCCATATGGTAAGTGAGACTCAAAACTTTTTGACTTTTTAAAATTTTCAACAAAAAAACAAAAAATTCTTCAAGAATAAATAAAAGCAAAATTCAATTTTTTTTTCTAAAATTTTATTCACTAAAAATTAAATAATTTTTCAAAACAATAAAAAAAGATGTTCTACAACAAAAAAAAATAAATAGTTTTGGTTAAATAGTTGTGTTAATTTATGCGTTTGACTCAGTTGTTGGTGTTGGTAGAGGACTAACTGGAACTTGTGGTGGACTATTTGGAATTCCAGTTGGAGTTTGTTCGATACCAGCCAAGTTTGAACTCGATGATGATTAGATTTTCATTCAAAATTGATGAATCCAATGGCAAAAGCATACTATCATCGTTCTCTATTCTATCATTTAAGTCTTTTTTGTCATTTTTCGAATTTGAAATATTCAAATTAGACGATTTTCATTCTCAACCAAAAGACTCAACTAAAAAACAAAAATGGTAAAAAATTCACAAAAACGATTAAAACTTGGGTACGTGGGCGACACGTCAATCCAAACTTACAAAACTTACACTTGCATCTAAATTAACTTCCAAGAATATTACCTAATCTAGAAGGCAAATAATAATAAGTCTAAAATAAAACGAATGAAAAAGTATACACTACAATAACAAAAAGATTCATGATTCAAAAAATCAAAAAATAAGAAATTTCAGGTTGTACCTAAAACACGGAATCCAATTACGGAATGCCGGAACGGAATTAGACCCTTAAAAAACGGAACCCATAAAACGGAAATTGCTAAAATACGGAATTTTTCAAAACTAAAATGGGGAATTTAAAATTACAGTCGTCTCGCGCTTATATCCCCTAATCGGTTCTCAGCAAGTATGGGGATATAATTAAGTTGGGATACAATGAAATAAAAGCAAAAAAGCTACAAAAATACAAAATTTTTATTACAAATTAAGTTTTACCCCTAACAAATTACAAAACGGATAAGAAAATTAGTTTTTAGGCTTAATAAAATTTCATTTTGTTTTAATTTTTTAAAATAGTCTATTTCACATGTTTTAAAAGATTCCCCAACTCCCTTTAATTTTATACACAGTAGGTCGATCAACTCGAAACTCAAGACCATTTTTTTTTTTTTAAATATTGGCACCAGACTAAGCTCTATCCGGCCGGTTTATTTAGATATCATAAAATAAGGTAGAAGTGTATTGTCTAAAATAAATAAGACCAATCGTTTCATCTTAAAAATTTATAGATAATTTTCTATCAATAATGGCCAATTTCGTTTCATTCGTTATTTTTTGTCTTTTTTTGAGGTCATTTTGAGGTTAAGTTTTCTTTATATAAATAAGCACACGTCGGAAAAAATTGAATAAAAAAAAATTAATGGGTTATAACAAAGAGTCAATTGTATGCAATATGTTTATTTGTTCTTATATTTTTTTTGGGTTATAATTAAATTTTGGGGATAAAGATGGGATAAAACAAAAATAAACTTAACATTATAATGTATTAGGGAAATTGGTTCTGTATAATTTTTGGGATATAAAACCGAGGGGATATTATGGTGGCGGGATATAACGGTGAGACGACTGTAAATACGAAAATGATAAAATACGGAATATTTTTTACGGAATTCCTACTAGAAAACGGAACAGGTACGGAACAGACATAAAAAAAACTTGTTCAAGAGTGAATTTTCAAAACGGATCTTTCATTCAAGCTACCCTGATTCTTAATCTTAATAGACATATTAAAAGGTGTTTGTTTAGGAGGGATATGAGACCCTTGATAGTAATCTCTTAATTTCTCGTCTATTCTAATAAAAAGTTTACATGTACAGAAGACAGCAAACACTTTTTATAATTTTAATTCATTTAAACAAGCTCCATTAAGAGGTATCTTAAATTCTAAAATTTATTTCAAAAATTTAATTTTAGACTACAGGAATAAAATCGATGACATAATTAATAAAAAATTAACTGTTGATGAAAACATGATAAACATGATGATCCCGAAGCCAAGACTAATAAATTTTAAGCTATGATTTCGAGTCATTATTTTCGATTTTTTTGAGCGATACCATTTGATGTTTGAACCGAACAGTTAAAGTTAAAAGGAACAGAATGTGTTCAAAATGTGAATTAATAATCACTCCAGACACTAATTCAGACTGTTGTGAAGGGTGAAAAGGAACTTGCATTTCAATAATCTATTTTTTATGTTCGTTCCGTACCTGTTCCGTTTTCTAGTAGGAATTCCGTAAAAAATATTCCGTATTTTATCATTTCCGTATTTAATGTTAAATTCCGCATTTTAGTTTTGAAAAATTCCGTAATTTTTTAAAATAAAATTCCGTAATTTAGTAGGCGTTCCGTAAAAAAAAATTCCGTATTTTAGCAATTTCCGTTTTATGGATTCCGTATTTTGGGGTCTAATTCCGTTCCGTTCCGGCGTTCCGTAATTGGATTCCGTGTTTTAGGTACAACCGAAATTTCATCAAATTAACATGTTAAAAAATTTTTTTATTTTAAAATAAATACTTTTAGGCATAGACGAAAAAAAAATTTTTTTTAATTTTTATTTAAATTTTTGATTTTTTCACATTTTTTGGTTGAACACATAGCTTCTGCTTGACTTATTTTGGCTTCATCCTCATCTTCATATTCTTCTAAATAACTTTGATTCATATCATCATCATCCTCATCATCTTCATCATTTATTTCACCCATATAATACAAAATAGCTTTGGGTATAACTTTTTCTTTAAATGTATACCCAATTTCGTAATCAATAGCCAATTCGGCTTCTTCATCACAAGTCAAACTATTTCTATTTTTGTTCTCAAAATCGTTTGTATCAAAAAAATTGAAAAACGATAATTGACGATCGTCTTCTCTCGGGTCTAGAATATTCAATTTTCTAGTCACGTTTTTATTCTTTTTCCAATTGATTTTACAACCACGCGAGCACACTGTCTCAGGTGCCTCGAACACATACGGATCATTCGTATCCAATTCAATCTTAAACTCATATGTCTTAATCAAAACTTCATTAGTAAAATATTCGTTTGGATAAAAATAAAATTTAAGTGTAAAATTATAAGGTTTTTTGTCTTGTAGATCAATATCAATATCGTACAAATACTTCAGTACATGCTCGTCATGTTTTTCAATCATTTGGGATATAAGCCCTACACGTTTGAGTACACTTAACCAAAACTCTGGTAAACCCTTTACGTAATCTCCTTTTTTTGCACCGTGATTTGAAATACTCAAAGCAAGTAGGTCTTTACTTATCTCCCGTTCACGTTCCAACTCATCGTTCAGAGTTTTAGATATATTTAGATTATCACCACTGTTTCCAATTTTTGCTATTTTACACTCATCATCACTCGGCTCATGTTCACCTATTACGATCTGTCTTCGTAACTCTTTAATCGGTTTAATCATTTTATTATACTTGCATTCTAAAAGATACAATTCTTCATAGAATTTAGCCTCCATAATAGCGTTTTTGATTTGCAAATGTTTAAGTGCATCTAGACGACGTTTGATTAGATCAAGCATGTCTGTTGTTCCACGGCTTGTTGATGGTTGGATATCACACTCTTTGATTCGATCATCACCTGATTTTTTTTCAACAATTTTGTTGAAAGAATTTTTTGAATTTTTAATTGAATTTTCTAATTTATCGATTGATTGATTAAAATTTTTTGAGTTTAACTGAGTTTTAAAGTCTCTTGGTGGTTTCGATGGAACAATTGAACTTGATAATTCAGCTTGTTTGATTACTTTGCCGATTGAGATCGGATTCGACGAAGGTATTGATTGTTTAGGAAGACTTTGGTTTTGTAAAAATTGATTTCTGTTACTTGAAACACTTGGGGGTCTTAATCGACTCATTTTTTTTTTGATAGTTTAATTAGTCAAAATTTTTTAAAATTTAATAAAGAAAAAAAAAGTTGAAGGAAAAATTTTAATTCAATTTTATTTTTATTTTGCGCTTTTTTTTCGAGACAATCATTTAAAAGCGGGTTATACGACGACGAGTTTTCAAACGAAGATGGTTTCAGGCATATCAAGACCGGTATAGTTTGAGCCAAACTAAAGTTCAACACGGAAACAAACCCGAAATACTTCGAAATTATCAAAAACCTACCCAAAAAGACCTACATACTGAAAAATCCAGTCCCGATCGAACGAATTGGTGAAACTTCATAGCACAGAACACAAAATCGCAAACTGCAAATTTAAAGACCTAACTTGTGAAAAATGTAAAGGAAAAGGCCATACTGGGTCCGATTACAATCTTGCTAAACGTATAACAAAAATGAACGATGAGCATCTTTTTGATGACGATGACTCAAGCGACAACCTTGACGACAGTTCGTTCTACCTCAGCAATAACTACAAGAATTATTATCACAATTACCACCAACCCTTGCAATCAAACAACCAATTCTGGCAAATTCCCACGTTTGCTAGACCCCTTCAATTCCAGCTTACCAATAACCACACATCTAATACCCCACTCAATTAAACCCAGTCAATTCCTCCCCCAATCGAGCCACCGAATCCCGCAACACCCGTGCAAATGACCAATCAATTTGAATCAGTATCATCTACGCCTGAACTACCACAAGCCTTTTTCTTACAAGATTCGAACACTGAATGGCACCTTCGTTTAAACCCACCTGATTGCGTAATTGAATAAATACAAAAAATTGCGTGAGTAAAAGTCAGAAAAATTTACTATTTTTTTTTAATTTATTTATTTATTTATAGATCATCGTTTTCTTTTTGATTGGATTGTGAATTTTAAAAAATGAAAAAAAAGGGAAAATTGTATGGATTGTTTTCACTTTCACATTTGTAGCACGCTGCGCGTTGCTTAGGCAAACTGCTAACTTAATAATGTACTGTAGCATCCTAAAAAAGCAGTTCCTGAGATTTATAGAGAATCGTCTCTTCTTTAAGCAGTTGCAGTTGCGGCTCCCCTAAGAGATGATTTGATTTGACTTAAAAATTCACTTTTTTTTACCGTTTTCACCATAGTATGGCTTTAGGTAAGTTTTTATCCCATCGATCATAGTCCCAGTCTGAATGGCAGCTTTTTAGCTTTCAGACTATATTTTCACATTAATTATAGCTCTTTCATAACAAATATAGATGTAGCATGGATTCCTTGAATTAAATGAACCTTACTAAAGAACCTTAAATTTGATATTCTTCAAAGGGTCAAATAATAATAGCTTTTAATAATGCTTTTATAAAATAAGCACTCTGTTTTTGATCAAATTTTATGACTTGTTGGATAAAATCTCTATTAGGTACATGTATTTTGTACTTGTTAATTTCATCGATCATGTCGGGATGATAAATTCTTATTGATAATCTTTTTGACAAAAAATCTCAAAAATTGGTCTTTCCCAAGGGATTGACTTTTTGGCAATGTCCCTTTTCCGAATTTAAAAAAGGGATCACCAAATCCATTAAACTATTTTTGGACAAGTTATAGATGATTTATTGAAGATTTACATCATAATGGTTACAAAGTTTTGAAGAATACTTAGGTTGGTAAAAATGTAATAAAAACGGTAGGAAAATATTTGATGGAAATAAACAGTTATTAAGGATTTTTCTAGGAAAAATACGATTGATTGTACTTTAATCATTTTGAAAAATTTTCGAAATAAAAAATCTAGACAAGGATTCGTACCCCTGACTCTTTGATTAAAACAAAAAAAAACAACACCGTTGACAACTCGTCTATAAACAATTGTAATAATTTCAAATTAAAAATTGACATGATTCGTCATATTTCGAATGAGAAATAATATTTGCAATTTTTAGAAAAAATTTCTCTATTTTAATGCAAGTAGTGAGAATTTAAATATAAGAAATAAACTAAATAATATTGGCTGGGAGAGGCGGCGCTCTCTTGTAATCTAGTCACTTGGAGGCCTGTTTTGTGGGATTGTTTACATGTGGGAGTTCTGGTTATCGTTGTGCTATGTTGAACAGACGTCCGCACCAAGCTCGGCATCAATATGCGTCACTTTGGAGGAGTCTAGAGTGACCAGGTTGCCTAAGGAGGAGAGAACCGGTCCAGAGCCGAAAGGCAGCAGATCAAATCTCCCGTGTCGAGCAGTAGTGGGATAGCGTTTGTGAATAGTCGACGGTAGACAGCCCATATGGTAAGTGAGACTCAAAACTTTTTGACTTTTTAAAATTTTTAACAAAAAAAGAAAAAATTCTTCAAGAAAAGATAAAAGCAAAATTCAATTTTTTTTTCTAAAATTTTATTCACTAAAAATTAAATAATTTTTCAAAACAATAAAAAAAGATGTTCTACAACAAGAAAAATAAATAGTTTTGGTTAAATAGTTGTGTTAATTTATGCGTTTGACTCAGTTGTTGGTGTTGGTAGAGGACTAACTGGAACTTGTGGTGGACTATTTGGAATTCCAGTTGGAGTTTGTTCGATACCAGCCAAGTTTGAACTCGATGATGATGTTGGCAATGTTGGAGCCGATGAAGTAACTGGAGTAGTTGCTGGTGCATTTTTATTGAGCAAATTTTGAAAAAAATTTTTCAAATTAGTGCTATCACGATCGCTACCAGTGGTACTTGGACCTTTGAGTAGTGGTGGTTTTTGAGGGGTTTTGAATGTTGCACCTCCCATTTGCATTGACGGAGACATTTCCTCCTGATTAAAAAAAAGTTTAACGACTTGAAATCAAAATTTTAAAATTGAGACTTACCGCTTTTCCAGCAGGTGTAGCTGATTTACTTAGAAGAATTTGAAGTTTGGCTAAAAATTCTTGATCCTCAGCAGCAATTATTGTTTCAACTTCTCGTGGAAGAGATTTTCTTATGGTTGGTTTCGGAATTATTTCAGAAAACTCACTGTCCGATTTGATGGTTGTACTATTCTCTAAAAGGATATTTATTTTACCCTCATTGTCCCAACCAGATGGACTTTAAATTTGTTTTTTAAGTTTCAAAAGAAAGAGATTAAAAAGTTTAATTAAGGTTACATGAAAATTAATTCTCTGTCAACAACACTTGATGGTGAGCTGAATGGATAGTTGTATAGCTTGTGAATTAAGTACTTGTATAAACGATCGTATGTTTTCTTTTCTTTGATAGTTGTGTAGAATAAAGCTGCTCCATCTTTGAAAATAAAAATTATTCATTAAAAAGATCGGACATTAGAATTTTGTAAAGAGATGTTTCTGCAATTGAAAACATATTATGCCTGAGCTTGGGTCAGCCACGCTCAGTTGAATTACAAGCGCAGCCTAATTTTGTAATAAAAAAATACCATCAATAAAGCCGTTTGAAAAGAGACTAACTATAAGATAAGTCATGTTTGGTTTCATTTTGTATAATTTCTTGAAGCACTATACCCGGGTTCTTTATTAGAAACTGACAAAAAATGGGGTCATAATCAACGCATTCAGACACTGTTTCTTTAAGTCCCCATCAGGTGGAAAATCGGAAAAGATGACAAATTCCGTCATCTTTATATCACCAATCTAAGACCCCGAATATTACTATGCTATTTTCGGTAAAAATGACTATGTAGCGAATGGAAAGACACAAACTTGTAAAGCTGACTTTAGTCACAATAAGCACAGTTTTAAATTGAAAGTCACATGTTATAAAGCTATATTACGTAAAGAGAGTACAAAGGCCTTGTTAAGTCAGTCTCAAAGACGGTTCGAATGCAAGAGCAAAACGCCTTTTCAAGCGACCTTGGTCTTAGTTAAAAACAATGGATTATAAAGTGAGGGTTCAATCCCATAGACCCTAGCTACTAAAATCGAAATCCGTACATACGTTCCAAAATCTTCGAAGACTCCTTACCCCATTACTCTCTTATTGTAAAGTTTTTAATGTAATGTTTTTTTTGTCAAGCTGTTCTTATTAAGCTTCCATTAATGGTCCAAAAAAATGAAAAAAAATTTGGACTTCTACAAAGCTGTAGGTAAGAACCTTTCAAGCCTCTTGTTTATCGATTCTACATTATGGAAGCGAAACATGGATTCTGGATCAAAAACATCTCAGTGAAATTGACAGTTTTGCAACCAGTTGTTAGACATGCTAGGAATAAAGCGTATGGACAAAGTCACAAACGAAGAAGTGTACAAAATTGTTTAACTGATCCCGATCTTATTAAACTTGCGAAAAGACCTGGATAGGACACATGCTTCGTTTACTGTGGCGACCGCAGCACTTCGCCTCAATGGAGCTACGAATTGAATGTC
The DNA here is from genome assembly GCA_022207745.1 of Brachionus rubens. Taxonomy (NCBI): domain Eukaryota; kingdom Metazoa; phylum Rotifera; class Eurotatoria; order Ploima; family Brachionidae; genus Brachionus; species Brachionus rubens. The sequence continues at coordinate 591,628 of JAJVHD010000051.1, forward strand.
TCAGTAAAAAAAATTTTAATTTAACTTACAGTCTAAACAAAATTTTCTAATATGATATTGAATAAAATCAAAGTGTTCAATTCTATACTCCATATCCTTGTCCAAAATTGATATATTATCACTCTTTGTAACAATAACAAATATCGGTATACCAAGATTTTCATTCAAAATTGATGGATCCAAAGGCAAAAGCATACTATCATCGTTCTCTATACTCTCATTTAAATCTTTTTTGTCATTTTTCGACATAGAATTGTTCAAATTTGTTGATTTTTTGTTCAAAACATTTACGTTCTCATCGGGATCTTGATACATTTGAAATGCAAGGCGCTGTTTCTTAAGGTATTCATTACGCTTCGCTTCTGGTATGTTCAACTTCTTGATATGATCTGTTAAAATCTTAGACCATTTGTTTAACGAGTCCATAATGTCCCATGGACTACTCATACTAACCACAAAAGCAACAATACTATTCTCAAAATTCGATTCATTCAATGCGTATTTGAGTAAATTTGTTGATGAAGCATCACCATCTGGGATCCACACGCCCAATTTTGGAACATCTTGGAAACAAATGAAATTGAGACCGATTCCGCATGGGATTTTTATTAAGCCTTACCGTCTCTGTCCTCGTCCTTAATGTCAATGTAATGGTATTCCAAACCGATTCCTTTACTAATACTTTCGACTCCTTTAAGTCGAGCTATTAAAGTACTGCGACCACTTTCGTTGTCACCAAGAACGATTAATGACTTTGGTGGTGGTGTTTTTTTAGTCGAATTTTGAACATCTTGCAAAATTTGAGACCTAAAAATTAAAATCGTGTCAACAAAAAAAACCAAACAATTTGGGTGAGTTTAAAATACCGACCAAATAGTTGCAAATTGATTGACGTCTTCAGTTACTTGAGAGCTCAATGAAACATTATCGTTTACTGTCATTTTGAAAGGGAATTTTCGAATTTTTTTTTTGAAGAATTTTCTACTTAAGGTTAAAGATTTTGTTTGAAAACGAATAAAAATGTAAAATAGCTCAAAAATCTGTGAACATTAATTTAAATTTGAAATTAGAAATGCAAAGTAAAATAATTTATGACTAATCTATGTACAGTGTATGTACATACATCAGTCAAATTTTCATGTCTTTTTTAGGCTTTTAAGTTTTTTGTTGGTGATTTAGAGTCACTTAAATCCGCACTTAAATTCAAGGGACATAATAAGTCCTCAAAAACCCTGAAGTTTTATGGAAAAACAAAATTCACAAAAACGAACAAAACTAAATTAACAAAAGTTTATTACAACTAAAGGTTCATTTTAAGATATTTCTCTGGATACGTTCCTTGTTTTTTCCCTTTTTATGGTTGACATATTATAGGGTCACATGTCTTTAAAGGTAAAGGCATCTTTGTCATGTTTAACTTTAGTAGTGCAATTTGGAAAATATCCAAGCTTAACTCAATTGAGCTGTAGCAGTCGCTTCACATTGTTTTGACATCCAAACATCAAGCTTTGCTTTGAAACTATTCATGTTCTTTGCGCTCACCACGTCCTCCGGAAGTTTGTTCCAATCATTAACAACTCTATTTTTAAAAAAGTTATATCTAGGAAGACAATTTTTTACTTGTTCACGTGTTAAACATTGGCTGTTTCTTCTTAGATCGTATCTTCTAGACGCAGGCTTTGTGTTTAGACTGTAATTGATGCCGTTACTAAAATTAACATGTTCGTATTTGTTTGTTACCTTGAACATTTGTATCAGGTCACCACGTTTTCTTCTCGTTCTCAAATCAGTTAATCCCAAGCTTGATAATCTCTGCGGATACTCCAAGTCATGCAATTCAGGGATCATCTTTGTTGCTCTGCGTTGTACCTTCTCTATCTCGTTTATATCTCTTTCCAAGTATGAACACCATGAACTAACTGCGTACTCCAAATGAGGTCTCACCAGTGAACAATACAACAGCTTGATTGTCTCACGACAAGGATGCTATGAACTTTGTTAAAAAATTTTGAGTGACGACGGTTCTAAAACTTCTCATTCTAATCAGCGAACAACTTTAAGAGTAAGCGTAATCACATTAAGAGTTACTTCACTAACACCGAATTAAAACCGTACCGTACCCGTACTAAAAAATCGCAAATTCATCGCTAATTCATGCATTAAATATTTAGAGAATTTTAAGTACGGGTACTGTTATGATTTGAGTATGGTACGGTACGCTTTGGTACGGGTATGCCATTAATTTGGTGGAAGTGCAGTATTTGGATAAAACACGTCTCTTTTTTTTTTATCTTGAGATTTTTCCTTTTTTAAAGGGGTGTCAAAAAACAGACAAGTTAAAGTTTTTCGCATATTTTCTTTTTCTCAATTTTAAAACCGGTAAAAAATCTGTTGCAGTTGAAACAAATTTTGGTGCAATTCAATTGCGCAGTTAAATAGAATCCTTTTGAAAAATGCAGAATTTTATAATAGGGGTAGCAAAATTTGTTTTAACTGCAACCACTTGTGATTTTTGTCAAAACTCCCCTTTACACAGATTTTTTACCGATTTTAAAATTGAGAAAAAGAAAATCTGTCACAAAAATCCCAAAGCCAAATAGAAATCGTAGTTGGACACTAAAATGACCCCTGAAAAACATCTTTCACATAAAACCCGTAAATTTATCAAACAAACTCTCATATGTTCAATTATAGATTACAATTAGTTCAATATTAGTCGTGATTCTAAAACAAACATGTGCATGCTTCGGGTTTGGCGAAATTGTTTTCATTTGTGCCTTTCTCGTTAATGAGTTACCCCAGTGGATAAAAGATCTTTAAACTGTATTTTTACTTACCTCTCATTTCACCTAAATTTAAATTGACCCACAAAAGATTAACACAGAAGAATTAGCATGATTTAGCGTTTGGGTTTTAAGTTTCTTTTTGGATTTAATTCAGATAGTCAGATAAATCTTTTTTTTTAATTGGCTAATATCGGGTAATATTTTGTAGATGAAAAATGTTGAACAGAAAAATTATACTGAATCTAAAATTTTAGGTATAAGACTTTTTGCTTCGAAGAAATCTTCGGATATACTGCACTGTTAGTGAAAAAAAGTCTTACCTTCCTCCGTACCATAATACCATTCTTTACTACAAACTCAACTATCGTCGCCGACTTATTTTGATTAAGAAGAAACATGTCATTTTAATAGAAAAAATAATATTCGGAAAGAAGAAAAAGGACTCAAGACTCTTTTGACTAAAAAAAGTTAGTTGTAGAGTAAAGGATTAAAATTTTCTTATACCAAAAATGTTACTAGGGTAACAAATTTAAGCCGTTAACTATGCCTTGGCCGTTCAAAAGCCCGGATCTGAAAGTCTGGTCGTTTTGATAAAGAGCTAAGTTTTTTTGTAATTTTTACTTAAAATTAGTTTTAAATTAATTGCTTTCTAATCAATTTAAAATTGAATATATAAGAGTAAGTCTTTCTATCTTTAATTTTAATTATATTTTAAAGGATTAAGAACTAAAAAAAATATAGCCGTAACCATTCCGTGGCCAGTCCCAAGCCTGGATGTGAAAATGGGAGGGCGGCGATGTTGCTGTCATTCTAACACCGTTCTTAATGTGCTGCATTACGGGTACGTAGGTTTACGAATTGCGTTCGAATCTTGTCGTATTGGGGTGCAGCTGGCTTTGACCATCACAACGTATAGAACCCTGGAAACGGGCACATTAACGTGTCTTACAGCAGACACATTTAGCAATAGCTGTAGCTCTAGTAACAAAGTTAAGTATTCTCTTGATGTAGAATACGCTTGGTTTGTGGTTCCAAGCTAGTCTGGATAGTTGTCGAGTTCGCAGCTCAGATGAGTGGCGCTGTTTAAGATGAACGTCCCACAGCTACTGGAGTGGATGGCAGTGGTATAGTCGTAACCATGCCTTGGCCGGTCCCAAGCCCGGATGAGAAAATGGGAGGACGACACGTTGATTCAAACTGAAATATCTTGCAGTTAAGCTTCTAAGAAAATGTTAAGTTAGAATATTGCCTACGCAAAAACGTAAATGTAATTTAAAAGTCTAAAATAAAACGAATGTAAAAATATACACAAGAAGAACAAAATGATTCATGATTCAAAAAGGGATGAAAATATATAATTTTTTTATTTGCATACATCAATCTTTTTTGAGACAATTTATAAAGATCAAGATTAAGTTAGTATTTCAAATTTAAAAATAAAATAAAAATTGTCTAATATCCAAAACGTGTCCGAAAAATAATTAAAAATGGGTAGATATAGCAGATCTAGATCGCGTTCAAGGGACAGATCTCGGGATAGAGTCGAAGACGAAGGTTATCGAGTTCATGTTGCCGATTTAGGAGTTGATTGTTCTCAAAGAGAACTTGAAAAATCTTTCGAAAAATTCGGTGATATGAAAGAAGTTTGGCTTGCTCGTAATCCACCATGTTTTGCTTTTGTTGTTTACAAACACAAAGCAGATGGTGAAGAGGCGATCAAAGAAATGGACGGAAGGTAATTTCAAAATCCTCTTCTAGTTCTTTATTTAGTCTAATTTTGAAACGTTTTTTTAAGAGTTGTTTGTGGAAGTAGAGTGCGTGTGAACTGGGCTCGTCCAAGAGCTCGTGGTCGTAACAAAATCGACCCAGGTCTAAGATGTTATCAATGTGGAGAGAGAGGACACTTTTCAAGAGATTGTCGAAATGGTGGTGGTCGAAGTCGAGGATATCGTTCATCTCGTTATGATGACGATGATTATGACAGACGTAGAGACCGAAGAAGGTAAGCCCTACTTTCATTTCAACCCTCATTCCATTAGTTTTAAAACCTCACTTTGTTCCTTCTTTTAATTTTAAAAATAAATCATTTCTTACATATTTATTATAAACGATAGGATGACTTGCAAGTCAGTCTGTCTGATTGTTTGTTGATCATCCGAGTTGGGTTGGTTGCGCTCATTTAATTGGTTTGTCTAAATCATTGAAAGGTTTTTTTCGAATGATTTGTTTGTCTTAAGTCAAATAGAGAGATAGTCTAGAGAGTTCTGGTCACTTTGGTGTTTTGGTCCATTTTTTTCTTTTCATAAGCATAGCCCAGTCATCACATACGAGGGTTAAATGTCTTGGTCTGATCAAGCACGAACACTTTTAAATGGTAATTTAAAACTAACAAACAGACAGGCCATCTTTAACTTTATTCAATTTTCTTTTTTTTCTTGAACCCTGAGTTTAATTTTGATTTTTTTCTCTCAAGATCTCGGTCAAGAAGTGGTCGACGACACAGACGTTCAAGTCACAGTCGATCAAAATCACGTTCAAAATCAAGAGACAGACGTGATTCAAGAGATCGACGAAATGGTGATTCAAAAAAACGTACTCGTTCCAAATCGAGATCACGTTCAAGAGAAGATCGCAAGAGACGTGATTATTCAAGATCAAGATCTAGATCACAAAAAAGAGAGGAAAGATCACGATCAAGAAAACGAAGTCGATCTGTATCGAAACCAAGAGAAGATAAAGTTCAGACAACTAATGGAAAATCACCATCAAATGGCAGTCACAATGGAGACAGAGCATCAAGACGAAAAAGTCGGTCAAAATCAAGACAAGACAGAAGTCGAAGCAGACACAGTGAATCACCAAGAGATGCCAAAAGTGACAAACACCATGGATCAGATGATGAAAATCACAATGAAAAGGGAGATAAATATGATCCAACAAACGAAGATCGTGTAAGTGTAAATGGACATGATGATGATCATGTTGTGACTGGTGATTATCAAAGTCATAATGAAGACGATTAAACTATAAGCTTAAAAATTATAAAAAATTCCATTCAAAAATTTTTTCTTTCTAATTTTAATTATTGTTATTTTATGTTTTTTTTGTTTTGTTTTCTAACGTCTTGTTAAAAATAAAAGTTATTTTCTGTTGTAACATTTCATTTGGTATTTTGATCTTTTTTTCTTCGTGAAAAAAAAAAGAAATTAACAATTTAAAGTTTTAATGTTTTTAATTTTAAAAAAAATTTGACTTGTCACAACGAACATAGATACTTAGATTTTGAGTAATTTTTATGTAACAGTGTTAATGAAATTTAAAATCAACGTCAAACAAAAAAGTCTAAGTTTTTATCTTATAAGTTAACAAACTAAAAAAAAAATTAATTTAAATAAATTCAATCTTAAAACTTTTTTGTCTTTATTCAATTTCATTCAATTGTTGAAGTTCAAGATCAAGAGAAGTCAGTCAAGAGAAACTCAGTAAGAATCAATTCCGCTAAAATCTGAGTATTCAAGTTTAGTTACATGTACTGCACTTCCACCGAATTAAATGCTTGCCGTACCCGTACCGTACCGAATCTTACCCGAACCGTACTCTTCACCGTACCCGTACCGTACTGAACCGTACCCGTACTCATACCGTACCCGTACCGTACTTGAAGCGTACCCGTACTAAAAAATCGCAAATTCATCGTAAAATCATTCATTAAAAATTTAGAGAATTTTTAGTACGGTTACGTTACAACTCGGGTACAGTTATGATTTGATTAAGGTTCGGGTACGTTTCGAGTACGGTACGGGTACGGTTACGCTTCAAGCACGGGTACGGGTACGGGTACGCTTCAAGTACGGTACGGGTACGGTACGGTACGGTAAGGGTACGGTTCGGTACGGTACGGGTACGCTTTAGTACGGGTACGCCTTTAATTCGGCGGAAGTGCAGTTACATTGAACGAGAATTTACAGTAAAAAAAAAATAATGCTTCTTCGACATATGGGTTTTCACTCATAAACGGAAAGTGTTCACCACATAAATTTTAAAACCAAGACAAAACTTTTCAACACAAATAACTAAAAAAAAAAAGAAATAGTTTCCATCTACTTCAGGCAAAGCTGCTTCAATCACTAATGCAACATGGTGACGAAAATTTTAAGCAAAGTTTACTTATCACTGTTTTTAAAAAAGAATCTCAATCAGAGAATAAAGGAACTTGTATCCTCTCTCGATAGACTCTTAGGAAAAAATTCGAGTTACATCTACTGGACATGGCCGTTTTTCTAATAGAAAGCATGACCGTCCTATCTATGGAACCGAGACTGTTTGATAATTCGATTCGCGATCCGATTAGTGAAGCAAGTCATTCGCCTAAAGATTAGACGACGGGCTTTTTACATCTTTTGGTTCTTTCACCTAACTCCAGAGACAATTATGATAGGAAGCATTTTAGAACACTTTTAACTTGGATTTATTGTATCACAGAGGAGGAATAGAATTTAATGCTAGTAAGATTTATGATATCCTTGTAAGTTTGAATTTTGGAAGAACATTGAAAGACTGATTTTTTTTCTCTCGAATTAGTAAAGCATTATGTAATTTTTCATTTTATCTTCTTACTAGCTTTAAATTCTATTCTTCCTATGTGATTCAATAAATCCAAGTTAGTTTTTGGGCTCAAATTCCTAAAATCAGGTTCCAGTAAAGCAGTTCAGCCTACAGTATTTTTTATGTAGATTTCGAAAATTTGGGATGCTTTTATGTGTTAATGGGAAAAATTGTTTGACGGTGTATTTTTTTATTTTCTTTTAATTTCTTTCGTATTAAAGTTGATGTAAATTCTGAACTAAATTTTTTTCTAAACTTTAGAGTACATCCTAACAAGCTTATTTATGAAAAAAAAATTATTTATGAAAAGTCTTATTTTTGAATTACACCCGGTGTTGTTTTTCAAAAAAAAACGAGTGTTGTTTTTAGACATAACCTCGAAATAATATACCCATTTTTTTGATCGAGATCAGTTTCAAAATTTTCAGTTTCAAATGTGTTAATTTATTTTTAAAATTTTCCATCACAAATTTTGTGAACTGAAGGTTGGTGACTGAGTTGTTCCTCAAGTCGCGATTTTTCAAGTCTTTACCCCAAAAAGTCAAGTCAAGTCGCAACTTGACTTAAATTTTTCCAAATTTTTCAAGTCATTTCCATAAAAAAATGCTTTAAACTAAGGTTCCGGCAATTCAAAACTTCCACGCTATCAAAAATTTTCAATTTCAATATCAGATTCGTAATCTGCGCCCCAAAAAACCCCAAAAAATGTATTTTTTACATTTTCGAAAAAAAAAATTTTTTGACACCCCCCTCCTCTAGTTTTATAAAACAAGAGTAAGTTGGTCATCGTTTTTGATCGATATCTCAGCTTTTTGATCATTAATCATATATAATGGGCATATATTCTGAAAGCGCATATTCTAAACTACAAGTTAATGTGTTTAATATTGCAAAGTGACTATTGACACAGTATGTGTCAATATTTTATTTACAAAAATATATTTTAATTTAAGCAAACATTTCTTTAACGAATTAAATTGCA